>OZ005662.1:67991710-68591710 GCA_963930645.1 Salticus scenicus | reverse complement strand
AAGATCTTTACTTACGCCTTTTAATGGCCATTTTAATTTATTGCCAAAATGACAACAAAATTTTAAAAGCCACCAAGAGGCTAAAGAAATTTTAAGAAATGATTGTTGTTAGTCATGTTAGAGAATGAAACACAGTTACTGCATGCAATTCAGTACAGAACGATATATATTATGTATCATTATATTATTACTAGTATATGTAAAAAAAAAAAAAAAAAAAAAAAAAAAAAAAAACAGATGTAATGTAGATTCATAAGAAAAATATATCATATTATTCGCAAAATTTAAATTAATAATTTAGAATACCACTTGACAAATTATACCAAAGGAATGGGTTGACATTTTATTAGAATATACTACTTTTCAATTAATTTAAAAGTTATAAGTACATTAAATTTGAGATAGCCACTGAGGTTTCATGCCAGCATGCCAAGAAATTGATAATTGTCGCCATGTCGTTACTAAAATAGCTAAAACCGCATATATGGACAACAAATATACTGCCGAAATATTTTCAATAACCTACTATTTAAATTTTTATTTTAAATTTTCAATATTTTAAATTCTAATTATGAATTCTAATTAATTTTAATACATTATTCGAAAGATAATTTAAAGTACTTTTATATTATCGAATAACTTACATTAAATTTAACCAATAGAGGGCGCTACAGGGGGGACAAAAATTAGAAATTGAGTTAGACCGTTCAAAATTGGTATATATAGGGTTATGGAGATTAAAAATTGAATGAGGATATTTTTGAAAGTGTAAAATTATTAGGGGGTAGAGTAGAGGTCAAGATTCGCGTTCGCCACTCGCCACGCGGCGACCTAATTTAAAAAAGTGGCGATCCAAAAAAATTGTTGTAATCGCCAATCAGACATGCGATTTTTTCGCGATTTCGCGAAAATCTGTGATCCCCCCCCCTAATTCCCGAAATTTTGCGAATTAACTTCTGCTTTAAAAAAAAAAAACGCGGATATCGTCCGTTTTGAAAAAAGAAACCCCATGAACGATCGGCGATTAAATTCGCTACGAAAGCCACCCAATTCATAATCTTTCTCCATCCACAACATAAATGTCAATATTCATTTTAAACTTGCTTAATGATATTCTAGAACCTATAAAGAAATAGAATTTTTAAATATTTCTAGCTCATGTAATTTTTTTCTCCTCCCCATTTTTTTATCTCCAACTAGTGATCGGCGATCAGATGTTCTGCAGAATTTTTTTGTTTCCCAGTCTTTCTGCATCCACATCATAAATGTCAATATTCATTTTAAACTTGGTTTGTTTGATTCTAGAAGTAGAACTGAAAGAGTTTAATATTTCCTACCCATGTAATTAATTTTAACCCCCCCCCCCTCACATCTCCAGATAGTGATCAGTGATTAATTCTAGAAACAATAAAGAGATAGAAGTGCTCAATATTTCTCACATATGTAATTTTTTTTCATTACTGAACTTGATAAATCTACTTATTTTTTCTCAATTAAATTAAATATTTATATTTAATATCTATTCCAAATGTTTAAACAAGAGAAAAAATGTAGACTAAATTTTTCAGGTAGGAAAATTTTTTCTAAGTCAATTTAAGAAAATTAATACTCAGTTGGTTTTATGCATATTAGAAACTGATAATTAACTACTGTAGCTTTTATAAATTAAATATGTATGATTAATGTACATAAATAAAAATCATATTTTATATTTGTTTGATTTTTTTTTTTTTTTTTTCTTGTTGACATGGAATTTTAATAAGGTTTTGGTTCGGTTTGGTTCGATGAGTACTGAGATTTTTTGCTTGTCTCGAAGGCCGCTTATATCTCGAAATATCCACACCACAAAGGTTTACCAAGTTTTTTTTATTTAATACACAGTAACAAGTACACAATATCTTGAAGACATACGACAACACAAACATCCATGCCCGCACCAGGATTCGAACCTGGGACCAATGGATTCGGAAGGCAGCGTCCTACCGACCGAACCACCTGGCCGGCAATAAGGTTTTATGTGGATATAAAACTTATTGCAATAATATTAAAGAATTGTTTTGTGCTAATGAAAAAAATCCTGAAATTTTTAATGTAGATAGAAAGCTATAATATGTATATATATATATATAACTGTTTAGGTAGTTAATTTATTAAAAGTGACATTATCAATGTTCAATCAATTAACCAAACAATCATGATAGCAAAAACTTTTCAGCTAATTTCTAATTTTAGCAATCACATGTCTGTTGATTAATATAATTAAATCTCGGATAATATGCCAAAAAAGATTTTTTGCTCCCTCCCTCCTTTTCCCTAGACTCAAAATAATTTTGTTTTCTTCTAATACTAATCACATGTATTTTCCGTATGGAGATGTCCCACTAGGTGAAATTTATTAAATGAATCAAATTTTTGTATTTCTCTTTCAATGAGACAAAGTAAATATTCTTGCAAAACACGAATTGTGTATGAGAAATAACATTATTTTGTTAGTGTGTCATCATTATAGCCTGCTGTTTTCAGTATCAAAATGAAATTAATACTTAACTACGAAAGTCCATATATTTTTCCTCATTACTAAAACTTTAAAATCTTCTTTCTAATACTATAGTTATTAATAGCATTTAAAAGTTGCATTATATGCTACTATAACTACCCTATATGTTTATAAAACTCACTCCTAAAATACTAATAAGAATAAAATCATAAACACTCAAAGGAAATTCAAACGAGATCATATCTTCTCTCAAAAGTCGAATCATTTTTCAATGATTTGATTTCTCATTCTCAGCCAATTTTGTCTTTCTCCCACCTGCTTTCATTTCAGATATTGAAAATTTTAAGCTCGAGAAATATGAAGGTTTTTAAAAAAATATTTATTTTCAAACAATATTTAAAGATTCTTTTTTTTTTTTTTTTTTTTTTTTTTTTTTTTAATATGTGGAAGTGCATTATTTTTTTTATTATTGTTATATTAAAATAATACAATAAAGGCCACTATTTCTTAATTTTTCCGACCATATCATCTGTGTTTTATGCCTTTATATGTATATCTGTATATATATATAAATTACGTGTCACGATGTTTGTCCGGGGTAAACTCCTAAACTAAGGAACCGATTTTAATGAAATTTTGCACACTGTGTGCAGTTTGGTCCAACTTGAGAGATAGGATAGTTTTTATCTCAATTTATTGGCACAATATTGTTTTATTGCAATTATTTGTTAATTATAGACCTTTATTAAAGTTGCTCCAAAATATCTGTGAGTTCCATTAATTTAATTGTTGCCAAAAAAAAAAAAATACGAGTTCATTTTCTTTCGACATAAAAATAAATACATTTAATCAAACTTGAACGTTAAAAAATTATAAAAAGTTAAATTATGCATCTCACGAAAATTGACGTCATAATCAATTTAAAGATTTTATACACATTGATAAAGTGCTAATGTAGTTCTATCATAAATATAGTAATCACGGAGTAATATTAATAGGAGTTGAAGGTCCAATGGGAGAAAGCTACGAAACTGTGATCTAAATTTTTGGTAAATATTGAGGGCGCCACTTGTCATTCCTCCCTACTTCGGCGCGGATATACTGTTGTTTTCAATAGAATTTTGCTGAAGTACATTTAAAATTTTTTATTTTAAGCAATTTAATTTGTTTGTAAGTTCTTAAAACTGCATAATTCAGATGTTTCAAATAAATGCTTCGTTCCTAGTTGTAAAACAGGCTATGATAGTGATAAGAAAAAACAAAAAATAGCCCTAGGATAAAAATAAAGTCCGAGTTCGTGTTTTCTGCACTTAAAGTAAGTTTATTTTTTTTCTTTACAAAATTTCATCCATTCTCCTTCCTCCCAATTGTCTGTTTTAGCTAGCTTCGGTTCATAAGAATCGTCATTTTTTAAAAGCTTTCTTTCAAAGTAAAATTAGTATAAAATGGCTCTTAAAAAAAAACATGTTGGTTAGAGTACTCTATTTAATGAAATTTGCTTTCGATCGAAATTTTTTCAGCTTGATATTATTTAAAAAAAAATAATTAAAACGAGACATTTCCCCATTGAATAACATTGCGGAAGCTGGAGAGAAGGAAGGATTGCACGCTGGCGCCATCTGTAAACATTAGAAAACAACATCACAAAATTTCAGCGTTACCTTCTTCTCCTGTCTTTTTACTCCGTGATAGTAATATATATATATCTCTCATCCGCATGTTATCGTACAAAGATTTTTGATGCCGAAAAAAAAAATAAAATAAAAGCTTTGGAAACAGCCATTAAGTGGTATTGAAAAAAAAAAAAAAAGAAAAGAAAGAAAGAAATATGAATTTGAAACTGTATCTGGAGTCTTCCATTCCCCTTTAGCAAATAAATTATTCATAAATTTTATTTGTTAAAATATTAGTATGTATTCCCGTGTGTATTCACTCGGGGAAAGACGGCCATATTTTGGTAAAAACGTCGTCTTTTCCCAAATGAAAAGGAATAACTTTTTTCTCCCCAATGATCACTCTATTCTATATATGCTATACTATATCTATGAGTTCTATACGCAAGCGAAGTGTGACTCACTGACCGTTTGTGCAGCCAAGAAAAAGATTTCCTATGTTAATTGCCCACTGGATTTTTTGTAAGAAATTATTAAAAATCGAGGAAATTTATTTCCCGATTTTAATCCTTATATTTGGGTATAGATATGTATTAGTTATCGCGGGTGTTAGATTGAATTATTTTGCTGTCAAATTGACAAAATTTTAATTTTAAATTTCAAAACTCTGTCGCCCTTGGCGTTTTTTTTTATTATTATTATTATTTGGCGATCAAAAGCGTAACACGAAAATATACATGCTAGATGTATACATTGTACGAAATGTAATATGTATTATTCATTGTACGTATGTATGACATGTAATATGTTTTGTACGAAATATTGTTTCATATTATTCATTACTCTTTTAATATAAGTTGTTAAAATAACCATGATTTTTGAAAGGAATTAAATATTTTCGCCAGATAATTTGGCGATATTCTTTTTTTTTCGCCAAGGATGACAGAAATGAAATCTATTCCGCTGCAAAATATTAGTATCTTACATCAGATATTTATTTAGACATTTGAAAACAAATTTGACTTCAAACTATGATAGAATATTTATCATTTTCCTTTTAATTAGTATATTATTAGTATATTAAAATTTAAAAGCATGGTATATAAAAAGTTTTTTTTTTTCTTTTTTTTTTTTTTTTAATCTTATAATTATTCTTATCTTAATCCTCAATGTTTCCCATCTTTATTAACTTGAATTTACTATTAAAATTTTAACATACTCAAAAACTTTTCATCACTTCGTTAAAATACACTAAACTTTTCCAAAATCTTTTTCTATTTGAAATGATACATGTATTTACTTTAAATGTCCAATATTTCATAAGATTTCCAATTTTAAAGTTTTAAAATATTTATCAAATTTACTTATTTTTCTGGTTTAGCCTTATTGTTTTCCTTTTTATAACTACAGCTGTTGCCCTCTTTAAAATATTTAAAATGATGAGGTCATTTTATAGTAAAATTATCCATTATAGCATATATTATATTTCACTCCTCCATAAAAATTGATTTTAAAATCGTCTGTTTCTTTTATACTTTTATTTTAATCGAATTTTAATAGAATTTAATTTATATATTAGTCATTTTAACAATTTTATCCAAAGTAGCATTAGAAATAATATATATCCCTTCTCCATTAAATTTATAGGACCCTACAATAAAATTAATTTGTGCCTAATATCAACACTACGAAAATTTTTATCAATCGCTTCCAAATTTTGACCTAAGTTTCAAATCTCAACCCTGTGGGTTTTTACATCGGCTACAACGTTTTCGCCTTTGTTCGTAAATAATAATTTGACTGTACTAAATAGTTTACAGCCGTATAATTCAACGTATAACTTAGTCACAGCAACGCGTGGCCGGGTCTGCTAGTAGATATATAGTTTTTAATTATGTGTGTTAATATCAGGTATAACGTCGACTCGCGAGTGGCCACTGACTTAATCATGTTCAGTGGCCACTGGCCACTTACAAAAATTGTAAGTCTTGACCTCTAGGGTAGAGGGAGGGGAGGCAAAAACATAGAAATTGAGTTTGACCGTTCAAAATTGTTATATGTAGGTTAATTAGGAGGGGCAGGAAGAGTGGGGGAGAAATATGCACGCGCGTATCTCCTAATCTGTGCGCATGCAGCGCGCACGGAACTGCGCTGCCGAAGGCAGTGGGGACCCGGTCCGACTTTTTACCCGATGAGAAATGATTTTTTAAAATTTTCTTTTCTTAAGAATAAAAGTTTAAGTTGAGAAGGAATATGTGCACGCAGCGCACGTATATCTTCACATGTGCGCGCTGGGTCTGCGCTGCCGAAGGCAATGGGGACCCGATGCGAGTTTTTACCCGATGATAAATGTTTTTTTTTTTTTTTTTTCTTAATATTAAAAGTTTGAGTTGAGAAGGAATATGTGCGGACAGCGCACGTATATCCTCACACGTGCGCGCATGGGTCTGCGCTGCCGAAAGCATTGGGGACCCAGTGAGTTTTTACCCGATCATAAATGATTTTTTTTTTTTTTTTTAATTCCTTTTCTTAAGAATGAAAGTTTATGAGTAATAACATGGAATTTTGAGAAATCATAAGGATGGTGAAGGAATACGCGCGCGCAGCGCACGGGTCTACGCTGCCGAAGGCTGTGGGAACCCGGTGTGAGTTTTTGCCCGATCACAAATGATTTTTTTTTTTTTTTCTTTTCTTTTCTTAAGAGTAACGTTAATGAGTGATAATGTGCAAGTTTGAGAATTCATTCATTATAGTGATTCATTTAAAAATACTGACCCGCTAGCGGGCGAAGCTCGCTTATCTCTTCAATAAGTGTGACCTTAATTATAAAGCATTTGGCAACATTTAAAAAAAAAGAAAAAGATTGAATATATTGAAAAAATAATACACTCTGCTGTATTTTCAAAATATTCATTTGGTAAATTATGATAGGCCGATGCTTTTCAAACACAGGCAGCAGTTCTGACTTAGGTCAACTTATGGTCTCTGGTTCTGAGAATGACTCAGAAAATTTGGACATTGTCATAATCTTCGTAAATATTCAATCAAAAAAAAAAAAAAAAAAAAAAAAAAAAGTTGCTTTCATTAAAAATTGGCATTGTTGAAAATTTTAGAGAAAAATCTTTTATAAAAACATAATTATATTTTTTTAATCACTTTTTAAAACTAATTTCTAAAGTGGAAAAAGAAATGTCATTTTATGCAAGCAACAGGAAATATACAATTAATTGCCTAAACATTTTTTTTTTTTTTTTTTCATTTTGAAGTCATAAAGTGCAAAAAAGAACTTTGATTAATTTTTTCCACTTTATAACTTCAATATGAAATATTAAAAAATAAATAAATAAACTTAGGAAAAAACAATGGCAAATTTAATTATTCTAGAATTTTTTCATAATAAAAACAGAATTAAAAAATAAGTAATTTTCATAACAATTTTCTCTATATAATAAAATGGGATTCAGCTGTTGGCAATGATATGTGATGGCCTCTGAGAGTTACAAAACATACACAGATACCTTTTAATAAAAAAGCACCACAAAACTGGCGTTGTAAAAAATATTACTTGCAAACTTTGAATAAACACCATAAAATGCAATAAACTCGCAACAATTGTTTCGGGTCGAAAAAACATACGACCCTTCATCAGGCGAATAAAGTAAGCACGAGTGCGTGCGTTGCCGCTTTGATTGCAGCACTCGTGCTTACTTTATTCGCCTGATGAAGGGTCGTGTGTTTTTTCGACCCGAAACAATTGTTGCGAGTTTATTGCATTTTATGGTGTTTATTCAAAGTTTGCAAGTAATACACACATACCTTATTTATATAGATTATTCAACCATGATCCGTGCAAAACAGTCACTAAAAATTATAACTTTCTAGCTTTAAACATGTTTAAAAAACATTAAATCATAATTTCTTAGTTTTCTTTATGAATTTCTTTTTGAATTGAATAGCTATTCATATTTTTCTTTGAATAGTTTTGTTTACTAGTAGATTTTAATGTATCAGTTTTAACTTTCAAAACCTTCATAATTTAGACCTCTCATGCATGGAAACCTCATATGAGGCTACTAGAAACCCCCCCCCCCCCCCGAAATAAATGCTATTTCAAATAATTTGGATTCTCAATTGTACTGTATTCCACTATGATAACAAGGAAAGCTTGTAAAATGCAGCAAAAGATGGCAGCATTAGCTATGCAATTTATACTGATCACTTAAAAGTAGCCATTTTGTACCAGCATTAGAAGTCACAGAACAACCGATTTATGAAGATAATTTCTGCACTTTATTTGCAAATATCAAGTAAGTAAAAATATTTCCTGTTTTCTATGAACAAAAACTTATGAGTTATTAACAATTTATTAGCTAAAATAAAGCTATTTTTATTGAGAACCTCAAATGAGGTTATCATGCAGTTATGGTAGCTAACAGCTTTGACTGCATGCAAGCCTCATTTGAGGTTGTTTATGCTATGATGAGTAGTAGTACTAGAAATTTTCTTATTGGAGGAGCTAATGCTTAGTTTATTAAATCAATTGTGATTTATATACACTTAATAATAAATACTTGCTTATTTCCATTTATATGTAATTCATAGATGGCTAATTATGTAATTAATTTGGTAATATTTAACATGATTCATGTATTGAGAGATCATGTTTCTAAACTATATTAATATTTAATCACTAATTCAGTAATTTATGTATGTCAATTCGATCTAATAGAATGCTAGATACAAATGATAAAAGGAGGTAGGGGGTCAGTGTCTGTGACTACTAATGAAGAAAACATGACTGTGACTCGATGGGTCGATAAAATCTTGATCATGTAGTTTCATCTTTTGCTAGAGTGCAACCAATGGACAAAGCAAAACGTTTTTCTCATGCAAGTAAATCTTTGATAGAAATAGCTAGGCCAAATGCAGTAAAAATGCACCTTCATATGGGAGGTGCTGATTTGATGGATTCCCTTGTAGCATTCTATCATCATTCCCAGAGGAATAAATTATGGTATATGAGGATATTTTACCACCTGCTGAACGTTGCTGTAGTCAATGCTTGGCTGCTTTGGAGAAAAGATGGAAGAGAAACGAACGATTTGTTGGAATTCAAAAGCAGAATTGCATCAAGTCTCGTATACACAGGAAGCTCATTGATGGCAAAGAAAAAGGGTAGACCATCCAGTAGCAATTCTGATTCCACTGTATCAACAATAAAGAAAAGGAAATTATCTAATGTAGCAAACGAATTGAGATTCGATAACGGAAAACACTATCCAAAGAAGTCCGATGGTAAATTTGCATTAAAATGTAAAAATGAACTTTGCAAAAGTAAAACAAGATATACTTGTTGTCGATGTAACGTTAATTTATGCCCAGAATGCTTTGAAGACTTCAATGAAAAATAATTTTTTTTTTTTCAGAAATGCACCCTTAGATGCATGTAAGCCTCATTTGAGGTTGTGCTTGTAACTTCTTAAAAATTTTTTTTTTTTTTTTTTTTCAAAATTTAAATGTTCACCTTTATTCTGACTCATTTTGAGGCAAACTGCAAGTAAAAAATTTTTTTGTTGACAATTATAAAATAAAGCATGCATGAGAGGGTTAAAGACTGGAAATTTTCCAGAAAACCCACATCCCTAATTTCATGCAGCGAAATCCCATGTTATTCTATGGGGAAATTTGTTATAAGAATTACTCGTTACTTAATGTATTTTTTAAAATTCTATTTTTACATCAAGAAAATTTACAACCATTAAATTTATTTATATTTCCTTTCTTTTTTTTTTTTTTTTTTTTTCATTTTTAAGCTATAAAGTGATTGAAATGCATTTAATTCATTTTTTAGTTCCACAAACATTAAATTAAATAATGGATAATTCCCATAGTAAATTTCTTCATAAAGTAACATGGACTTTGGTTGCCAGCAAAAGTAGGTAGAGACACTTTTCCCCATACAATAATGAATAGATTTTTCTTTTTTTTTTTTTTTTTTTTTTAAATAAAATTATTATTTTGTTTTGCATATTTTGATTAAAAATTCTTTAATTGAATTTCTGTTTAATTTCTTATAGCTCAAAAATGACTGTTAATACCAGAGAAATCATAGATCTCTTAAGCCATTTAGCTGATGAAGATAATCTTCGTGTAACAATTAAGGAATCTCTTAAAGGAGGACTTATTGCCGGTGCTTCGGCTACAGTAGGAGGTATAGCACTCGGTCCATTAGGAATGCTTTTTGGTAAATACATTTTTTCTCCTCATTATTTTCTAGTGCTGTGATACTACTTCTAATAAATTAGAAAACTGATATTTTTTTTTTACACTGTCAAAAAAAAAGTCCTGTTTGCTGCCAGATATTTTCTCTAGTTCAGAAAAATATGTTCTATCAACATAATTTTTCCGTTGATAGAACGTATTTTTCTGAATTACAGAAAATTTCTGGCAACAAACAGGACTTTTTTTTTTTTGACAGTGTAGTTTATCATTGGCATAACTTCAATTTTTCTTCTACTTAAGAAGAAAGGGGTCGAGTCAAGAATAAGCGACGGCCTTGGTGCAATTTCAAATTTGAATGATGCCAACAGGACATCGTATTGTTTTCTCTTATGCAGTTTGGCAAGAATCACCATTATCGCCCATTATCTATTTGGTGACCGTCACTTATTCTTGACTAGACTGGAAGAAAGTATTGGACTTGTGGAAATTTTCAACTTCCAGTATTCAGTAGAGTTTGCCCATTTTAGGGTGTCTAATTTGATTTGACCATGAAATGTCTTTGTTTTTATCAATAAAATTTTATGGGCCATGTGTCTGAAAATAAATAAATTAATGCATAGAATTTGGTTGGACATTGATATCAATTGCTTCAGATTAGATTTTGACGTATAACCCTCAGCATGTAACACTACTATATGCTGAAATTTTTCCCATTTACTGCAAAGCTATGCCTCATTTTCTACAGTACATAAGTGCATCAAACTTTGGTTATGAGATATCTATTATGAAAAATTGCTGATTCAACTTAGGTGGATATTAATCGATGGTTTAGCATTGTTCATTCACAATATTCATAGTGTGCTTGGTAGCTATATCTCAACTTCTAGAGCAGTGGTAGTCAACTTGGTACTACCGCCCACTAATGGGCATTCCAGCCTTTATGGTGGGCAGTAAGGGTTTTGTCAGATACTGAGGCACTTTCCTTTTTTAAAATTTAATTGACTTTTTAAAAACATTAAAATGGAAATATGTTTTATTATATACAGTAACCGCTGCTTAATAAATTCACTGGTTAATAAAATCAGCCACTTAATCTGATCAAATTGCCAGGACCGGAATCAAATCAATACAAACTACTTTTAAAGCCGCCGCTTTATAAAATCACCGGATAATAAACTCAAAAATATTTCCTCAGCAGCCAAAAATATTATTTACGCACACTAAAAATATTTATTTACGATGATTATTATTATTTTTTTTTTAATAAAAGAAGAAATTAAAGCACAATCCCTCTGTTATCGCACATTGTCGAAAATTTTACACTTGCAACTAGTTAGAAATTAAACCGAAAGAAAACTAGTTAGAAATATCTTATCTCGGTAACAATTTCAAGGAACGTATTCTTCAAATCGCAGTAATAAGTTACAAATTTGACTTGATTTGCAAATGATACATATATATATTTTTTATTATTAATTATTAAAAGACAATTTCTAGTTCTTATTTAGAAATAACTATAAATCAAGAAGTTTATGTGGAAATATCTTAAATTTACAAGAAAAAGGTAAACTTTTGGTAAAGTAATGATGATTTTCCTCAAAGGAAAGCGCGTAGGAACTTGGAATGCGCTTAATTTATTTATATCGAAGGAACAATTAATTAATTATCGATCAAAAATTAATTAATATTGTTTAATAATTCTGTTATTCGTTACCTTTCGAAATTTCTTTCCAAATTCAGGGAAATAATGCCTTTTCCGTAACGGCCCTCTTCATTTACCGTCGCCGGAAGCCCGAGCCAATGTTATTCTATGGGGAAATTTTCTTTACAAATAACTTATTAACTAATACATATTTTTAAATTCTGTTTTCACATTCAGAAAATTCTCAACTATTAAATTGACGGTCCTTTTTTAAAAATGTATTTTTTTAATTTTTAATATTTTATTTTGAAATTGCAAAATGAAAAAAATTTCCCATATTGAAAATTCGTATTTTGCAGCCTCAAAATAAAATATAAAAGATTTAAAAAATATATTTTTTAAAAAGGTCCATCAATTTAACAGCTGGGAATTTTCAGAATGTGAAAACAGAATTTAAAAATATGTATTAGTTAATAAGTTATTTGTAAAGAAAAATTTCCCATAGGATAACATTAGCTTCGGCTTCCGGCGGCGGTGAGTGAAGAGTGCCCTTAAGTGCAGGAACATTTGCCAGATATAAAAATCAGCCGCTTAATAAAATAACTTGGGCTCAGGACGAATGTGATTTTAATAAGCGGCGGGAACTGTACTTAAAATTGTTTTGACTCAGCTTTATAAGTTTTACAAAGTAAAATTACTTTCCTACTTTACAAATCACCATAAACGTGGAACTGATAAGCAGTTAGAAAATTTTACTACAAACAAAAATATAAAAGTTGGTAGTAGGTATAAAAAAGTATACTACCCTGTTGAAGAGCATGTAATCACATCAAGCTTAATTTGTTAGATTTCTTTTTATACACAAAACAATTAACAGGAAGAAATATTTTGTTAAATTTTCATCATATTTCAAAAGATAAAAGAAAAGAAAAACATGTATTTGTTTGCATTTTTACATCAATGCAAATCACTTTTCTAGAATTTTTTTGCTTACAAGGAAACATTCAAAAGGTGTCGTCTTTATTGAAAAAAATATATGCGATTCTACTCTTTATAAAACACCAGAAAGTGAAAAAATTATCAGCTGAAATGAATTACAGCGACCACAAAAAATTATCAAAATTAAGCTTTTTTGGCGATTTAGTGCTGTTAGGTGATAAGTTCGAGATTGCCGTGTATGAACAGAACCGTGTTCTGCTTCTGTGCCAAGTACTCAAAATAAATCGCTTAACAGTGAAAAATTGCCAAATATGCTTAATTTTGATAATTTTTTTGTGGTCACTGTAATTCATTTCAGCCGATATTTTTTTAATTTTCTGGTGTTTTATGAAGAGTAGAATCACATATATATTTTTTTTTTCAATAGTTTTTGAAGACGACACCTTTTGAATGTTTCCTTGTTAGTGTTAAATATGCTTGATGAAAATAATTCATTTATATACATTCCATGAAGATGCATAAAGTTGTTTTTATTTTTGTGATAAATTGTTATTAAGTAATAATATTTCTTTTTATAATTGTTCATTAAGTTTAGACAAGTATACTAGTTTTAAATTATCATCACTCATTTAACATATTGAACTGAATATTTATTTTTTTCTTTCCCCTATTAGGTGGTATTGTAGGTAGTGTTACTGCTGCTCTACTAGCAAATGATTTTGTATCAGCAGCTGAAATCATTGTAAAAATGGAAGCAGAAAAAAAGGAGGCCTTAGCTATGAAAGTAAAGAATATCATGTCTAGCATAGACGTTACTGATGTTGCAGTTTTTACTGCTATGATAGCTGGAGACACTGCACTTAAAAGTAAAGTTGTATGTGAATTAGCTGAATACCTTAGAACAGAAATGAGCTTGGCCATTGTTGATCATTGAAAAGGATTTCTCTCCCTCTCTTCCTTCATTTTTTCAGAGCACATATGGAAGAACTGAAACATTTTCATATATTTTTTCATCTTTTACTATTACATTTTCGAAGTTATTTTTGATATTGCTTGTATTGTGAAAGAATGTCATTAAGGATTGATATTATTATTGTTTATAACTTTAAAACAGAAAAATAAGCTTGGCTGCTGCAAGTGAAATAAGTTGTCACTACAACTGTACATGCTGTCAAATGTATCAAATTGTTTAGAAAGAATTTCTTTTTCATCCATTATTAGAACGAGAAGAATCTTATTGCAATTTATACATTAAATTTTATTGAATTTACACGTTAACTATTTTAATCCAATGCAAAATTACAAAATAAATTCCAAAAATATCATTTGTTGCCAATGAGAATAATGTTAAGATATTGTGACTAGTTAAAAATTACTGGGAGGTTCAAAAAGTAAGTTACACTCAAACAATGTAGGTAAGAAAACATTTTATTGAGAAGTATGTTGTAATATAATATGATACACATATCACATTATTTTTCTACACAATCTGGCAATCACTGCAGGCATTTGTCGGAATGTTTCACTAATCATTAGATGCCCGGATGAAAGTAACTCGTTCCTTGGCTCAGTGGCGGCTCGTGAACCAAAATTAGGTGAAGAGCTCAAAAATATTTAAGTATTTTCAATGCATGACTTTTATTAAGCATGGTCTTGGTTAAAATTAACTAAAAATACTTATTTAAACATAAATTTATATTATATAAATGAATACAGTGTAAAATACAGTGTGCCTCTACACCAATTTTCGGTGCACGAGCCACCACTGCCTTGGCTCTGGAGCCAGCTTGGAACCAGATGGTGAACCAGAATGAGCACTGCCAACAGATATTCCCAACTCCTGTGGATGTGTGCAATGCTAATTCTGCAGTTACTCAGAAATGTCTTCAACTTGCTGCACAACATCTAATGTGTCCAATGTTGTTGGCCTTTGTTTTTCTGCATTTAAGTCTGTACAACCAACCATCTTTGAACTGCTGGCATCATTTCACAGTAGCTGGATGTGACATTGCCATATACTGACAATATTTCATGATGAACCTCTGTACTCGTGCAGTGCAGTGCAGTGCACAAAAAAGATGTTGTTCTACATACTTTAATGTTGGACTAAATTTCCAGCTGACATGCTATTTGTTTTTTGCACTATGCAGCAATGCTTGCAAACTATTTGAATGAAATTGCTACCATTTGGAAGTTGTGGAACTCGGTTATTGTCTACACAAGCTCAGCTCTTGTTTTGCAATGCTCCCATTTGTAGAAAACAAGTGTAACTTACTTTTTGAATGCCTCTTACTGTACTTTAATATTGAATTTCAATTGAAATTATTATTGAATATGTACAATCATCTTGAGAAAAACCTGTATACTGTCTCATTGTTTTGAAAAAGTTTTTACAAATTGAACTTCATGTAATTTCTATGTTTTTTAGCCTTTAAAAAGCCTTTTTAGCTTTTAAAAAGTTATTTAGCCTTTTTATATGTTTTTTCAGTTGTGTGTTGATTTTAAAAAGCTCAAACGTGCTGTATTGTTTTTGTAAATGTATGTTTAAAGCTTTAAAATATATCAGAAAAAAAAATTGTAGTTTGATCATTCTGAACAGCTGCTTATTTTTGGTAACTGATTTGTAAATATATCATTTCAACTTTAAAATGGGCTCATCAATCGATCTTGCTGTGTTATTTTCTATGAGCATGGGTCTTAAATAAAAAAACAAAAACAATATTATGGTTATGTCCTTTGACATCATTATACCCATAACACAGTTACTTTTCATTGCTGCCTATGAAAAGGATTAAGTTTGAGGGCTTAAACAGGGGACCAAAAAGTGCAAATTTTCAAGCAAAATATATTTTTATAAGCAATAATGTCAGTTATAACTGACAGTAATTTTTTTACCTTGATATTTATTGTGCTTGCAGAAAGAATTCAAAATAAATGTATTGAATACATCAGCTCTAAAATTTCCATAGTCTTATTAACTTTAAATTTGAAAGATAAATCTACAATTTGATAAAATGAACTATTAAAAATGTCAGGCATTAAAGTACTATTCATACTTTTAACTTAGATAAATTTACCTTGTACAATATCCTTTTAAAAACTTAGCAAATACATTTCGGGTACCTCCGTACCCATCTTCAGTGGTCATTAACAGCTTGATTGTCAATCAAGCTGTTAATGACCGGGAGCACTGCATTATTCCGGCAGTGTGGCAACAATTTTAACAAGAAAACGAAAAAAGAAATTAAGTGAAGCGAGACCACAAACACCATGAAGTGACCACCTCAGAGGAACAGACGTTTTCACTTGGCACTGAAGATGGGTATGGAGATACCCGAAATATATTTGCTAAGTTTTTAAAAGGATATTGTATAAGGTAAATTTATCTAAGTTAAAAGTATAAATATAATCCTTTCTTAAAAAGTATAATTAAGTACTATTCATATTTTTTATTATTTAATTATTCAGCTTGTTACAAATAATGTTATCAATCTCACTATCAATTTAAATTATTTAATGTTATTATTATAATTTTTTTAAGCTACCCAAATATTTTATTTTGACCATAAGCATAATATAAACTACAGTTACAATATAAATATAAGTATTATATAATTTGTAATCCGTATAATTATACAGGTTTTTATTAATGTCGCGCAATAAAACGGTTGGTTTATATTTTGTATATGTTATAAATATCAGGATGTCTCTATAAGGGGTGTGGTAAAAAGTGTTGGTGACATCACTTATGGTCAACAACAGCTACATATCAACATATTATTCACATATTATTATTCTACAGAGAAATTTATAATCAAAATCACTTATTGTTATTACCTGCTTTTTTTTTTTTTTTTTTTTTTTTTAACTTTTATATGTATATATAAAGTATTGGATTCGTGAAAATTTTCGAACTCCAGTTTTCAATGGATTTACACATTTTGGGATGTTCTGAACACAATTTGACTGATTTTAGAAAATGTCTGTCAGTGTGTGTATCTCAAATTTTGTGGACGCTGTATCTCATGAACCAGTGAACAAAACTTAACCAAACTTGCTATATAGTTGGGCCGTGACATAAACTGGTCCTTATTAGATTTGTGGAACAATTGCTCAACAGGTGGTGCTGTGATCAAATTTGTTCTAAATTTTTAACATGGCAGTATAGGACAAAAGTTCGTATAAATGTACATGAGTTACAATGGGGGGGGGGGGGGGGGGAGAAGTACACCCTGTGGGGAGTAAATTTTCAGTATGGGTATGTTTCGAAATATCTCGTCAATACATTTGAAACGAATAGTTGAACTATAGATCTGTGATAATTTAAAGCAAAGTTATTGATTTTTTTTTTTTTATGAAAAAAAAAAAAACTTAGAAAAAAAAATTTCATTTCTTCTGATAATTGGAAAAAAAAAAATCACTTTCTTTCAGCATTTAGTGATATAATTCTGTCAGATAAAAATTGTCTGCACTGGCTATTCCAACAGATTCAGATTGTAATGCATCTGCATTCTACAACATTCAGTTCATCCCCGATTGTAAAGAATCTTTTCCGATTTTGTACTAATCCATTCCAAATTAAGAAATATAGTATTACAGAAGACTTCAAAACTAGTATTTTGTTGTTGTATGCCCAAGAGAAAAAAAAAACTAGAATGAGGACTGAAAGCTAAATGTAACTGTATGAAACAGAAATATATATTTTTACTTTTAAAAATTAAAGGAATAAATACATTGATTATTTTATTAATGCATTGCGATTTATATATATATATATATATATATATATTTTTTAGGGCTGTGCCGATTAATCGGTTTGGTTAATCGATCAATGCTTAGTCCCAATCAATTTTTTTAATCGAGTTAATCGGATCAGTTAATTCGATTAAAAATTTTCAAAATCCGATTAAAATTTTCACACTAGGAATTAAAGTAAAAATATTGTTCTGCCTACAAAATATTTTTTCACATATTTTGCTAACAAACATTCTAAGAAATATCCATCAAATAATGAAAAAGTATAAAAATATAAAATAAAATAAATAAATAAATAAAAATAAAACCTCTTAAAAGAAGTTGTTGCACTTTTGTTGATAGAGAAAAGGGGGGGAGGACAGTTATTAAACAAAATGCCGCTTCATGTGCATGGCTGGAGTAACACCACCTGTCTGTAGCCTTCTACAGAAGGTGTTGGCTAGGGTAATAGTATTCTCAGAAACAAGAAGCTTTCAAAAAATAGAAATGCTAATGATTAAAAAAAAAAAAAAGGAAGAAGGAATGAGATTTTCACTATCCCTCTGATGGGGGAAATGTCAACAGAGTTTCACAGTATCTTCAAGCGTTTATTGTCTGTTCAGAATTTCTGATAGTAACTATTGAAGTAGAAACAGAAAATAACATTCTGTGTTCTAGTCCAAAAAGAACGAAAATATAAGGATTTGAGATTTTTATGATAATGATATGGAATTTTGAAAATTCATTTAAAAATAGCGTCAAGCGAGATGGACAAGGCCTGCAAATATAAAACTAAAATATGTTTAAATTCATGTAATGTTTCTTTAAAAATGAATCAAAAAATTAATTTATTTAAAAAAATAAATAAATAAGATTGAATAAGTGAAAATATTTATATAAAATTAACACTGAAAGTCACCAATTATTACACTGAAAATTGATTAAATTTTCTGTTATGAAACAGATATAATTAATTAGACAAAAATTTTTGAAAAAAAAAAAAATTCAGTGAAACTTATGAATAATATATATATACACAATATGAGAGTTTTATTCATCATTGGAATAAAATTATATAAAGAAAAATGAAAAACGATTAAAAATTTGATTAATGAACAACGATTAACCCAGTTAAAACTCTTAATCGATTCCCACCCCTAATTTTTTTCTGTATTTATAGCACCATAAAATTATTTTCTATTCTCAAAGAAGCTTGTTGGACAAAATTGATGGCCTTCATTTTTGATTGGCCATGTGGTTTTACTGTCTAAAATGTAACGAAAAATTCTGTGATCTTAGTATTTATTAAACAAATGGCTCTAGAGACTATCAGCTGCATCCCTCATTCCTCTCTTGTGATTTATACTGATCGTAGGAAAGGTGGTGGAAAAGTAATTGGTAGTGATGTGTACATATCAACTAATATTCTATACATACACATACTAATTAATATTCTGTCTAAAAATGCTAACCACTGCTCTGAATTTAGGTCTGAGCTTATAGCAATCAAAAAAAGACTTCTATTTATTGACAATGCTGAGGGACTGGCTTTAAATAGTATTTGGATTTTAACTGAGAATCGTGCCTTTATACAGCACCTCTCTAATTGGATAAATGTAAAGGAAGGACGCGTCTGGAAATTTTAGATCTCAGCTCTTAGCTCTTTTAGAAACATTCAATCCATTTTCAATGCGTTCCATCCTTTCTCGGAATTTTTGAAATGAATCTGCTGACATTTTAGCCAAGATTGCTTCTGCTAAGGATGTGGTACCCAATGGGATTCTCACATACAGTGAAATAGCCTCTTTCCGAAAAACTGAAGTCAATAAAATTTGTAGAACTCCACCCAATTGACCATGGTACACTGGAAGCAGCCTTGGTGGGTCTCTTTTACCCAATAGGATTCTCACATACAGTGAAACAGCCTCCCTCCGAAAAATTTAACTCTTTAACGATCATTGGTTTCGCAGCGAAACCAAACATTTGACATAATTTAAGAATTTTTATGCAGCAGTTTTTTTAACATTTCTCCCCTTGTTTTAATCAGGTTTTAAACTTCTGTTTCTTTTCTATCAGCAGATAGCAGCACTCTTCCAAAATTTAACAAATAATGCTTCAAACGAAGCTAAGTGAATAAGTTACTTGAAGTTTCTTAGTGTGCACGAATGCAAATTTCTGGTTTGATGATGCACTAATGTCTAGTTTTTTTCATTTAATGAAAAGCTGGACTATTATTTTCACCTGAAACAACTTTTACGAGTTTTTGTAGTCGATAATGTTTATTTACAAAGTGATTTATTTAGTAATTTTTAAAATAAATTAAGTAGTGAACGTTAAAAGGGTTAAATCAATAAAATTTGTAGAACTCCACCCACTGGTACACTGGAAGCAGCTTTGGTGGATCTCTCATAAGATTGAGCTCAGCAGTCATTGAGAGGAACTGAATGATCTTTTAATGTACAATTCAGCAATTCCTCTTCCCTTTTTTTATTGCTGTAGTCAGAAAAAGTGAGAAATCATTCTTAAATTTCATAATTCCTATTTTTAAATTAGCAATTTTAATAAAATTGCGGTTTGCTCCTTATGAGAAGAATCTGGCATTGTATCTATATCTGCTATTACGGAAAAGCATTTAGAAGACTATCTCTCTTTTAAAATGTGCTTTTTCACAAGAGCTGAGCATTCTCCAATAAACTCATTTTGAGAGTCAGCAAATAGTGACTTACAGCCATTCGCCTTTCTTCTGGGACTCAGTACATGTTCTTGAAGGATAGGATTCCACCTGGACAGTAATGCTATAAGTCCTAAAATGTTTCCATTGTATGAATATCCAATATGATAGGATGAATCATTAAAGGCAAATCCACATTCTTCCAAGAAAACTACAACATCGATAATGCGTTTTAAAATGTTATACCATTTCTCAGCTCAGTTTTAAATGTTTCTTCAAACATCATATTTATTTCTATTCCAGATGATAAATGTCTTTCCATCTCTCCCCAGACAATAGAACATTCTTTTTCATTATTGCTTCTGTCATGCTATGGGATACTGTCATGTATTCTTCATTTTCACCATCCAATCTCGCAACAGATGCTAATACAGATTTCAGTGAGCTGGTGTTATAATAATCTGCAAGGAAAAAAATAGAGGACTTGTTTATATTGGCTCCATACAAACCAGTGTCTTGTATGTTGGTCTCCGTTGGGTCAATGAAATTTCAGAATGCTTTGTGGAAAATCTTTATTCCAAGTACCTTTTGCAAATTCTTTAGGCAAAGAAATGTCACCGTTTGTAACAAATTTTTGTACTTTTTGAGAAAGTAACTCGGCCATTGTATAACCGATTTCAACGCCTGCCAGATTTTCTAACTCCTTAAAAATTCTTGCTTATTTGATTTTTCTGGTCTTTTTTCCATCTTTTGTCATCATTATTTTCATAATTGCATGAATCAGCTGTACCTCGCTTTTCTGCACTGTTTTCAAGATTTTTTCAAGTTCACTTTCCATCTCTGCATCATCAATCTTTTCAAAATTGCATACATGAGCTGCATCTAAATTTGCTGTGTTTTCAAAATTTTGCTCATGTTTTGATTCTGTGTATGAATTATCAGAAACTATCTGGTGTCTTCACTCCCACTTGAAAGTATCTGTTGCTTAGCAACATTAAAGAAAACACTAAAACAAAAAACATTAAAAAGACATATTAGGCTTAAGCATATGAAGCAATGCAAAAATATATTTTTAAAAAAAACACAGCTTCTATACATAAAAAATATGTGAAACTGTAATTAAAAATTTGAAATCAATAATAAATTAAATACAGTCGAACCTCGTTAACGTGAATTACTTTTAACATGAACTGTTTTCACACTCCCCGTCAAAATAAAGATTGGTTTCTGAGTTACTGATAACATGAACACATTTTTTATTTCCCTATCCCCTTGAGGTTCATGTTAACAAGGTTTGACTGTATTTATGTAATAACAAGAAAATAGACACCACAATTTGGTTACAGTTATGTAAGTTCAGTTCAGTCATGTGTTAATCATTAAGATCAAAGTGTTAAATGTTTAACAATTTGTTTCTGCCATCTATAGACAATAGGTCAGTGACAAATATGATAAGGAATGACATAAAGTTTTCAAAATAATTGTTACTTGTAAAAAATAATAAGGGGCAAGGCAAGAACACAGAACACATATGTCTTAAGTTTACTCATTTGCGTGTGGGGACGTAGCTTGAAATATTTTTTGAAGGGGGGAAATCATAAGGGTTGCACAACTTTCCATCTTTACACTTCAAACGGTGTCCTTAAAAAAAAAAAAAAAAAAAAAAACTTTGGCACCGTAAAATGATTTAGATGGGTGGCTTTCTGATATATATATTTTTTTTTTTTTTTTCATTTTCATCTGTGGTACCCAACAATCTGAAGTTATTAGAGGGGGTAACACCCTCCCCTTTCACTGGTTTCATACGCCACTGGTGAGAGGTTTAAAATTCTTGTCCCCCTTCCTTCTCCCTGTATCTTGGTGGGCCCAAGGGAGTGACCCTGCTTCTTCCCTTTCCTCTCATAGGGCCTGGTTTTGAGAATATATTTTGTACACAATATATTAAGCTAGTTTTTGATGATATATAGGTCTATGCAATCGCAGTCTTTTTAACCTGACTGCCACTGCTGGATACATCCATTCATTAAGCTATTGTTTTCTATGTATTGAATTTATAATTCAAAATCACAAAGTTATAGAATTTTATTTCATTGTTCAGCGTGACGGTCATAATTTAATGTTCATAAGATTTACCTTTAAATGTATAGTTATATTAATATTGAGGTAAAATAACTATAAAAATACATTATAAAAATTGTGCAGTAAAAAAAACTCATACAGTTTTACATTTTCTCAGCACATGGTTAATGTTTTTTCTTCATAAATAAAGCTATAAAGATGCTTTTCCATACCTGCCAATTCTCCATTATTTCAACGGAGATTCCGTTGTTTTGGGACTGTCTTCCACTCTCCGTTATTCTCAAACATTTCTTTATTATTCTGAAGGTTTTTAAAAATTATACCTATAATTTATTCAAAACTTCATTCTTTTAAGCTACATTTTGCTTTTGCTGAAAAAAATTCTTATGAATCTCTATATATATTACTATTTTTAATCGATAATTACTTAATTTTTATTTAATAATTAAATTTAAGTTACCTACATAACTTTTCGATAATTTAAGCCATGGATTAAACTATTAAAATACTGTCATATGTCGAAAACACACCAAGGCCTGAAAATGCCACTTATAAAATCTCCGTTATTTTGATTCTTCAATGTTGGCAGGTATGCTTTTCTGAGATTCTAAACAAAATATACTTTTGTAACTTTGCTGTTTTTGACAATATACAGAGTTAAATTAAAGAAATATATAGTTTTGTATAGTAAACTATTGTATAGTTTTTCTTTAAAATTGAAGACATAAAAATATCTTTTAAAGATTTTTTTTTTTTCTTTATTCTCAATGTTTTTTATTTAGAATAAAGCTATAATGATGATTTTTGTAAGAATCCTTTTGTCATAGTTTAAAAATAAAAGATATATTTCCAGCTTTGCTGTTTTCGGACATTATACAGGATTACACAAAAAGTTATTAAATATTGTATAGTTTTTCCTTAAAATTAAATCCATAAGAATATTTTTTGAAAGTTTTCTACCTCCATAATAATAATTATTATATATAAAGCCTCATTACAAAGTTAAAATACATTTGTTGGTTAAATGAGACAACTGATAAATGTACTTGGAAAACTGTAATAATCTAGGCCAACAACATGATCGATCTTGTTTTAATTTTGTGATGGGTGTGATATTACATGGAATGCTTGATATACAGTACACTTCCTATTAATAGAAAAATATTACTTATTATTATGTATATATATCTAGTAATTTAACTAGATCTATTATCTAGTAAAATTACTAATATTATTATATTAACCCGGTAGAAGGCGTGCGCTAACCCTAAAAAAGTTGGAATTCAGTTGGAGCGGCCTCACACCATTAATGTGCTAACTCGCCTGAGATAGCAAACTCACGTGTTTGTTGTTCCTTCTGCTCAGTTTATGCCATTGTTTTCTTTGCAAACAGATTTAGTAAATGCATCATATTTATGGAACAGTATTGAAGGTGTATTTTGAAATGAACGTATGTCATACGAAATCTGTATACGAAGTCCTACTTAGTTTGAATTGTTTTGTTGGTTAAATGAAGGTATTAAATGAAATTAGAACATTACAAAGGAAGTTGCAAATGGAAATACGACTTTTAATAGAATTACAAGTTTTATCGAAATTATGACTTCGTTGTAGTTTGATTGGAAAGTATTTTACCTGAAGCTCTTTTATGATGATCATTCAAAATGAATCTCTGGTATGATCTGTCCCCTCTGTGGAGGATGAAAATTGTGATAGTATGTCTCTTGACTACCCTTAAGGATGTGTCCGAGACATTTCCAATTGCCCGTAGAGTAACACTAGAGCTATGTAAAATTCATTCACTCCCAGTACGACCTATTTAAGTAGGGAGACTTCCGACGCAAATGAAGTTTTCTTAGGATGAATTTTTCAGAGCAAAATTAGGAACCCACACGCGATCTGCTGGAGGATGTTTCATGTTCAGGGTACTTCATTGTAGAGAAAAATATCTTGCTGGTTGAGTCGGGTTTAATTGTCACCAGTATTTTAGACGAACACATGTTCTGTGCTTTCTTTTCACTTCACATAAGATAACCAAATACATAATTTAGTGAATAACAAGTTCTCTTATGCATAAATTTTCAGTAAATTGTTGTGTTTTAAAATCCTAATTTTCCTTGTTTAGCTTGAACCCATATACAGTGACAAGAATGTCAGTTTAGGTGATTGTTGAAAACAACATAAACTCACAACATGCATAATCCCTTTGAGAAATTTAAGTATAATCCAATTCTTGTGTGTGTGTGTGTGTGTGTATAGCCTGGTCGATAGAGCATCAAGCTTATAATTGAAAAATTGCGGGTTCAATAGTCGAGTTGGCTGAAGACAGTTTTGTACATGAATGGTGGATGCATGTAAAATCTTTTGTGTACACAATGTCCTTTATGTTTAATAAAATTAAACATAATTTATACATCTCATTAATATACAGGGTGTGGTAGATAAGTAATGAGACTGGCCGCCGCGCGGCGACCCAGTCGCTCGCAGTGCGGTCTGCACCTGCAGGTCACGTGGTGGGGGATCTGAGCTAACAATAGGGCAGTTGCAAACAGCTGATAACAGCATGGCAACGTGGACAGCGTGCCCTCCATCATTGGTTGCTATGCGCGGTTGCCATGGTGCTGTGAGCTGTTTTCAACTGCCATTTGCTGACTGTTCTAAAAATGGCGTCTATTTATTTTCACGTGGAGTTGATAGCCCTCCATCTACGTCACTATGACGTCATATGAAACTGCTCTATAGAACCGGTTCGCAGTCGCGTCGGAGCTGTGGCGCAGTGAGGGTCGAGCTTCGCGTATTAGTTGTTTGTGTGCACGTGACACTTGTGAAAATGGATCGCTCGATAGAACAGCGGTATGCAATCAAATTTTGCTTTCGCTTGGGAAAAACTGCTTCGGAAACTTTTGGACATTCCAATACGACCCGGAGACGAAAGCCCAGAGCTTGGAGTGGCACACACCGGCATCCCCGCGGCCGAAGAAAGCAAGAATGTCAAAGTCCCGCGTCAAGACAATGCTGATTGTGTTTTTCGACAAGCGGGGGTTAATTCACAAAGAGTTTGTCCCTCAGGGGAAAACTGTGAATGCCGAATTCTACAAAGAAGTCCTTCAGCGATTGCACAGAGCCGTCAAACGGAAGCGACAGGACCTTGCTCAACGCTGGCGTCTCCACCACGACTACGCTCCGGCGCACACAGCGTTCCTCGTGACCTCCTACTTGACCCGAATTGGAGTTGAAGTTCTGCCACAGCCACCATACAGCCCTGACTTGAGTCCTCCTGATTTCTTCCTATTTCCGAAGGTCAAAAGATGCCTGAAGGGTCATCATTTCGACGATATTCCGAACATCCAACGTGCTGTCACGAAGGCACTAACTGGGATAACTCCAACGGACTACAGTGGGGCCTATGAAGCTTGGAAAACGCGCTGGCAACGTTGTGTCGACGCCCAAGGCGAGTACTTTGAAGAATATTAACGTTTTGTACAAATCGCATCAATAAATTTGTTTTTCTAGACTGAGTCTCATTACTTATCTACCACGCCCTGTATTAAAACCAATGTAACATTTAATATGAGATAATACAAAAATTTAAAACTTTAAAAATACATTTTAATTAAAAACATTAAAACACAAGACAGACGTTTCGGCTAGAACACTAGCCCTCCTCGGTGTCAAACATACGAGCACAACATTTACAAAAATTCATAATACATCATAGCAAGATTAAATATTCAGGAGGAATAGCTTTAGCCTCGTTCAAGGCAGAATGTTGCATTTTAGTAAAAGCGCCCTCTAGAAAAATACGGGATTCATATATATTTACATTAGAAGCTAAACTTTTAAAGTTTTCAAAATCCGGAATATGATCACTATCAAGAGAATGGATTACGAGTTTTAATCTTAAATCTCCTGTTTTATATGAGCGTTTATGTTCCTTATGTTCCTTTATGTTTCCATCCGAAATAATATCTCAATTGAGATACACATGTCTCCGGACCACCTTAGGAGTGAGTCCCAGACCATTACCAATTCCCCATAGTGTAGTACTAGTGCGATGTAAAACCCGCTGAATATCAACCACATATGTATATTTATCTGTAAATATACAATATAAAAAATATATATCCTTAAGGTTTGTGTTGCAGACAGTCTCCAATAGCTCACATCGTAGTTCTAGCGCAACATTAATTGCCCCTATCCAACCTACGCGACTTCAGCATTTTATTTTGTTCACCAAAACTGTCACTCTCTTCATAGACACTACAGGGTTGCAATTTCCAACACAATAGAAAAAACGCCATGTTGGTAATTTTTTAGAAGCATGCGTACTATTCAACTCTTCCCACTGGGGTGATTCTGTCACCCCCGGGCGAGTGCTACCGGGTTAATGTTATAAGTAATAAATTATCTAATATTTGTTTTGTAAAATATCTGTAATAAATTAAAATAGCTGATTGCCTTCTATTAATTAAATATTGTTTGATTTAAGTGATAGTGAATTTCAGCCATTTTTTGTGTCAACAATATATTGCATAAAACTTTATGCTTAATTTTACACACAAAAGCATAAATCATCAGAAAACTACATAAAATATCTATGTTTAAACAATTTAAATATACATATTACATAGAGAGTAGAAAGTAGAAAGTAATTCTTCAAATTAACAAATAAAAATATAGCTGAAAATAATTAGTTCCATTTAAGAACAGCTTTAAAACACAAGAAAAAAAATAAATGTACAAACATTTTATTCAGTGTTGAAACATATGATACAGTGATTAAAAAAAAGGCAAGAGTAAAAGATGTGACATTGCATATTACATGGAATATATAACAATCATAATAATTTTCTAGCAGTTTTCTATACATATTATATTAATTAGATATTGAGAAAAATTATACAACAGAAAAATGTGTCCACTTACCTATGATATTACATACCATCTACTATTCACAAAATTTTTAAATTTAGAGATGAAATAATTTCTTATATTACAGTAGACTCCCAGAAATTTTCAAAGTCTGGGACCAAAGAGTGCAGATTTTAAGCTTTTCTTTCAGTTACATTTCTCTAATAAGAATTTGAATGCTATAATATATAAAAATGATAGTGAATACATATAAGTAAGTATTGAAAATATGTAAATTATATTAAAGAAATTAGAAAATACAGTAAAAAATTGTATTTGATGTTTTATATAAACTTTTCTAAAATGAACAAATTAAAATTTACTTCATTTTGAAAATTTATTATTTTTAATTGCATTTTTAAACTATAGATAAAATTGCTTCAGAAATTTAGAAATTTTTTCTTGCAATTTTCCATTAGTCATTCTTTCCTAAGACTCTGAAAATAAAATGAAATAATTTGAAAATAAGGGAAATCTTATGCTACAAAGTTGTGCTCCTGCTCTGGGTATCCACGAGTTACATCGGCCATTTATAATCCACTTTTTACTTCTTCCTGGATTAGAAAAAAATATAAACAGGCGGTGCCCTTTTCTGGAGTTATTCGTGCAATTTATTGCCGAAAAACCACCAATAATAAATCGTCAGCCGGTCTTGTGGGCTAGAAAATGGCGGATGCGTCAGCCTATCTATGTAGGAGTTCTATTCTTTCCGTTCAAACACAAATTAAAGTACTTAATTCTAGAGCAGACTTTGCTGAAAATTAACTTTCTGTATTCCTTTATCAGATGCAATTTCAAATGTATCATCATTAATATCATCTTGATTATTTTTTCCCTTTAAAAACTTTGTTTAAGGCTGTACATCAGATTTTCCCTTTCTTTCTTCCCTTATTATCCTATGGGATTTTCATTGCTTTGTTTTATAAGAATATCTCATTCAAAAATTAAAGTTTTTTGAATATTACTCTTTGAATATGCCGCCTTTTAGCATACTGAACATTTTTTTTTTTTTTAATGAATTTAAATATTTTATTTTATGAAGTAAATTTAGGACTGTAAGTTTGGATCTCTAAATGATATTTTTTTTTTTTTCAAAAATTTGCTCACTTATCTAAAAGGCGACATAATCAAAAAGTAATATTCAAAAAACTTAATTTTTCAATGGGATAATCGTATGAAACGAAGCAACAAAAATTTCATTGGATATTAAAGTATGAAGGAAAAAAGAGTAAATCTGACTGATGTACAACCTAATGGCCCTCTTCACTTACCATCGCCGGAAGCCTTAGCTAATGTTATTCTATGGGGAATTTTTTTTTACAAATAACTTATTAACTAATAGATATTTTTAAATTCTGTTTTCACATTCAGAAAATACCCAACTGTTAAATTGATGGACCTTTTTTAAAAATGTATTTATTTTTTATTTTTAATATTTTATTTTGAAATTGCAAAATGAAGAAATTTCACATATTGAAAATTCGCATTTTGCAACTTCAAAATAAAATATAAAATATTTAAAAAATAATTTGTTAAAAAAGGTCCATCAATTTAACAGCTGGGAATTTTCAAAATGTGAAAACAGAATTTAAAAATATGTATTAGTTAATAAGTTATTTGTAAAAAAAAATTCCCATAGAATAACATTAGCTTCAGCTTCCGGCGGCGGTGAGTGAAGCAGACCCTTAAGCTTCATTGTTTACATTAGTTACAATAATATTAATTTAAAAATACATTCTGGAGTTTACAAATTTCTGGGAACTTACTACAATCTATCAAACAGCCAACTTCAGAAGGAGCCTTAAAAAAAAAAAAAAAAAAAAAAAAAAAATCATTTGAGAACAACCAAATACAAAGAATATTCAACCATATATAAATATTGACTTTTTTTTTTTAATTATTCACTCCAATTATTTCACCCTTAGTGTCTTGTAAAGGACAAACAGTAGACAGATATCAAGTTTTAGGTTCCATTTTTATACCAAGCAAATGCCTTCAAGACAGTAGCTCATGTTTTTTGTACCTGAAGAAGCAAGGCCAGGTCCTTTCAAAACCAGTAGTGCTTCTTTTTTTTTTTTTTTTTTTTTTTTTTTTTAATGTTGTCTGAAGAAGTTTTTATGTTTAAATATTTATTGTACACCAGTTCTTATTATTTAAATTCAGAACATTTCATTTTAAAGCTGAAAATTGTACTTAGTTTATTTTTCTCACTATTATATCCATGGAATAAAATTATTAAAATTTTTGGAAAGCAAAAACAGATTTCATTTTTGTGGATTTTCTGACAGTGAAAATGGTATTAAAAAGTATATATAGTAGACAATAAGTAATTCTGTTTAAAAAGAAGAAATCCCTACAGAACAACATGGGTTTTGACGTCGGCAAAAATAGATATTGTATACAATTAATGGCTACCTTTTTTCTTTTTTAAGAAACTTCTCAAATATGTGCTTCCATACCACTTACACATACTCCATACAACCTGAATGTTCTACTTTTTTTTTTTTTTTTTTACTTCAAAATGTAAGGTTGCTCAAAGTTTTACAACATACTTATTTTAGTTTCTTAATTCTACATCAGTAATAACAGAAATTTAAAAAGTTAATTAGTATTTTAGTTAATGAGAGAAATAAAACCATCAGCAGATTACGGACGGGGCACATGAGAGGTATGAAGATCATGCCCGACGGCTCTAGAAACTACGTAGAATGCAGGCACTGCCCAGGAACTCAGCTAGAACCGAGACATCTCCTCAATTGCATCTCTGTTACCTCGACCCTCTTTAACACTGACCTCAACTGCTGCCATGACACCCTTTACACCGAAAAAGTCGGAGATGTGGCCAGGGCTGTGCTCCATGCCTTTGGTCCCATTTGACTTGTCTGTACTCTTTTTTTTTTTTTCCTGCACTTGTCACACGACAACAACAACAAAGCAGCCTTTACTTTAAAAATGTAGCTATTAATGAAATTTCCCAATTTTGCCCCTTACACATAACCAATGATAATTAATTATTAAATGTATTAATTTATTCATATCAGACAGGGTAGATAAGCAGTCAGGGAAAAGTCAAGGAATTTAGAAAATCTGGAAAAATCGAAGGATTTCATTCAAAGTCAGGGAATTTTAACAAATTTTGTTAAGATAAGCTATAATGATCAATAAATTATTAATGCTATTCTTAATCACTAAATTTTTCGCTAATGTCGTAAAATTTTCATAGGAAATGAACAGTAAGAGTCAAGGAAAAATAGGGGTAAATCTCAAAAATAGTCAGGAAAAAGTCGAGGAATTTAGAAAAGTTTAAATGCTAGCCTAGCCACCCTGTCAGAATACATGGCTGTACTATAGAGCAGGCTTGTCCAACACAAAACTCTTCACGGGCTGCATTGGAAATCTATATAAATGCATGAACTATACACATAGTAATTCTTTTTTCGGTGGACTCACGAGGATTTAAAACATAAAGTATGCATATTACATATATTTTCATAAAATAACTATAAAACAGTCAAAAACTTATGATTATGCATTCATAAGCATGATAGTAAGAATCAGTTATTGATCTGATAATATTTTAATATCATTGAGTGCGATATTTGTTTCTTTAGCTATCTTAATTGGTATTTTCATTTTAAAAGTCAGAAACAATTTATTAATTATAGATGTTTTAACCTAGGATGTTAAATTAAAAATTTCCTGAATTCTGTTTTAGACTACAGAACCTTACACGGTGGGCCACATGCAGCCTGTGGGTTGGCCAGCACTGCTATAGAGAAATAGTTCTCAATTTGATAGAAATTTTTATAAATATCTACTTAAGATACAGTAAACCCCCAATTATCTGCAAGTGAATTATATGCCTTATACGCCTAGCAGTAAAATTAGCCTAGTAGTAAGTACAGGAAAAGGTGGGAATCAAGAAAACTGTTTTCAAAAAGCAAATGATTGCAATTTTTTTTTTTTTTTTTTTTTTTTTTAAGAATTTAAATTGGTTATCATCAGGCAGGGTGACTCAGTGGAAGAGCATCCACACATTAACCGGAGTGTCCGGGTTCGATTCCCGGCTCTGGCCTTTCTCACAGAGTTGGTACAAAAAAACCACCTTTAACACTCCAATCTGTCTAAATTAATAATGAATTATCTTGTTTTTGTTTCCTTTTCTTTGTTGTGTACAGTATGGTATACCAGATATTTCAACCTATTAATTTATTCTGAAGCATTCTTACTGTCTACCTTTTTTTTCACTCTATTTTTCTTAAAAGGTTTTTTTATTATTATTATTATTTAATCAAAAATTATATATTGAGAAAATTTCACTACAAATAAAATGGTGTAAAAGGGGGGCGGGGGGGGGGGGGGGGGGGCTCGTATTTAGAATGCTCAACATTCTGCAATAAATTAAAACATTGGCATATCTGTGGTACTGTTTAATTTAACGCATAAATTAGCTTACATATTATATCTTGGCTTCATCATAAGCACACTCTCTTGTTTATTAACCCTTTAGTATACAAAATCAATGCAAGTATTTTTACAACATTGTGACTATTTTCACTGTTTGTATTATGTTCTTTACACAATACAATGTATTATATGCGATTTGCATTATTTGTGAAACCAATGCTGCTCAATTCCATAGATAATCAAGAGTATACTGCAGCTAATATATATATATATTTTTTTTTTTTTCAAGTGTTTTTAGTTATTAAATAACTTTTAATATAGTAAAGTCTAATATTAGAATTGTAAATCACCAATCTGGAGATATTATAAACTCAAACACAAGTTTTTGACTTGCATCTGTACTTAAAAATTAGTATTTTACAATCATACATATATATACACATACATATTGAAAATTTTCTTTTCCTTCTGAAATTTTAAAGGAAAATCCAAAATTATTTGCAAGAAGGAAAAAATCTATGCACAGCATATACTTTTGCATTTATACAGCATTTTGATGAGCAAACAACATTTAACCCTACAAGGCACCCAGTTCCATATGTGGAACACCGACTTTAATCGTTCCTATAGCTATAAAACTATTAGTAGCGATATCTCTTGACATCTTGATAGAAGCTACTGACATGTAGCAATGTAGTAATACGAATCTTTACCTAAAGATGTCGTTCGTGTTTTTGTTATAGTGCATTCAGTGTGAAATTTGAATGAAAGTGATATGTTAGTCGTTTGTCTGAATTCAAAAATAAAAAAAAGAATAGTTATTGAACAGTTTTGACTCAAAAAAAAAAAAAAAATACTGTGTTATAATGAAGTACATATTTTGTAGAGGTAAGTTGTTTTTTTTTATATTACAACAGTAAACGTATTAGTAAATCCTATTTTTATGTATGTTCCACATACGGTATGTTGAGATAAAAGTTGATTTTTCCATAAAATATGGTTTTATTTTTATAAGTTTTCCCTATCTTCTGATCACCAATTACAACCTATATATTTTTGTCGCGCACTAAAAAAAACTGAGCCTTGTAGGGTTAACTTCAAGCATTTTATCAGAAAACCTAGCCTTTAAACTACAATAAAATATAAACTACACTATAATTTTTTTTTTTTACAAATCTAGACATTTTTTTATAAGCACACATATTATAGCAAAGATAATTTTTTCTATCTTCTAGTTTAGTAAGAAAGAAGTGAGAGATTCATAAAAACTTTTGATTTTTGGTTTTTGATATTCGATATGTTTTAAACATGACTTAACTATTTTTGAAAAAGAAAAATTCATATGTGTATGATACAAACACTGTAAGTGCTCAGTCTTAAGAACAAAAGCATACTATTTGATGAAACTTTTTATTTACCATAATAAATTGAGATAGATTAAAATTTAAAACACATGTAATCTAACAGTTTGCACTGCTAAGCCATGCTATTTACAACTTGATAGTTAAATTCCAACTTTTATGCAATATCTCTTTAAATTTGTTACAGTACTGAAACTAAATTGATTGCAAATTTTACTCAAAACATTTTACTCAAAAGGTCGCAATATTATTTCAGATTTTTCCCAACATGATTGACAGCTTTATCTCAGTTTTTGAAGAATAAAATTGCACCAATCTTTATATTTAGCAAAATTTTGTAGGAAAAACGTTTCTGTTAAGCGGATGTTTCACTAAATGTAGCTGGTAGACATACCCCATGTTATTCTATGGGGAAATTTTATTATGCAAATTACTTGTCATCTATGTATATATCTTTTTTATTCTGTTTCCATATTTAAAAATTGTGCAACTGTCAAATTGATGTTTGTTTTTTAAAAATTACTTTTATTTTTTTTATGTTTTATTTTAAAACTTTAAAGTGAGAAAAACAAAACTTCAGAGCTTTAAAACAAATAAAAATAAATTAAAACAATTAAAAATAAATTAAATTAAATTAAAAATTTAGCGATAATCAATTTAACAGTTGTGGATTTTTTAAATGTGAAAACAGAATTTAAAAAAATACATTAGGTAATGAATAATTTGCATAACAAAATTCCCCACTGAATAACATGGGGTTTGGCTGCTGCTGTTAACAATAAGTGAAGCATTCCCATATGAAACCAGCTGTAAAGAAACAAGTACCCTTGCAAAAAAAATGAATGATCAGTCCAATAATGCTCCAATTATTGTAACCTATTATTCATAGGACTAATCATTTTGTTCTTTGAAAAATACTCTTTTCTCTCTCTCTTGACTGTAGCCCAGTGGCAGAAAGTTTTGTTACTGTTTGCGACAGGCTTTTAAAATTTCATAATCTGTCTGCAAAATTTGCATGTAATCAGGGGTTAAAATGGCTTACACTTAAAAAGCCTGAAAGCTGATTGGGGGGGGGCTTAACATCAGTCGTGATCTTCTGCAACAACACACGGATACAATTTTACTGCAGAACAATACAGTAAAAACAATTGTGTGTACTCATTCAATTAAATATTTTATAGCAATGTTTGACACAACACAATATAAATAATTATAAATAATAAAAGTATTAGTTTCAGTTTTCAAACAGATTTTTTTTTTTAACTGAATTGTTACTCGAAAGTTGCAGACAATTTTTTTTATCAGTGCAGACAAAAACTGTCTGCAAGCCGTTTTTCAGTGTCCGCGACTATGCCGCCGTGTTTCTGCCACTGGGGACTATAGGAAGTTTGGGGTGTCACTCTAAAATTATTTTTTCACATTAAGGATTAAGGTTCATTAGATTGATGAACATTCATGGTAGAACCAGAATTGGCAGGGATAGGAAATTTTACAAAATGATGCAATCAACATCAGCATAAAAAACACAACACCAACAACCAGATTCATTACTTATCTGAAATTTGGCCAGTCCATAAAATATAACTTGAACTCATAATTGAAACTTATAACATCAGTTCACATACATATATTTTATTTTTGAACTTATTAAGAAAGAAGTAAAATTTAGTATGATTTCATGAAAGATCAACTTTTTTCTCTTCCACTCTTTTTTTACTTTTAATAAGCCAAATTCACTCCTTCAAAAAAGATCAAGGAGTATTTTCACTCCTAGGAAAAAAAACTAGCAATATCTCTGTTCTCGATAGATGAAAATTTTACAATATTTCATGAATTGCTAAACCTTCTTGTGATACCAGACTTAATCTGGCATTCTTAAATCACAGACAAATTTTGATTTGCTGCAGATATAGAAAATTCTGCTACCCCTCCCCCCTTAGGTATTGGTATTTCATTATTCTAAACTGTATGTATGCATTATAACTTATTTAATTTCAATGTATTTCTGTCTAAAGCATATAAAAAACATTAAAAAGACTCATATTACCATATAAATATTTCAATGCCATCATTATTTATCTTCTTAATAGAAATTATTGCCTCCTCAACAAGAAAGTGTCAGAAAAATTATATTACTGCTAATTAATAATGCTAAGTCATATTTTTAATAATTCAACTGCTATTGCATAAAATTACAAAAAAAAAAGAAGAAGAAGATAGGGTAAGTGCACCAGTGATTGACACTTTTAGAGCAATCTCTGATGTTTTTAATGTTCTAGTCAACAGAAAATATTTTTAGAAATCTTAAGTTAGTACATATGACATGAAAGACACTCAGAACCACATATATGTTAAAATATATACATTTGATAACAATTATTATTATTTTATTTTATTTTTATGAATTTTTGTTTGACACCCACTCAATGTTCCAGTAATTGACACTACCAGTTTTTCATTTTATTAGTAATTGGCACCCTATGTTTCAGTGTTTGGCCCTGCTAGTTATTCATTTTACCAGTTATTAGCACCCTATGCTCCAGTGTTTGACATAAAATATTAAAATTCTTATATGTAAAATATATGATTTTATTATTTTTCTTATTTATTAATTATTTTGGGATAGATGTCAATTACTGGAGCATGCCAATCACTGGAGCACCTACCCTATATGAAATTTTTAGTCGGAAAAGTGGGTAAATTCATTTAATTTTGGTCCATAGCGTCTGACAGAAAGTAATCACTAAGTTGCGTTTTTCATGAACTTGATAACAGAGCTGAAAACATCAACTCGCCACATGGTGGCTATTTAAAGAATTCAACAATTCTTAATTTTTTCACATGTGAGTTCTACAAGTAAGAATTTCATTAATCAGCCATGTGAAAACTGCATACTTCTATAATTAAATCTCTCATGTCAGAAAATAGACACTATAAAAATCTAAGAATCTTAAAATGGAATTTTTACAAAAATCAAATAACTTACATTGAACCTTCACAAAAATCAGGCAATTTAAGATATTGCTTCAAAAAATTTAGACAAAAAATATTTAATATTTTAGCCACTGATAAGTAAATCAAAAATTTCAATTTCCAGGTCTATTTGATGGCTCTATTTCAGCATCTATGGTGTTGAATCTTGCCAAAATTATACTTAATACTGGTTATAGGATAAAAGAGTCATCAACCAGAACCCCAAAAAAGTGCAACTTGTTCTCAAAACGATCTTCACTTGCCTTACCTTTCAGACCTAGTCTCGGTCTGCCACTATTTTTTTATATTTTCTGTGCTCTATATTGCAAAAGTAAAGTACCATATTTTTATAGATTTAAACTATCGTTTCTGTTTGCATATATATAGCTATATGCATTTTCTATTATTTAAATAGTTATACAAGAAAACAAAAAACACTCTTTAAGTGCCGAGAAACTGTTATTCAAATGTTATGTCACGAAGAAAAGCCTATTAAAAAGCCATGAGATAATTAAAATGTTGGAAAAAGTTGTAATGTACTAAAAGTGTTTTCAAAAGGTCCATTAAAATACATTTAAAAACATTTATTGGATACAAAAATATGTTTAAAATGTTCACCAGGTACTAAAATGTGTTTAAAAAGGCTACTTGGTGCTAAAATGTGTTTCAAAAGTCATCACGTACTAAAAAATGTTTAAAAGAACCACCGGCTGTTAAAGGGCAAAACTGGGAAAATTCATTAGTGGCCAGTGGCCGGTACTGTCAGTTTCATTAGTAGCCACTTTTTTAAGTTAGTGGCCACTTTTCACATGATAAGACTATTTCTTTCAGACTGCAAAAAGCATTGTCACCATTTTGCGGTATAATTACCACAAGAAAAATATGAAAATAAGAAATACATATGATAATAAAATTAACACAGGGACACTGAAATTGTAATTTGTAATTATGCTCTTTTTAAAAATCCTAAATTGCACATCCTAAATTAAAATCTGCTTAGGGCTGTAATAATAACAGCAAAAGTTTTTATCTTCCAGATAACTCAGTAATACTTTTTTTTAAATTTATTTAAGTGAAATAAGCTGTTATCATTCACAGTTCACATTGATATTTTCTAATGAATCAGCTGATTCATCATCATCACAACTTTTACATGGTCACATTTAGCAGTTTTATTATTTTTTCTTATTTTTAAAGACACACTTTTAAAAATGATTTTATTTCAATAAAGTTAAAATATTTCCTCTTAAAAAGTATAGATATGGAAACTTAGCTGCTTCATTAAAAATAATTTACTTAGCTGCCAAATTTGTAGCTTTAAAAATAGGGAGATTTCTGTTTTAAAATGGGAAGGAAAAAGGAAGATTTCTACTCAAAAGAAAGCAAATGCATTTTTTTTTTTTTGAAAAATACACATTTAATTTAAATCAAATTTTGATACACACATTTGTCAAATATCTTAAATGGGTTAAATATACATTAAATACTATGGAGATAATAATGGAAAAAGATTGTGCTTTGCAAGACATTTGATCATTAACTGCTAGTTGAAATGGAGCGCACATGTGTGTGTGTCTGGCAGGGGGGGGGGGGGATACATCTATATACTTCTTTATAGGTTCTAGAATCTAATCAAGAAAGTTTAAAATTAATATTTACATTTATGTTATGGATGGAGAGAGATTGTAAATCACAAGGTTTCAGTGGAGCATGTAATTGCCAATCGTTGGAGGGGGGAGGGGGGGGGGGAATTACAAGAATTATGAGTAAGAGATATTAAACAATTCTACTTCTTTACAGATTCTAGAATCTAATAAAGTAAGTTTAAAATAGATATTTATATTTTTGCAGCAAATGGAGAATGATTAGAGATTATAAAGCTTTCTATAAGCTGTGTGATCACAGATCGTTAGGGGGAGGGAAGGGGGGGTCCAAAAATTATATGAGTAAGATATATTAAACAATTCTACTTCTTTATAGGTTGTAGAATACAATAAAGCAAGTTTAAAATGAACATTGACATTTATGCCATGGATGGAAAAAGATTGAAAATCACAAGGCTTCGATTGCCTATCGTCGCTCGATTTTTAGAATCTTTTAATGATCACAAAAAGTGGCGACTTTAGTGGCGATTGATGCATAATTTTTAATCGCCATCTTTTTTTATTTAGTCGCCATGTGGCCGGTGGCGACCGTTAATTTTGCCCTTTACCGGCTGTTGCACCTAGCCAAATTAGTTTAGAGTCAGCTTTACTAATTCAATTTTGTAGACTCCTTAACAAGGTAAACACCTATTATTATTTTTTTTCTTTTTAATAATGAAAATTAAAGCTATTTCATATATCCCATTGGATAGAAGCAAACCAAATATATACTTAATGCAGACAATTCTGAGAATGATAAGATTGGTAAAGAATAACAATCTCTTAGTGACAATTCACAATCACAACCAGTGTTAGAAATAAGAATTTTGAAACTAGGCACCAAAATAACACCTGGATTAAATTTTTTGGGCATCCAAATTAAAAATCTAGGTGCCATCTATAATTAAATATGTATATTTAAAAAAAAAATAATAATAATAATGCATCAACTTGTAATTAATATATGCAAAATTAACATAAAAAATATTTATGTAATGAATGTAATTACATTGACAGTATTAAATGTACATATTTAAAATCACAAATTCATTCTTCGCCCAGAAGATACATCATTCCACCACAATTTAACAGCATTTTCTGGGCAGAAATCTGCAAATTTAGGGCTGTTTAATTTAATCATTAACAAATCGTCAACTACTTTCATAGAGAAATGATTTCTTAAATCAGTTTTTATTAGGTTCAAATTAGGTTTTTATTAGGTTAGGTGAAATAGACTTGTTTGTTGTCTGATGAGCAGTGTTAGAAATAAGAATTTTGAAACTAGGCGTCAAAATGACGCCTGGATTAAATTTTTTGGGTGTCAAAATGAAAAATCTAGGTGCCGTCTATAATTAAATATGTATATTAAAAAAAATAATAAAGCATCAACTTGTAAATAATATATGCAAGATTATATAAAAAATATTTATGTAAAGATTGTAATTACATTGACAATTAAAACACACATATTTAAAATCACAAATTCATTCTTCGCCCAGAAGATACATCATTCCACCACAACTTAATAGCATTTTCTGGGCAGAAATCTTCAATTTAGGGCCGTTTAATTTAGTCATTAACAAATCGTCAGCTACTTTCATAGAGATACAATTTTTTAAATCAGTTTTTATTAGGTTTAATTGACTGAAATAGACTTGTTTGCAGTCTGATGGGATTGGGAAAATATATGATGAGGAAAAAATCCAGGCGTCAAATATGGCACCTATGATTGGAATTCTAGGCGTCAAAATGAAAAAACTGGTCGCAAAATACGACTAACGACTGCTTATTTCTAACCCTGCTGATGAGATTGGGAAAATTGTTAGATATGATGAGGAAAAAATCCAGGAGTCAAATATGGCACCTATGACTGGAATTCTAGGCATCAAAATGAAAAAACTGGTTGCAAAATATGACTAACGACCGCTTATTCAGTGGCGCTGACTATGTGGGGGCTCGAGGGCTCGAGCCCCCCCAGAAAATTTTCTGTAAGGGATCAGCCCCCCCAGAAATTTTGAATACTGATTCTCTATTAAACAAGAAATTCTTTCCTCTATTTCTTATTTAGTTTTTTACCAAAATCATAGCTGTAAAGTAAGGTTGTTGCAATTGAAAATGGACATTAATCGACTAAGAAAAAAAGAAAGAAAAACAAGAGAGGCTGAAAGTCTCTGTATGGGGCGCGGGGGGGGGGGGGGGGGTGAGTTCAGAGGAAGATGATTCCCTTTACTGTGCTACGGGAATCCCAATCACTTATGGTTTGTGCATGAGGAGCAAAAGTTTTCAGAAACATCGATGCAAAGTAATATAACTATTTTTACAAAAGTTACTGCCATATAAATTCGATTTACATAAACTAAATGGCAAAGATTATGATGGCATTTTCAGGTCCAGTTTTGGGGCCCTTTGCTACTCAGAGCCCCTGGCACGTGCCCCTGTGTTAATCAGGCCGTTGTTTGTGTGTGCATATGTTCTTTTCCTTGGGTAAGCGTGTGTACATTATTACACCATATTTGATGACCTTGTATTAGAAATGTGATGCCCCCCACCCTCAAAAAATAATCCTGGCTACGGCCTTGGTTCGAGCCCCCCCAGAAATTTTTCAAAGTCGCCGCTGCTGCGCTTATTTCTAACCCTGATCACAACATACAGGTTTTAACATGAAATCTGTTAACTAATTCTTATTAAAATTTATATAGCAAAATATTAATTCAAAAATAAAATTAAATTATAGTTCAGAATTTCAAAATAAAAATGCAACAAAATAAAACAAAGCTTAATTTTTTTTAAAGTCGTACGATATTTATTCAGTGTTTTTTAAACACAAAACAGTAAACTTTTTCAAAAATAAAAATTTCAACAAAATTCAATTTTCAACCTTCATAAAACATAAAGAAAACATGATACAAATTTTCATGAACTATAAATTTATATTATAATATAACAAAATTTTGTCTCCAGGTAAATTTGAAAGATAATATAACACATGTTTCAATATCATGAAATAATTGTGATATGGAGTAAAAAACATTTTTCCACCATTTATAATACTGAATATACTAAATTCTAAACTCAATCAAATAATAATGATGATAACTTTGTTTTGAATTCAAATTTTATAAAAATCTGTTCTCAATTGCACAGACAGTAAATTTGAAAATGATTTTAACTTAAATATTAAAATTACGTTGTTATTTAACTTTAAAATACATTTGTCATGATATAAAAATGTATCAAATAGCATTGAATTATACAGAAATACAACCCTTTCAACAACTTTATATGAGAATACTGTCATTTAAAGAATGAATGAATAATTTTATCACTAAAAATTAATATTAAAGAAAGCAAATGTGTTTTATGATCAATTAAAACACTCAAGTGAAGATATCACACTCACTAAAAATTAAATGCAAAACATAAAAACCTCTTTCACAGATCTAATAGAAAATGTTTTTCTTTTTTGTAAATCTTAACATTTATGAAAAATGTAGATAAAATAAACAGGTGAACGAATGAGAGATTTTTCTTTTAAGTGAATGAAATTTGGTATGCGAAACTTTCCATTTACGAAAATACACCAAAATGTTGATTTAAATTAATGGAATATTCCCAAGAACTGGAATATTTAAAAAAAATAAAAATGATGAAAACATGATGAAATTTCAACTCTGAACCTGCGCTTTTAACTTTGAAATATTCTCCTTAGCCTCAGCAAGGCGTGCTTTCAACTCGGCAATTTCTTGCTTCACTTTCTTCTTTGCTGCTAATATCTTTTGCAAGTCCTGGACTTTCTTTGCTTCATAATCAGTTTTATGAGCAGTCACAACTATATTAGACATCCTTGGATGAGTCAAGAGTTTATGCATTTTTATAGTCGGATCCGTGAATACTAATTCATCATAAAACTCAGAATTAACAGGCCCAGGACTCACTTTCACATTGCCGTCTTTTTCTCGATCAAAGAGCTTCAAGAAATGATATACTGTTACAGGTCTTTCATTGCTATCAACAAAAAAAATTTTGATAGCAATTTCAAATTCTCCCCAACCAGTTTCGGTGATAGAATAAGGTGGAGTGGTGTATATTCGAACTGGTTCATTATAACTATCGTGGAGTTTAAATTGTACTCGCTTTACATACACTGACATATCTTCGTTATCGTAAGATCTTAAGTAAACAGTCCATTGATGTGTATGTCCATCTTCATCTCTTTTCTTGCCAAGATACCAGGCTACATTTCCGTAAACAATGGGTTTGACAATTGTCACTCCTTTCATACGACCGCTAGCTTCAGTATTTGCAGCTTTTGAGCTAGATCCGCCTTTAACACCAGAAACCCTTGCAGGCGCAGAAGTATTTGTTACTTGTTTTGAATCCATTATATGATTTTAATTAAAAATTAAATTATTACTTAGTATAGCATCGTCGTAACATCCATCTACGCTGACTCCGGAAAACAAAACAGAAAGAAAGAAATTTTGATGTTGCCAATATGTAAATAATAATTTATTTTGTTACCGATTCGATTTATCGATTCCAAGAATTTATTTTACCCTTAAATATTTATTGAAATAATTATGTTTCCTTCAAAACTTTAAAGTTAATAGGAAAAAACTTTTTTAATTACTCCAAAAACATCATTAATTAATGCTTTATTGGGGGAGAGAGGGGGAGGGGGGGGATTTACCTCTATCCCTGTTGGAAAACTAGAGCAGCTGTAATAGTTCCTTCCCCAAGGCCAGCAATAACTGCAGAACTCAGCAGTACAACTCAACTCCTCTCCAGTTGAAGCGAGTGCTACCGGAATACTTCTGTTTATCGCTACCACGGATTAGAATCTCCTAATCCGTGATCGCTACGAAAGAATGTTCTGTTTTGATCAATATGTCGCTATGGTGCGAATATTATTCGAATATAATATTACTTTAATTTACGGGCCCTCTGTATATAATTGATGTATAATAGTTTGTAAATAGTTATGTTTGTGTTCAACAATATCTGTTTATGGAAATGTGCGCAGTTTGATTAAAAGAAAATATTGAAATTATTCTATGTTCTATTTCAAGACTCCAGCCTGCTTTATTCTTTAAAAATTGGTTGTGAAACCAATATCTGGCGCCCCCGGGTGGGCGTGGCGTCTTTTAAAATAGAATGATTAATAATTAAGAGGTAAGAAGATTAGATTTTTTCCATTTTGAAGTTTTTCATTGATGATCTAAAAAAAAAAAGAAATATTAAAACGAAACTTACGAAGAATATTTCCTAAATGAATGCATTTTATTAATGAATTTATTATATCATTTAGATAGAATTAGATAGTAATACAAAGTGTATTATTTATTGATATAATGAAAATAGAAGTTTATGATTGTCAATTGAAAGTTTGTAAAACGAAAATATTTTGGTTTTGAAGTTTATTTTGTGGTGATTTCAAATTTATGAAAACGAGATTTACTAAGTAAAATAAATATTGAGTGAACATTGTATTATATTATTTGATAGTAAAAATGGAAATAATCAAAAGAAATAAAACTGCACACAGAGCTTCCTTTACGAGGGCCTATAATAAGCTAGAAAATATACTAGCAGACGAAAATTCTTCGTTCGAAGAAGTAGAGATCAGTTTAGTTTTATTTAAACAAAAATCTGATACATTAGAGCTGACACATAATACATATTTAGATTCTTTAAAAGAACAAGAATTTGAAACAGAATTTGATTCTGTAGAAGAATATAGGGAAAAATCACTGAGAATTCAATTAAAAGCTCAACGCTTTTTAGAAAATCACAAAAAATTAAATGTAAAAGAAAGAAATATTGTTGATAATGATAATCAATTAGAGATTAACAAATTGAGTAAAACATTATGTCAGCGTCTCCCTGAAGTTGAACTTTACACGTTCGGGGGAGATTTAAAAGATTGGCTCACATTTTGGAATCAATTTAAGAATATTCATGAGAATAAAAATTTAGGTAAAGCAGATAAATTTCACTATTTGATTTAGTCAACTAAAATTAAATCAGAAGCAAGAGAAATTGTTCAGTCATATCCCGTAACTGAAGAAAATTATGATTTGGCTATACAGAGCTTAAAAGAAAGGTATGGTCGAGAAGACCTTTTGATCGATTTTTATGTTAGGGAGTTATTAAAACTCGTTCTTAATTCTAATAATAAGAAAAATTGTTCTTTGAGCGGTTTATATAATAAATTATCTACTCAGTTACGAGCGCTAGGCACTTTAGGTGTTACTAGTGAAATGTGTGGCCTAATTTTATATCCCTTAGTTGAAAGTTCATTACCCATAAATATATTACGTTTATTTGAACGACAGAGAAAAATTCTAGAAACTGAAAATAAAATATCGAGTCTTGATGCCATACTTCTGTTTTTAAGAAATGAAGTACAGTCCGAAGAAAAGATTAAATTGAGCAGAACCGATCTTTGTAATACGCTTCCTGAGCGCGAACATAAAGGTTTAACAACTTATAAAAATGTAAAAGATAATTATTCATCCGCAATGGAACTAATTACACATGATTCAAAAAGTAATTTATGTTCATTTTGTTCAAAAGATCATGAAATGCGATTTTGTAAGAAAGCATTTTATATTCCTTTAAGCGAGAAACTTTCAGTTATTAAAAATAAGGGATTATGTCGAATCTGTTTAGTTAAGGGCCACGTAGCCAATTCATGCAAATCAAACATTAGGTGTCAGATTTGTAGTAAGAAACATTTAAAATTTATGTGTCCCATGTTGGAATCTAATAAAAATAATGAAGGTTCTAGGTCACTTTCGAATCACGATGAAATAAAAGAAAAGTGTGTTGACACACTGTTTACACAAAAAGAAACTAAATCAAAATCGCATGCCACTAAGAATGTATTTTTACAAACTTTAGTTGTAATGCTGCATGGAAAAAATGCAAAGCGCAAAGCGAGAGTTGTCCTAGATACAGGGTCTCAAAAGTCATATATATTGAAATCCACTGCAGAAGAATTAAATTTCGATTTTGTAAGAGAAGAAGAATTTTGTCATTCATTATTCGGTGGAGAGAAAACAGATATAAATAAACACATATGTTACAAAATTTATTTGAGCAATCTTCATAATGATTATATTTGTAGCTTAGATGCTCTAGATCAAAATGTTATTTGTAATGATATTTCTGCGATAACTCAAGGAAATTGGATACGTGAGTTAAAAAATAAAGGAATCAATTTAACTGACATTGACAATTCTGGGCCTATCGAAGTTCTTTTGGGAGCAGACGTCGTGGGTAAATTATTTACTGGTAGACGAGAACAACTTAAGTCAGGCTTAGTCGCCATGGAATCGAAATTAGGATGGACTTTGATGGGAAAAGTCCCTCAGTCCAGTAGTTGTAGAGATATAAATATGTCTGTCATTAGTATGCTTTCACAAGAAGACATATCGGTTTCGAAATTATGGGATTTAGAACTCCTTGGCATTAGAGATCCTATAGAACAAAGTAATAGGGAAGATATTGAAAAGGCTGTTATAATACATTTTAAAGAAACAGTCAAACAAAAACAAGATGGAAGATATGAGGTCCATTTACCGTGGAAAAATGACCATGCTTGCTTACCGAGCAATTACGAAGTTGCAGTACAAAGATTAGAATCTACTGTTAAAAAGTTAGAAAAAACTGGATATCGTAAAAAATACCATGAAGTTTTTAAAGAGTGGATTGATGATAGAATTATTGAAGAAATTCCCGTTGAAGAATTGGCGCTTGCTAATTCTTATTACCTTCCCCATCGTCCAGTAATTAAGGAAACATCATCAATGACCTCTATGAAAATTAGGCCCGTTTTTGACGCCTCAGCTAAGAAGCCTGGTTATCCATCCCTAAATGATTGCTTAGAGACTGGTATTAACTTTATTGAAACCATTCCTTCGATTTTAACAAGATTTCGCTTATACAAAATTGGGGTTATTTCTGACATTAAAAGAGCGTTTTTACAGATAGCTCTGCACGAAAAAGATCGAGATTTCTTAAGATTCCTCTGGTATGATGACAAAGATGACATAAGGGTTTTCCGTCATACACGTTGTGTTTTTGGGGTAACCAGCAGCCCTTTTTTACTCATGGCAGTTATTCATCACCATTTGTCAGCTGAATCGTTGAAAATAAAGTATTCTGAAAAATTGCTGGAAAGATTGCGTGACAGTTTTTACGTGGATAATTGTGTGGCCAGTGTACATAACATTTCAGAGTTAGATAACTTTGTGAAGTATGCCACAGATATTATGAAAGAAGGGAAATTTGATCTTAGGGGCTGGGAAAGTACAGCTTGTCCTGAAATCCCTTCTCAAGATTCTAAAACACAAGTGTTAGGCTTAATATGGGACAAATACTCTGATACCTTAGAAATAGATTATGAAGTGTTAAAATTTGATAAGACAGAAAAACTAACGAAACGAAAAATTTTGTCATTTATTAGTAAAATTTTCGATCCGACAGGTTATATTGCCCCAGCTTTAATACAACCCAAAATTTTGCTTCAGGCCATATGGAAAACTAAAGAACATTGGGATGCGGAAGTTAGTGATGAAATTAAAAAGAAGTTTCTTGGTTGGGTCAAAAATTTGCATTTTTTAAAAGACATAAAAATACCTAGATGGACTGGTGTGACTGAATCGTCACTTCTAAGTTTGCATACATTTGTAGATGCGAGCAAAGATGCCTATGCCGCATGCGTTTTTCTAAGATCTGAGTCCACTAATGGTGTAGTGAACATTCACTTATTGCAAGCTAAATCTCGAATAACTCCACTGAAAAAGATAACAATTCCACGTTTAGAGCTCATGGGAGCTACAATAGGAGCAAGATTGTTCAAATCAGTTAAAGATGCTCTGAAAATGGAAAAAATAGAATCCTATTTTTGGACTGATTCATCTACAGTACTCAGTTGGATTAAGCGGCAAGAACAGTGGTCAGTTTTTGTGAATAATCGCATAAATGAAATTAGGAAACTTACTGATGCTGAGAATTGGTTCCATGTTTCCGGTGAATTGAACCCTGCTGATCTTGCATCCAGAGGATGTGGAGCTAAACAGTTGTTAAAATCTCAGTGGTGGCTGGGACCAGTCTGGTTGAAGAATCCAAGAGAGCAATGGCCTAAGTCAGTCATAAATATCAATGAAGAAGAGATTGCTCAAGAAAAAAGAAGAACTGTAGTTTCTGCTAATAATATTGAGTTTGAATCTGTTGTATCCCGATTAGCGAACAGAGTTTCAAAATTTTCCAAGATTGTTAAAATCATAGCTTGGATATTACGTTTTCAACCGAAATCTAAAGACTTAAGAAAATATCCAAATATTACATCTGAAGAAATTGAAAATGCTCAAAAGACACTTTTTCGTTGTGTACAGACTGAATGCTTTACAGATAAAGAAGGCAAAAGATCTCTCGTAAATTTCCAAACTTATAAAGATGATGAGGGAATACTAAAACTGAAATCAAGACTTACAAACGAAAATGAAAATTCTGATTTTATTTTTCCTTTGGTTCTTCCGTCCAAACATCCAGTAGTGAAAAGACTTATCGAGCAAGAGCACATTGTCAACAAGCATGCTGGAGCGTCTGCTCTACTTGTTATTTTGAGAGAACGATTTTGGATTTTAAAGGGAAAAAGAATTATTCGAAGTGTCATACATGAGTGTAATATCTGTAAGAAGCAAAAGGTTAAACATCTAGAAGTACCATTTCCTCCTCTTCCAGAAGATCGCACGAAATTAACAGCAGTTTTCCAAGTCTCAGGAGTTGATTTAGCAGGTCCTCTGCTCACCAAGTCCAAAGAAAAAGTTTGGATCGTACTATTTTCTTGTGCGGTGTTTAGGGCTGTACATTTAGAATTGATTCCATCACTTAGTACGAATGCTTTCATTCAGGCTTTACGAAGATTTATAGCGAGAAGAGGACGGATTTCTGTGTTATACTCCGACAACGGTACAAACTTCACTGGATTAAATAACGCATTGAAGAGTTTGGATTGGACTGAGATTCAACGAACGTTTGAAGTAAAGGAAATTAGATGGAAATTCAACCCACCATCAGCCCCATGGTGGGGAGGGTTCTGGGAAAGACTTATAAGAATTCTCAAAGATTTGCTTCGAAAAAACTTAGGTAGAGCCTCTCTGACACAAGAAGAACTACATACGCTTGTATGTGAATGCGAATCTATTATGAACACTAGACCGTTAACGTACATATCTGAAGATCAAGAACTAAATGTTCTAACGCCTTCACTGTTCCTTCAAGAATTACGAACAAGTGATGTACCTGACTTGGATCAAATTGAGAAAACTGACGTTGTTGAAAGATACAGATATATTCAGAGAGTAAGAGAATCTTTAAAGCAAAGATTCAGAAGAGAATATCTTGGTTTTCTACGTTCGTCGATCCCCAAAAGTCACGACACAGTTCAAGTGGGTGATATAGTCTTGATTGGCAGCGACGATAAGAAACGCTTATGTTGGCCCTTGGCAAAGGTCATCGAACTCTTTCCTAGTAAAGATGGAATTATTAGGCTGGTTAAGCTTAGAACATCGAAAGGAGTTTTACTACGACCAATCCAGAGACTCTATCCTCTTGAAATCACACAAAGACTTGAACAGCATGTGCCAAATCCTGCACCAAAAACAAATAACAGTAGTGAGAAGCCTAATGATGGAGAGCTACTTAAGACACGTTTTGGCAGGGTAGTGAGGCTAGTAAAAAGACTTGATGTGTAATTTTAACATAAGACTGCTCAAAAACTATAAAAATATTTTTTTTTTTCTTTAAAAAGTGAACTCTAAATATTTTTTTTTTTTTTGGTATTTTTCTTTTTTTTTATTATTAGATATTTAATGTAATTCATATATATATTGTCATTTGTTAACCTTTCTATTAGTATTTTTCAGTGTCATATTTCTGTTGAGCATTTTTGCAGAACGCTCAAGTGGGGAGGATGTTGGAAAACTAGAGCAGCTGTAATAGTTCCTTCCCCAAGGCCAGCAATAACTGCAGAACTCAGCAGTACCACTCAACTCCTCTCCAGTTGAAGCGAGTGCTACCGGAATGCTTCTGTTTATCGCTACGAAAGAATGTTCTGTTTTGATCAATATGTCGCTATGGTGCGAATATTATTCGAATATAATATTACTTTAATTTACGGGCCCTCTGTATATAATTGATGTATAATAGTTTGTAAATAGTTATGTTTGTGTTCAACAATATCTGTTTATGGAAATGTGCGCAGTTTGATTAAAAGAAAATATTGAAATTATTCTATGTTCTATTTCAAGACTCCAGCCTGCTTTATTCTTTAAAAATTGGTTGTGAAACCAATAATCCCTATCCTTGGTTGGTTGGGTTTTAACCAGATTTCTGATGCCGAAAAAAAAGCTTTGGAATCAGCCATTAAGTGGTATTGAAAAAATGAAAGATGAAATTGAAACTGTATCTGGAATTTTTCATTCACCTTTAGTAAATAAATTATTCATAAATTTTATTTGCTAAAATGTTCGTGTGTATTCACTCGGGGAAAGACGGCCATATTTTGGTAAAATCGCCGTCTTTTCCCAAGTGAATAGGAATAACTTTTTTCTCCCCAATGATCAATCTATTAAGACTAGTCTTAATCTATAGAGCAGGCGCACGTAACGTCACTGCGACAGATGTTTCCGCACGTACTTTAGAATTGTAGGCAAAAGGGGGATAAAGCACCAATGGAGAGGCAGATATTTTGCCTACATGTGCAAAAGTTGCAGAATAGCGTCGCTTGTTTATAAACATGCGCCTGCTCTATATATTATTACTAGAGATGGAAAAAACCCGGGAATTTAAAACCAAAGCTAAAAACCCGGGAGTTTTGAGGAAAAAACTGGGAATTTTGCAGGGGAAAAACAAATTAGAAATCTCTAAAGCATATAATAAGTTGTTTACTTAATATAAATGGCAATTTTAAGGACTTTGATATACTGATAAGCTTATAACATTAATTTATCATTTTATTTTCAATTTCTCAGAAATGCAGCCAAATCGAAATTTGAAAAGAAACTTAAGCTTTCTTTATTAAATTAGCACTTAAGATAAATGTATCGGTACAATGTTGGATACAATTACCATAATATACTAGCTGAAGAATTAAGGAAAGCAATGTATATAATCCTGTAATAGTTTGGGAAGAGAAATAATTAAGATTTGAAAAGCTCTTTAAAAATTTCTATTTCATAAAACTAAAGATTTATTTAAAATAATGAAGTGGTTTTTAGAAAGAAGAGATGGCATTTTATGCAATTACTGCAGTGGTATAGTTTCTTTTACAAGTTATTTTCATAAATATTTCTTATTAGAGTTTGTAAAAAATTGATATTAAATTTCCTACAATGAAAATTCTTTGATAAAAATTTATATACATATTGTTTTCCTGATTTTTATACATATATATATATATATATATATAATATAAGTTTTTGCATTTCTAACACAAATGGAGAAATTTTTCGAATTACTTATATATTTCCCTAAAACATATTAAATTTAAGAATTCTTCTTCTTTTTCTTTTTTTTTCCTTTGTTGTAATAAAAAAAAAAAAAAAAAAAAAAAAAAAAATTAAAATTATCAGGTAACAAACTAATTTCTTAAATACTTCCCTTAAGTTTAATGAAACTTGAATTTAGTTGGGTTTTTTTTCCCTAAAATCTTAAGTCCAATTCTCTAATTGTTTCATAGTACACTCATAAACCAATTATGAATTAAAAAAATTAAATTTTATTAATTCTCATTAAGAATGGAAAGGATATCTCAAAAACATAGCAAAATATTATTAATGAATGATGACAGAAACTTACTGTTAGTGTTAGCACCGCATTAATTATAATTAATTATTTTCTTCGTTTTCGGAATAAACATCGAAGATGCTCGGATTAGCTGGAAAGGGAAACGAAAAGGAAACCTATGCAGGAATTAAAGTTGAAGTTAATTTAAAGATCGGAGGCTAAATAATTAACAAAAGTTATAAAAATATTCATAATTTCAAAATTCCCAGTTTTAGGGAAATTGCAAAATTCCCAATTTTGTCTTAAATTCCCAGGGGAAAAAACCGGGTGTTTTCAAAGCCTTGCATCTCTAATTATTACTATATCTATGGGTTTAACAATCCTTGGAGTTTAAATTTACGAAAGGATAATAAAACTGAATGATAAAAAAAAAAGATTAAATAATAATAATAAATAAGGTTATGCAAATCAGGAAGATCTTAGAAACTCTTCAGGATGTTGAAATTTTTTTCTCTTTGTCAGCGGAGGATAACCATGGATATAGTAATAAGACATAGATTGATCTATAGATATAGTAATAAGACATAGTTTGATCATAAGGGGAAAAAAATTATTCCTTTTTACTCGGAGAAAAGTCTACAATATGGACGTCTTTCTCCAAGTGAATACACACAGATAATTTAGAAAATAAAAATTTATGAATAATTTATGTACTAAAGGTGAATGAAAAATTGCAGATACAATTTCAATTTCATTTTTTTTTTTACATATATTTATTAATTTAGTTAATATTTAAAGTTAAACTCTTTTTATATACTAAAACTAACGTTCTTTACCTACGTTGCTGCTAACTATATTTAAAAGAATTTTGAAAAGTCCATATTACTTACTAATATAAAATCTTAAAAAATATCAAACTTTAAAAAACGTATTCCATTAAAAATCAAACTAGTTTTTATTTCATAATAATAACAAAGTAAAAGTAACTGATTATAAAAATTATATTTTTTATAATTTAGTCAAATATAATTTACTTTTATGATAACTTATCCATTTCTTTTCATAAATTTATTAGAAGAATTAAAAGACGCAATATTTCGACACTTTGAAAATTCATCAACATTCTATTCTATAGAGCAGGCGCATGTTTATAAACAAGTGACGCTATTCTGATCTTTTGCGCATGTAGGCAAAATATCTGCCTTTCTCCAAGTGAAATGTCCGTATATTTTACACGAAAATTAATCGCAGTGGTTAGAGAACCGGCAGCCGGGTGTCTATTATATTCCCGGCAGTTCTGACGCTTGCGCAGCTCGGAGGAAGGATAAGAATGGAGACGGCGAGAGCCGGTTTTCAATGGAGAAAGAGTGAAGTAACTGTATCAGGTCCCTTTAACTCGTATCCCTTTAACTGTGCACCCAAACATTCGCTTAAATTCTATTGCCGTTAGTGTTAAACGTAACAAAAAATGGTATAAATCACGGTTTATCCTTCAAAAATACTGAGAAATATTTTTTGTTTAGTGTATGAATATTTTTTTTTTACTTTCTCTTACCCATAAGTATTGTTTTTGGGTCAAAATTTCGAACGCGTGTTTTTGTTATATTTACATGTTCTGAGGTCCCCTGAATACGAAAATCATGTTTTTAGCAAATGGTCTGTGTGTATGTCTGTGTGTGTGTGTGTCTGTGTGCGTATGTCTGTTATCAGCATATCTCAAAAACAAATTATGGCAGAAAGTTCAAACTTGGTATTCTAAATTTGTATCATATAAGGATGCTACACTAAACTTTTCGTTAAGATCAAGCAAATGGTTCGTGTACAGGGACACTCAAAAGTATTCAAATGCATTACGTCTATGGGGGAAATTACAGGTAAGTAGAGTTTAACATCTATAGCCTGCACTAAACCAAATGAAACAAATATATATTTTTTGTAATAGAGATAGTCAACCAAGGAAAAAAATATTGTGTATGCAGGAGCCTCGCCTCCCCCCTGGGGGGGAGGGGAAGTCCCCCCTCGAGGGGAGTAAATTTTCATGAGGGGTATCTTTCAAAAGAGCTCGCCAGTACCTTTAAAACGAATGGTTGAACCATTGATTTGCGATAATTTAAAATAAAGTTATCGATTTTTTTTTTTTTTACTTTTAACAATATATATATATATATATTTAATATTGAGAATAAAATGGACTTTTATATATATATATATATATTTGGTGTTATACTACTTCTCTAATAAGGAAATGGTCTGCATTATCATAAAAGATAATTTTTTTAAATAATAATTTTAATAAATTATTTAAAAAAAAACAGAATTATTTTTTAATAACCAAATTAAATTCTATATAAATGTAGGTGTATTAATGAAACGGCGGGTTGAGGGGGGCTGAGGCCCCCCTCACACAGAACTAATTATCATATAAATCTTTCCCGAAGCCTAATTTGAATTGTTTAACATAGGTTTACATAACATCGTTATCTTACCTCTTAATCTCCAACCTGTATTTATAGTATTAAATTTCAGGATAAGAGAAAGTCGTGTGAGTGACACACCATATTATTGTAAAAAAAATTTTATAATGAAATAAAAGCAGGAGCATTTCATCGTTAAATATTCTTTTCCTTTTTCATGCTGTAAAATTACACAACACAGCGGCCTGGAAAAACTTTCTTATTTAAAGTTAAATATCACATTGAAAAAGCTAAAAACTTATAAGAAATATAGTTTTTAAGATTATGTTAAATTGGCGAGAACATAGGTTGCTTTCTATTTGAAACTGTGATAGTGATAAAAATAATGATTTTTATTATTTTCTTCTATTCAGAAGAAAGTATTGAATTCGTGAAAATTTTTGATGCATTTACACGTTTTGTAAAGCCTTGAAAATGATTTGACCATTTTTAAAAATGCAAGTCTGACTGTATGTGTTATCAAATTTTGTGGGTGCTGTATTGCATTAAGTAATGGGCAAAATTCCACAAAACTTTATATTTAGTTAAATCTTCATACGAATTGGTACTGATTATATTTTGGAGTAAATCGCCCATCAGGTGGCGCTACTATGCATTGTATGTGTCATCAAAATTTTTGATTACTGTATCTCATTAAGTAATGGGCGGAATTCCACAAAAGTTTATATTTTGTTAAATCTTCATATGAATTGGTACTGATTATATTTCGGAGTCAATCGCCCATCAGGTGGCGCTACTATGCATATTACTCCCATTTAAACTAAAGCTATATTTCATCTTCTGTTGTGTATAATTTCGAAAATTTTATATTTAATTGGGTCTTAATGGGATTTTATCCTGATAACACTTTGTAGTAAATTTCCCAACAGGTGGCGCTGCTATGCTGTGAGGCTTATTAAATGTAAGTGTAAAATTTGCAATATTGATTTTAATTATCTCAAAATAACTTTAAATGTTTGGGTTTTTTAAATAATGCTTTTATAATTAAATATATTTACACAGTCATTATGAGTGTATTTTCAGCAAGATAACAAAATTAAAAACTAAATTCTGATCCTCATTATCTGAAATTTAATGAAAATTTAATTTAAAATTGTTATGAACAATTTATTTGTTCTTTCCTTAATAAAGCAAAATCTGCTACAAATGTAAGGCGATATTTTCTTTGTCCTATTTTTGGGATTTGAAATTAATTCTTTAATATACATAATCTCAATATTTTATTTGAAAGATGGGGTATTTATTTAAAGAATATTACTATTTTTAGAAAATCTTATGTAAATATTCATATATTTTCATTTTTATCAATTATATATTTATATAAATTCAGTCTATATTGTTTAAAATGTCAATTTTTAAAATATACTTTTTTTTTTTTTTTTTTAATTAAAAGGTTGGCAAGTATGTAGAAGTTGATAAAACCCTTCTAAAATAGTTTTCTTGATCCCTGTTAGTTATAATGATATGAAAAAATTGTTTTATTTCATATCAATTGTTTTAAACCCTTGCACTTGAATGAGTTACTTGTGGCAATTTGTTTTCTTATGCAATAAAAACAAACAATTTTGTTTGAATAATAATAATAAAAAGAATTTACATTGCAAATTTTTGTAAAAAATTAGAAATGAAACTAGGCGCTTTAATATTCAATGCAAAAAATAACAACCCTCCCCCCCCCCTCCCTGATGTAGATAATTGGGCCAATAATTTACCCAAGCACCAACACCATTTTTTTAATTAGTTAATTTTCTATCTAGCTATCTATCTACACACATATATATATATATAAATTAAATCAATTTAGATCAATAAATCAATCAAGGTAACTAGTTACTTAGTTTGGCCTGTGTATATTTCTGTGGTGATTTAATTGACTAACTATTCTTCGCTCTCATTCTTTTCTATTATTATCAAACGCATTATATAATATATATATATATTTATTTACTGAATATTAACTAATTTCAAAAATGGTATTGGTGCTTGTGTTAAGTTCAATTATCTACGACCTCGGTCTCAAAGGAGATAGCACGCATTTTCTATTAATCCGTGGGAGATGCCCTCCTGTGTAGGGGGATGTCTTTCTGAAGAGTCCTATCATGTATGTACTGAATTGCAGAGAAAACAATGGGAACAGCTGTGTAGATGAATACGACCTGCACTACCCAACACGTTTTTCGTAAATGTTTTGAGTGCACCAATATGGCTGAACCGGTTACAGTTGGAGCTTCACTTAAACGAGCTCTCGCCCTCTCCATATCTATCCTTCCTCCGAGTTGCGCAGTATGACTGCCGGGTGATTTATTATTCATTTTCCGGCAATGTGAACGACTCTTATCAATACGTGCTTTTGATAATTCATATTGCCGCTTTAATTCGTATTCATTTGTATCGACCACGTTTTATATTTTAATTCTCTCTCTTGATTTATCTCGTTAAATATTTGTTTCATTATTCAGTTTTATTTTCACTTGTATTTCTTGCTTTATCTGCTACGTTGTCTTTCGTTAAATAAGTTAATATAATTAAGCTAAATAAATCTCTCAAATTGCTACAGATATTTCTGAGATCTTATATTACTTCACAATTCAAACTAAAAATAAAAATTTAAGAAAACTGATAATGTATATGATTGAAATATATGTGTATAAAATGGGGGGGGGGGGGGGTTTATTGCGCAAAAAACATCACATTACTAACGTATTATTATACTTAAATTTTAAAAACTAAATATATATTTTTTTAATTTTAATTTAATCAGTATAGTAAAAGAAATTAAATTTTTGAACTTTGCATGATTTCTCGAAAGATTAGTCTATTGTATTACTACATTCTTACTTTTTAAAATTAAATATATTTATAAAATATTTAATTTAATCAGTATAATACAAAAAAAGTTAATTTTGTCAATTTCTCGTGGCTTCTCCAAAGATAATTCTAATTCATTATTATATTTGGATTTTTAAAAACTAAATATATTTTTTAAATCTTCAATGTAATAAACATAGTACAAGAAGTTTAATTTTTAAACTTTGTATGATTTCTCCAAAGATTTTTATACTACATTTTATTTAGATTATTAAAAAATAAATATATTAAAAAAAATTTTAGTTAAATCAGTATGGTACAAAAAATTTAATTTTTAAACGTTGCATGATTTCTTGAAAGATTATTTTAATATATTATATTTTGATTTTTAATAACTAAATATATTTTTAAAAATTTATTTTAATCAGTATAGTAAATAAATAAATAAATAAATAATTTTTCAACTTTGCATGGTTTTTTCGTAGATTATACAAATTTCTTATTATATTTGGATTTTTTAGAAACTAAATGTATTTTTTAAAACTTTAATTTAGTCAATATAGTACAAGGAACTTAATTTTTAAGCTTTATATGATTTCTCGAAAGATTATTCTAATATTTTATTATGTTTTGATTTTTAAAAACTATATATCTGTACTGATAAGTATAAAGGATTTAAGACCAAAAATGTCGATTTTGAGTTAAGTACATAGTCAGACTCAGAAAAAAATTCTCTATCGATTGGTATAAAGAATTTAAGGCCACGCCATTTAGTCTTTGAGAAAATCAATTGGTAACGAAAAATTCAAGTCAGAAATTTAGCATTAATCTTTAGTATAAAATATTTAATTCAAATTTTTCCCTTTATTAAATGAAGATTGACTAACTCTGAACGGTATAAAGGGTATAAATCCACCTAATCCCTTTTTCCCAATCGATTCTTGTGATTAGTTTTTAGTCAGTTTAACTTTATTTTTCGTCTCCTGAAAAATCAAGAATATGGACTTAAATCCTTTATACTTATCAGTACAGATATATTAAAAAAAAAAAAAAAAAGTATAGTACAAAAAAGTTATATCTGAATTTTTAAAAACTAAATATATTTAAAAAAAATAATAATAAATAATAATAATAATAATTCAATCAGTATAGCACAATAATTTTAATTTTCAACTTTTCATAGTTTCTCCAAAGTAGTTCCTGTTATCATATTAGGATTTTAAAAAACAAAGTTATTTAAAAAAAATAATCTAAATTTTAATTTAATCAGTATAGTATAAGAAATTTCCTTTTTCAAATTTGCGTTGTTTCTACAGAGATTACATTTTAGAAAATCTGTCGTGAAAAATCATTTCGAAAGAAGGCAGCACCACATGGATTGGTTATAAAGTTGACTGATTGAGGGCCGTTCCCACCAAGCTGCGGTTAAACGGAGATTAGGAAAACGGCCGTTAAAAATAAAACTCCGATTAGGAATTCTTCCGTCCCACCAAGCTAAACTCCGGTTAGTGTTTCCGCGGTTAACTAACGGAGGGATTTTTTGAAGGGATTTTAAAGAGGTATTGTGATTGGTTCTTTGGGAATGCTTAGTAATACTGTCATTGGTTGATTCAGTTGTGGTCAAAACAGGAATTAGGCAGTCGTTATGTTTACAGTCTGTCGAAATAAGCGAGAAAAAGTAAACAATTTTTTCACTTGCAGAAGAAAAAATGGATTTTAGAATTAGTGCAAAAGCACTGGAGCATCATTTGGGAAAAAAAAAAGGATGCTGTCAGTGGAAAGGTGAAAGAAAGCACTTGGAAAAAATAACAAATACATTCAAATTTTATACATAGGATAAGTCAACAATTCATATTAAAATAGTTTGAGAGTATAGTAAGAACACGATAAAACATTTAAGTAATATTAGAATTCTTATATATATTATAAAATAAAATCAACTCTGTGAATTTGAAAAAATAAATTAAAAAAACCTACAGCCACATTAAAAAAATATGTATTATTATATTTTATAACTTAAATTTTAATTATGCATCAAGAAACAAAAAGAAAAATCCATCTGAATTTTACTTACATTATGTAATAATTTCTTTGCTTTATGTCAGTTGAATATCATGCTAATAGAAGTTTTCTATCTTAACTTCACTTCTAGCTGTTATTTCAAGAAAACTACTTTGCAGTATCTATGGTCATGTATGAAATTACTATATACACTGCAAAGAAGTTAAGTTAAATTTTTTCTTCTGTTTGTTTTCCTTTTTATTAGCTAGTGTATTTCCATACTCTGCAAAAGGGTGTTTACTCTTTTTTCCAGATAATAAATGCCAAAGCTTTATTTAAATGTAATAAGAAAGAAGTTAACTTACTTTTTTATCAAAGATTCTTTTCTGATAAATTCTACATAATCAGAATATAATATAATCAATGTATTATTTATACCGATTCTTATAGATATTTTCACACCCACAAAAAGTCACTTGATGTAGGGTAAAGTACACAACAACAAATTTATATTAAACTTGAGAAATATATTATTATTATTTTACTTAAATTTAAGGTATGTTGACAAATGAAGTGCAGATAAGCCAGCAGTTCTCCAATTACTTGAACCACCAAGGTAGGAATGAGTAGATGAAGGTTACTTGTGTTCAGTGCATAGAAAATCGAGTTTATATTAGTGTTTAAGCTGACAGATTATTTTAACGGAATTAAAGTTGAAAATATTAATTATTTAAACATTTTTTTTTTTAATAGCTAATCTTCAGTTTAATATTATGGAAAAAACTGCATAAAAATATGTAAAAAATTATGTTCTTATGACTACAATCGAAAAATTCTGCGATGGCCTCAGAATTTAAATTTAATTTTCTCTCTTTTTTTTTTAAACTATGCGCATTATATCTTTACATCTTTTAATAAAAAAGATTTTGAATTTTATATCTATATTTCTTATCTTAAAACAGATGTGCGGTCGAGGGACCCCCGTCAGGAACGAAGTTCCTTACGCCTTTTCTCCAATTCTGAATTTGATTTGATGTAGAGATCTAGATTGTTATTATTTATTTATCTCGTTGTTGGCACCAATAGCATACTTGACATGAAAGCTAATTAAGCTTAAAACTAAAAACAGCAGAAAAGCTTTAGTATGACTCCTTTGGTGAAATTTGGCACTAAAGTAACTCTGACTTTTCTCGCCAAGGTCTTTACTAGGACAATTATGGTATCCGCATTTTATTTTTTTAAAAACAATTTATTGCAAAAATTCAATGTAGCAGAAACATTAATCACATAAATTATTTAAAAGCAGTGTGTATTTCTGTTATAGCACTGTCTTATATATCAAGTTTCGTACAGTTTTATGCGATAAAATTTGAGATATAGCCTTCCTGCTATCGAAGAAATTTCCAGTATAGCAGATCCATCTGTTGGCCTTTAAGCATGTAACTTGAATCAGCATAATGTCTCATAATGGCCTTTTCACGTATGAAATTTTGTCTGATTATACGCCATAGAACCTGAGATATAGCCTTTCCTTAAATTGCAGAAATCGTTGTGCGGCAGCGCCACCTGTTGAGCAGTTGACACCGAATGTTGGTAGAAAAGTTTGTCTCATGACCTTACGTATCAAATTTTGTTTTATTATATGCAATAGAACCTGAGATATAGCGTAATGCATTTTTGTTACGTGATGATTTCTGCCAGGTAGGTCCTACTGCAATCTGAGTTAAGGAACTTCATACCAAAAAGAAATAAAATAAGCCTTAATCAAGAAATTATATTGGAATTTAGATACTCGTGAGTACTATAATATCAATGCAGATTAGAAAAAAGAAACATGTTTCTCACTTTAAGAGCTTAATATTAGATAAATTAATTTTTATTTTATTTTGTAAATTTTCTGATCCAATTTAAAGAAAATGAAGTAGACATAATGCATTTAAAGTTAAACTAGCTAGAACCCGTCGAATTCGATGGTCACTTTATTGACCGTAATGTTTCCAAAATCGTTGCATCGTTATTGAAATGTATTTCAAGTTAAAACATTTAATATAATTTACGACATTTCACTTAGAAAAAAAAAAATTCGAAAAAATGCTTATAAATAGAAATACTATATATGACATCACTTTCTGCAAAGTACTGTCAGTGTGACATCAAACTGACCCCAAATAAACAGTTGCTATCTTTTATTTTCTATTTCGTTTAATACTAAGACTACATGTTAGCTGACCCGCCCGACGCTGCCTGGGCCTATAATAATAACCTTAAATGAACCTTAAATTTGTATGATTTTATATCTTTAACTCGATTTTGTTTGAATTTCTATTTTTAAATAAAAGCATCACCAAAAAAATAATAAGCTGTAACAAAAAAATTACCTCGAACCGAACGAAATTCTGCCTGTGGCACTGCATATGCCGGCCACTAATAACATAAAAAAATTTCCCAAATATTAACCTGGAACCGAACAAACCCGCCCGGTGTTGCCCGTGCCCATGATAACAACCTTAAATTTGTATGATTTTATATCTTTAAATCTATTTTGTTTGAATTTCAATTTTTAAATGAAAGCATCGTGAAAAAAAAAAAAAAAAAATCATCTGTAACAAAAAAATTACCTCAAACTGAACAGAACTCAGGCTCGTATGAACCTTAAATTTGTATGATTTTATATCATTAACACTATTTAGTTTGAATTTCTATTTTTAAATGAAAACATCGCAAAAAAAATAATCATCTGTAACAAAAAAGTTACCTGAAACCGAATAGAACTCGGGCTCGTGGCCCCGGTGACTGTGGCAGCATATATGTGAGCCACTGATAACATGAAAAAATTCTCAAAAATTAACCTCGAACCTAATGAGCCTCTGACTCGTGTTTCCGCTGCCTGTGGCTGCGGCACCGTATAGCAGGCATGCTACGTACACGCTGCAAAATCCACTTTCCACCGCCAGGGGCACAGTGTATTCTGTACGAACATCACCAGCGGTCAGGAAATACCAAAACCTTTAAAATAATGTGTAACATGATAGGGCCTACTACAAAATCACCTAGTTCTATTTTTAACCACCAGGGGGTGCACTATATTGTATACAGACATCCCCAATCAACATCAAATTTCAAGACCTTTAAAATGAGGTGCTACATCTGTGGGTCTAGAACGGATTTCCCTCTCAAACTAATTTCCCCCCCTTTTCCCTCCAAATCTACTTTTCCCCTTTAAAATCGAAGATTCCAAAATCACAAAAAAGTGATTTTTTAGTATTTGAGTCTGGTCCCCCCCATGTACAATTTCTTCATCGTGAAGTAATTTTCGCAAACATGTTTTTGACCCCTGCCCCCCCCCCCCCCAGGGGGAAAACCGTTCGACTTTTTTTTTTTTTTTTTTCTCTCTCTTTTGATGACACATCTACACACCGACTTTTTTTAGATACATCAACCAAATTTTTACACTTAGCCGTTCTCCCAATTTAGTGGATACAGACAAAACATGTTTCAAATTAATAAGTTAAATGCTTTTATCCTTAAGAGATTTCGAATATTCATGCATACAATTTTAAAAACATGCATATAGAGAAAATTCAGCTTAATATGAGAATTATAGATAGATTTTTAAATGCAAATAAAAACAATATATATAGATATATATATTATATAAAGAAAATAAGAAGCAATTAAAAATAAGAAAATTAAGAAACGGTCTATCATTGTAAAAGAAAAATCACGCAGATGCCTGCATTAAATCATTTTTAAAAATCAGCTTTTAATAATAATGAACAGTTTTACGCAGATATTTAATTTATCAATTTAAATCTGTTAATATTCAGTGTAAAATAAGTAATGAAGATAATGCAACGTGGATTAGATTTCCCTGAAGAATAATCTGTATCAGAGATGTCATCTGTGAGGTCAAATCTCATGGTTCAAGTTGTAAGAAAGTTAAAAATGACTTCAAATTTAAAAATGATTCTAACACTATTCATTTTGAAATTTATATCAATGGTATACCTCTAAACAATGTTCCTGAACAATCAAATACGAACTTATAAACGTTATTGTATCATAAATTTATGTGTAATTCTAGTCTTTCATATAACATCACATATATATCAAAGTATTTAAATAAATAAATATTGTCATAAAAATGTGTTATTTTATTAATAAAAATAAGTTTAAAATAATTATTACCTGTATAGCAAGCCATGTCTGATGTCTCTGTATTAGTGATGTCTACTCGTCATTTTTAAAGCACTGCAGGGAAAGATGCCTCAATCGGGTAGCCTTTTAATAAACACCACCCAATATGAGACACTCACCAGGCTTTTGCCTTTTTGGGAGGGGGGGGGGGAGACATCAGGATCATTCGGGTTGTACTCCTTGAGATCTTCCATATTTTTTACGTGGACACTTTCCTTTCCTTTCTGGCCCTTTTTTGCCCTCGACATCTGTTGGTGATAGCTCACTAAAAGGCGGAGATTGAGATGAACCTTGGCTATTCATTTATTGAACATCCATCTAAAATTGAAAATAAACAAAAACAAATATCCAACTAAAAGTAAAAATGATTAAGTAAAATAAAATTATTTACAGTAAAATTGCATCCTTCTGTCCTGTCTAATAAATATCTTTGTCATACTTTACGTTTCAGAGAGGTGCTGGGTTCGAACCCGGCTAATGCATTTTTTCTTTTTCAGTCCTAGGCCCAGATTCCAGCCAAACACTTACGGCTCGCACCTGCGTTTCTACCGCAAAGTCGCGGACGAAAACGAATTTTCCTAGTCAGGTCAAACAATCACAACATTCTTCTCTCGCAGATGCGATTGTCACGTGGCTCAATTTGCGGCCAGCGGAAAGCTATCGTAACACTCTTGTAGAGCAATGGCGGCCATTGCAAACAAACGTGCAAAGCGCTTGGTAAATTATGTACTCTATGAGATTTCTATAAGTAGTATTGATTGAAGATAATTAATACTATTATTAAAATATATATTTCTTCTGATTAAAAAAGAAAGAAAAAAAAGGATACACGCAAAGCAAGAAATAAACCTTTTCAGTTGAAAAGATAGTTCATGAAACGTAGTTAAAATACAGGTATGTGAAATATTTTCAGTATTTTTTGTATCTTATGTTTTATTGTTATTAGTGTTTGCATAACATATTTTTCATGATAAGACAAATTTCAAAGTATTATATTCATGTATTTCACAGTAATGTCTCTTATCACTAACTAAAGAAATAGCTGTTTGCTTCAAATCTACATATATTATTTTAAATTATGTTTTATTTATTTATTTATTTTATTAATTAATTAATTTCGTATTAATTTAGTTTTGTTCCCTCGACAGTTCACTGAATATTTATATTATCATCTCCATATAGATGAAAATTTCAAGCATAAGTTAAGTTAAGAAATTTAATCAGATCTATTTTGATTTTTCTTGAAACTTAGTTATAAAACTTTTTATGTGTTTTTCATTTTCTTCTTTGTGCGTGAACAATTTTACTTTTTACTAAGAATTGATTTAAATTATTATTTATTTTTATTATTATTTCTTATTTTATTCTAAGGTAGCAAGCAAAAAAAATTTCTTTCTTTTTTTTTTTATGTTTTCGCATTTATATACAGTGAAACCTCTCAAGTTGGACACCCCTCTAAGTTGGACACCCCTCTAAGTTGGACACTTTTTCTCGGAACGGAATGTGTCCATAGGATTAACATTACGTCCAACCTCTATAAGTTGGACAGTCAAATACTGCCCTAAGTTGGACACTTTTACCCGATGAGACAGGAAAAAAAAGATATAAAACTTTCATTTTCTCACTTTTTTTTTAGAAATTTTACTTATCCCTTGTAGAAATAGCTGTAAATATCTAAAAAACAATGTTTATTGTCACAATATATCCACCTCTATCTCACCTTGTAAAAGAATATTTATTTTCTTCAATTGAAAAATTACTGAATTTTAGCGCTTAATGAAAGAGTCTTTCTTTTTATTGATTTGCATGAATTGTTTTGTCCTTTTCTCCAGGAAATATCCAGTAAAGAGCCTACAGGCATGTTTTGACTGTTTTAAAATGAGCATTAGACAATACATTTCGGTTGTTAGGGTTCCTCTTCATTTGTCCCTTTTATTTTTCCTACCAAGTTTTACTTGAGTGTATAGTTGCACTAAACTTAATATGTGAGAGATCTGTCTATAATGAAAAAAGATGCTGATTCAAATATGGGTGCATATCAATCGACAGGTGTTGCTGCTATGCTGCAGTTTTCCCCGTTCATGGGAAAACTATAACTTATTTTTTAAAGCGAATAAATTCACCAAACTTCATAAGTGAGATAGCTATTTATGAAAATGAATGTTATCTTAATTTTGGTATAGATCAGCAGACAAAGTGCTGCTACTTTTAATCACATTTTCCGATTTCCATATGACTATCACAGCGTCTATTGAATAAAATTGCTCCAAAATGCACATGCAAAATCTTTATTGTGAGAAGTTTTTTGATTAAATTTCCGTGCATATTAACAGGTGGATGGCGCTGTTATATAAAAAAATTATAGAAGAGAGTGTTATTATGGTCACAATGTACCAGTTTAAATTTAGATTTTAAATTGGCAAATTATTATTTTTTTTTTGTACATAAATCGTGAATACTTAATTATTTTATGTTTAAATGGGATTAAAAGTTAAAAAGCACGCGCAGATGCAGTTTAATTAAATCGGAAAATGTAAACACCCCTATAAGTTGGACACCTCTCTAAGTTGGACACTTTTTCCTGGAACCGTAGGTGTCCAACTTAGAGAGGTTTTACTGTATTTATATTTTTAAATGCTTTAAATGCCTGCATTCAAAAAACTATAATTAACTTTATAAAATAATAAAATTATTAATATACTTTTATAAATTAATCCCAATCTAACGAATTTTTTTTTTTTTTTTAACTTATGTCTTGGTAACAGTTTAAAATAATATAGAAAAAAAGAATTAAAAAATCTTTGTCTTATTGGTATTTATTAATAATATCAGAATATGAATTACCCATAAAATTTTGGAGTAATGATTAAATCAGAATTTTTAAAATAATGAATTGATGTTAATAAAGTTTGTCTTATCTTGAAAATTACTTTGCAGACTGTAAACATAATAAAACATAATAAATACTGAAAACATTTTACAATACAGCTTTGATAATATTTTATATTCAAAATCTGTTTTTTTTTTTTTTTTTTCAGATTAATCTTCTGCAAAAAATATTCATTTAATTAAAAAAAAAAAAAAAAAAAAAAAAAAAAAACAAGAACATATTAAATTTTAATGCTTTTACTACAAATAATAATTAATAAAATGAAAAGTACACAAGTTTTATAATTACTATTTTTCTGCTTACAAATTATTTTTTTTTATTTTATTTTATTTATTTATTTATTTATTTTTTTTTTTTTGGTCGTAGAACATAATAAAGGACATACTCACAAATTGGAAAATTATAAATCATTTTAAAATATGGTGAATATGATTTTATTTTATTGAAAATAAATTTCTGAACTGAATCTGCAAATTTCGTTTTAAGCAAAAACTAAGCATTAGATATTTATGTAATTTGGAAAAGATTGGTTGGGGGGGGGGAGGTCTATTTTTAATTTACAAAAATAAAATAAAATAACAGCATTTCATCTGAAAATATAATAAGTTTATAGTATTAACTTGTGTTATAAATATACCATATCATCATATTATGCCATAAAATTATAGAAATCGTACATACTAGAGCCCCTAAATAAAATAATAGGCCGGCGCATCACCGCCATTTTTTTGCCTCTGAAGAGGACAGCATTCCCGCTTGGCGTCCTTATCGCTTCGCTAATGATTTTAAGAAATCTTGATCTGAAGCTAATCCGGTCAAGATAAGAGCAATAAGCAACAATAATATTCCTAAAAACACATTTTTTTCACAGTACATTCTCAGGATGTCATTTTATTCTGAGTATATTCTATGGATGTACTGGGGTAAGATGTATTGTTAGGGCGGTTCCTGTTTCTTTTACAAAATGTCGCCAAAACTCAAATGCACAGTAATAGAAGGTCTGTGAGCACTTTATATTCACTTCTTAGATGATTATAGCAGTTTATCGCTAAACAAACTTCCATATCATAGTTTACTTAGCTAATATTATGAAATATAATAAAACAAGTTACTCTAAAGTAACCTAAGACGATTAAAAAAAAAATGTTTGTCGTTGGTTTATCAGAGAAACGCGCTGGGTACAAGTGGCAACCCTAAGGCAACAAAATGCCTGATGCGCCAGCTCGTACATATAGGAGCCTTAGTACATACAAATGGTTATTTAATGTTTATTATGCTTTTTTATAGTCCCCCCCCTTTTTTTTACGTAACGTAATAAAACGAAAGTTTATAGAAATCAGACGCACAGATGGTTATTTAATGATTATTCTTTTTTCTATTTTTCCCCCTTTTTATATAAAGAAAATAATAAAACCTATTGCTATTATTATTATTTAATTGTTCTTCCTATTATAATTTTTTGGGGGATTAGTTAAGGCTTCCATGCTTATCTGATGTACACATCGTTAATGAATGATACCAAAATTAGTTACGATAAAAACAAATAGAAGCAATCCATATGATCGTCCCTTTAAAACTGTATACGGATTCTCATTGGTTAAAAACGAACAATATCTGAATGAAATTCGAATATTTTCTTCGAATTTTCCCTTTCTTACTTTCTTGACGTCAGCAGTTGCGGAAATCAACTCCGTTTGGCTTGAATCACTAACATCAGTGCTTTCCCCTTTTCTCTCGCAATCCCTCCCACTTTGTGAGCTGGTTATCGTAAAGTTGTGGCGTTTGACCAGAATTCGGCCCCTAGTCTTTTTGCATGGTTCATAAAAAGCCACACTGCATTCAGTATCAATCTCGAATAAAAATTTATCAAGTTTTACCATGTAATAAACTTTACTGCCCCAGATAGCAGTTTTTTTTCTTTTTTTTTTTTTTTTAATGTATAATTCTTTTATCAGTTTTAAAAAGCATCAATATGATAATAATATCCTTATTTGTTTTATATTTCCAAGCCAAAAATAATTTTTACCTATTGTGGCAATTTTTAAAGCTTTTTAATTTTTACTTAATATTTATCAAAACAAAATTTTAACATCCTGTTTGTTTTTGATCAAAAGTAATTTTGAAATTTTTTTGGAGCTATGAGTAAAGAAATCATTATCAAAACATAAGAGACTGTAATCAGAATCATCGAACAGGGCATCATCTTCAAAAATATTATCGAAGGTCAGCGTTAATCATATGCGGAATCATTTAATTTTGTAACATGCTCTAAATGAATTTCAAAACTTTACCTTAAGCAAATAAGATAGGATATTAGTATGTTAATTATAACTGATATGAAAGTTTACTTTTCAAATTTTGTAATACGTAAATCATACTGTTACTTTTTTTTTGTTTAATGTTTTACATGTTAAATGAATAAGCTGATATAACAAATGATGATTATAGTGTAAAAAAATATACTTAAATATATATATATATATATATATATATATATATATATATAGTATACATTAATCTGAAGACAAAAACCAATGTTAATAATAAAAAAATAAATAAAAATTAACTGAGCATAGTTAAATCAGAAAATACTCTAAACAGTTAGTATTTGTTCCTATGACATGAATGTTTAAATGTTGTTAACAATAAAATAAAAATTGCAATGTAAAAAAAAAGATTAAACTCAAAAGCTGTAAATTAAAAAACATTTCTAAACAGATACATATATAACAGTAGGTAATTCATAAAGCATTTCTTGATTTAAAAACAAATTCTCAAGTTAAGAAAACTTCTCTACAGCAATAATACTTAATTAAATACTGCAGACAAATTTACTTAATTTTATACAGACAAGAGCTTTTTCTTATTGTAGTAAAGAGATTATGTACAATTACCTAGGAAAGTATAGAAGTTTATAGAAATAATTTCACTTTTCGAAAAAGATTCCCAAAGATATCTCAGCATATGTATAACATTAGTTATGAGGAGAAATTAGGACAGAAAATATCTTCAGACAAAAACACCAAGATGCTTTATACATATGAAAAAAGAATTATTTTATGTAAAAACCAGAACAACAAAATCCAAGTTCTTTTACGAGGCTTTTAGAATATGTGCAGTTCATCATTTGTTTGTTTACATTAGATAAGACGTTCAATAGAGAGGCGTTCAATTAAATTGGCATACTTTAGATCCAAAATATCAAACAAAAAATTCATTTTTTACAGAATACTACAAGAGAAGTGTAAAAATTAACTCACTGATCACTCTCGTATGAAATACCATGCTCAATCTCTGAAAAGATATCCAATACACAAGTTTTTTTAAAAGGCGAAAACGATATTAAAAAATTTTTTCATCATAAAGAGAACTTTTCCGATATGTTTCTGGACACAGGAACAAAACAACGATCTTATTCGTCACCATCATCAAACAAAATTTTTTGCACAACATCCAACATAATGAAAAAGAAAATAATAATAAACTAACACTAACAGTCAACAACATCCAAACAGTTCCGCCATATTTAAATTAAACTCTCGGTCAAGACCTCTCGGTAAACAGCTAACCAGTGGAAACTCGACCGATTAAATATTAAACCTCCGTTAGCGCTAACCGACGATGGTGGGACGCAGAAATCTCAGCTGTGAGTGCTAATCCGAGTTTTTCCCTTTAACCGGAGATGGTGGGAACGGCCCTGAAAAACCGCTACCGGCGCTATTTATTTATTTGCTTGTTTGTTAATTGTTTAAAATACACAACAGACTTATATGCTTGACTGACACTATTTATTGTTTATTTTATGTATTTATCTGTTAGGAATGAGAATCACTCAAAAAATATTCCTTCTCTGTTTCACCCGGCACTTCAGCTACAGATCAAGTATGCCATACCCGGAAGTTCTAATACGCAAGCGCAGAAGACTGCCGGGTCTATAATACTTACCCGGCTGCCGGTTCTCTTACCACGGCCAATATTAATTTAAAGATAAATTTGAGAAATAGAAGTAACACTTGCTCAAATATGGCTTTGTTTAAGTTTGAATTATCGTCTGTATAAATAACATAAAGTATTCTTCGCTTGTAATGTGAAATTTTGCTTTTCTTAAAAAGAAAATAATACAAAATGTAGTTTTATTATTATTATTATTATTAAAAGTCTAAATAATAGTATTAACGGATATTTACCATTTTATTATTAAAAATATATATTTTAAAAAATTAAATTAACTTTAACTAGATAAAAAAAAAAGTCTTTTTAAAATAGTTTTTTTTTTTTTACAATAACTCAAAGGAAAAATAAATAAATACATATTTTAAAAGTATTTTGAAAAAAAAAAAGCTAAAAAAATCAAAGAACAGTGAAAAAGAAAACTCAACTAACTTAATTATTAAAAAACTTTTTATATATAATTAAATTAATAATTAAATTATTTTTTTTATATATAATTAAATTAATTTTTGATTAAATATTTTTCTATAATAATTAATAGAAAAAAAAATTTTTTTTAAGTAAACGTCTTTAGAAATACAATTTTCGAATAATATCTGAAAGGATAGTATTGAGAGAGCTCGGCTAATTTTTTAATTAGTAAAATTGTATATATTTTAATGTAAAATTTTATCAATTGAATTATTTAAATAATATAATTTTAATAAGTTCTTTGTTCTAGAATAATGACAAAAGATGTCTTTTTACATTAAAAAGTATTTTGAAATAGTTTTTCTATTAAAAGCCCAAACAGTAATATTAAGTAATTTGATCTAAATTAATTGTAAAAAAATATTTTTGATAATTAAATTAGTTTTTAGTTATAACCCAAGTAACACGGAATGGTTGGGAAACGGTTGGCCCTACAGTTTCCTTCATCGTTGGCCAACCGTTGGTTTTGGCCGCTGGCCCTCGGTTGAGCTAACCGTTGGGTGACGGTTGGCCCAACGATGGAGCAGTTGGGTCATGGTTGGCAAACAGTTGGGTCATGGTTGGCAAACGGTTGGGTCATGGTTGGCAAACGGTTGGGTCATGGTTGGCAAACGGTTGGGCCATGGTTGGCGAACGGTTGGGCCATGGTTGGCAAACGGTTGGGCCGTGGTTGGCAAACGGTTGGGTCACGGTTGGTGAACTGTTGGCCCACGGTTGGATGACCGTTGGGCCACGGTTGGAAGACCATTGGGCCACGGTTGGCAGACTGTTGGGCTACGGTTAGGCCAGTTTTTCTAACCGTTCTACTGTTGGCCCAACTGTCACCCAACAGTTGGCTCAACCGAGGGCCAGCGGCCAAAACCAACCGTTGGCCAACGAAGTGTGAGAATGTATATAGGGTACCATTTCTCAAGAATTCTCTGTCATTTAGGTTAAACTAAAGGATTTAGGAACAAAAGCACCAAATAAAAAATTATATTTTTTAGGCTATTTGGTTTTATTTTTACTCAAATAAAATATATCTTTTAGGGTGAATAAACACATTCTAAATTGAAAAAAGAAATAATATATTGCAATTATAATTAGTTTATTCCCTAATAAATTAATTATAATTGCAACATATTAATTAATTCTTTTTTCAATTTAGAATGTGTTTATTCACCCTAAAAGATATATTTTATTTGAGTAAAAATAAAACCAAATAGCCTAACAATTATAATTTTGTTATTTGGTGCTTTGTTCCTAACTCCTTGAGTTTAACCTAAATGACAGAGAATTCTTGAGAAATGACCCATATATAAGCAAGTCACAAGTCTTGCCGCCTGCCTCCTTCTTCCTACCTTGTGTTTCTTAGGTTGTTTTTTCATTAATTTTGATAAGTTTATGGTTTTAAGTTAAGATTTGTTGTTTCACTTTATTGATTCGTTTGTTTTGCAGGCTGTTAATTAATAGATCTGGTTTCTTTACATTAGTGTATTTCATCCACTGATGATTTTTTTTTTTTTTTTTTTTTTTTATCTTTTTGGTCATTGGTGTTTCAGTGATCTTCTATCTGTTGCATGGCTTCTACTATGCTTAATAGATCATCTTTATTATATATATATATATATTTTTTTAAAAAGTTTAAATTTTAATCAAAAGAATTTATAAATTATCATGAAATTACTTGTTTAAAAGTGCTATATTCTCAATATCTTATTACTTTCAAAATGAATAAATATATTTCTGAAACAAATTAACAAACTTAAAGATAATTTTTTCTTTAAATGTTATAATATTATATAAATTTCCAAAAGAAGAAAGAATATCTTATTTACTCTAAATTGTAATTATATAAAAAAAATTATGAAGTCTGAAAAATAAATCTCAATGTACATAAAAGAAATATGCGAAAATCAATGTAATATATAAAAACAGCATTTTTATTTGTTGATGTTGGTATGCCCTTACTCCTTATAGCACATTGTAATAAATATTTGATTGTTTGCGGATAAATTATCTGACTACAAATTCTTAACATGATGTATACACATTTCTAAAAGTGAATTATCTTTAGCAAAATGGAAAAGTGACTTGGCTAAGATTCAAACTTAGAACCTCTGACTGTGTCAGTTTTGTACTTACTGAAAAACCTAGCCAATATCTGACTTGAAGGAATTACTCATATGAAACAGAAAAAATTTTTAATGTGATCTGTAAGCTCTAACATAAGTGATTACTACAGGTTAGATTGTCTGATATCGACTAAATAATTCAGTGGTAGAGCACTAGTAATTTATACCACATGTCTCATATTTAAATCTTGTTTTTAAATATATACCTTAAAAGTGAAAATTAAAATTATTTATTTATTTAACTCTCCTTTTTTAAACTGACTATTTTTAGCGAATGAGTTCATTTAAATTCTTATTTTACTAGTAATAGATTGAAAGGAATATAAATCAATCTGTTGTTTTATTTTATCTCACTTTAATAAATATATCAGCAAAATTTTTATACTATATAGAATAGAAAATTCAAATTCTCATATCAAGTCTGATAACATATAAGATTGTTTTTTATTTTTGATGCTTTAAATTTAAAGAAAGTTAAATTTCAGAACTAAAAATATCTACATCACTGTTGCTGGATTATAATGTAATCTAATTAAAAATTATGTGAGAATGTAATTCAAACTATTGATTTATAATGAAATAGACCTAACAAAGGTAAAAATTAAGAAAATTAAGTGCAGGACCAGAGATTTTAAGATTTTACTGATATATACACATTTTCACTGATCCGTTTACCCAATCTTTAGATTTTTAAAAATACAGCTGAACCTCGTTAAATACACACGAGAAATAGAGAGTAAATTTTTACCACATTATTTCAATGAAAGGGAGAGGGGAAAAAATGAGATGATGAAGTAATATGCAATGATAAAATGTTTATATGAAGGGCTGGGGAAATGTTTGTTTACTCCGCAGTTGCAAGTTATTCTTTAGACATGACGAGTGATTTTTTTTTTTTTTTTTATGAACAGTGTAAAATTGTCAAAAAAAAAAAAAAAAAAAAAAACCTTCATTAGTATTTGGATAGGCAACTGCTTAAATTTTATTATCTTTTTAAGCTGTTATTATCCTATACGGACTATCGGTTACATCTCATGAATGACACTTTCAGTATGTTCCACTTGGGTAATTAGAAATAATACATTAAAATGGATATTTAATCATCTTTTTGGTTAACTTACTTATTTCAAGAAGCAACACAGATATGGCGACATTTTAACAGTCAAACAGAAGAGGAGCTTTTCATAATGTGCTGTTTCTAGCCACCTGTATGGAGCATACCCAAAGTTCATTCACGATACGCTATTGCAGATTATGTATCATATATTGTAGTACTGTAAAAAAAAAAAAAAAAAAAAAAAAAAAAAAAGAAATCTTTGGCTGATAAATGTTTTGAAATCGTTACCACTGTTCCTAAAAAAAACAAAAAAACAACAACCCTGTTTATAAGCAAGTCATGAACTCCTCTCTCTATTCCAAAAATGAATAGAATTTGAATTTTATCAGAGTTAATTGTACTAATAACCCCTTTCAAAAATAGGGAGGTAATATCCCATTTAAAACTAATAATAAAAAATTTTATTTCTCAAAAATAAATAAATAAAAAATAAAATGGATTAAAAGAAAAAAAAAAAAAAAAAAAAAAAAAAAACCTCCTTAAGGATATATTTGTATCATGCTAACTTCTTAGTTTCAAACTGATTTTCTTTTACAAAAGTTTTTTTTTTTAAATACATGTATACTTTTTTTTATTATTATTAAAATCACACAATTAACTGATTGGGAAGAAAATCATATTTATTGAAATTTTTTATTTTTCCGACTGAGTGAAAATAATGCCTGGACCGGGAGTCGAACCCCGGACCTTTGACTTACAAGGTCAAGGCTCTACCAATTGAGCTATCCAGGCCGACAACCGGTCGGCATTACTCATTCAGACAACCTTTAGGCAGAAAAAAAGCCTAAAGGTTGTCTGAGTGAGTAATGCCGACCGGTTGTCGGCCTGGATAGCTCAATTGGTCGAGCCTTGACCTTGTAAGTCAAAGGTCCGGGGTTCGACTCCCGGTCCAAGCATTATTTTCACTCAGTCGGAAAAATAAAAAATTTCAATAAACATGTATACTTTTCCGAGAATGTCTTGGAGCTTTTCTCCATTAATCAATGTAAAATTGAAAACTATTATTAAATCTTATATTGTGAATAAATTAATTTTATATTTTGTAAAGACAATAGACATAATTATACAATTTCAGCTAATTTGCCAATGGAGTAATATAATTCTTACCTACAGAATACGATTAAAAAATGATTCCCTTATTTTTTGAAGACACCTAAATCTGGATACAAAAGTAAAATGCAGGGGTGCAAAATATGTCCAATCCAGTGATCTAGGATCGGGGGGGGGGAGGAGATATTTACAGAAAAATATACAAATGATATCAGTTTCAACAATGAATTACAAAAAACATAGTTAAAATAGTTTCCCCATTTTGGAGAAACTTTTATATAGATTGGGGGAAATGTTTGGAAATAAAAAAAAATTCTGCAACCCTGGTAAAATGCATTAGTCTAAAAAAAGATGCAAAAAATTAAGGTACATTTCAAAAATAGCAAATACTTTTTATTGAAAACAGTAAAACTTAATTAAATGTTACATATTACAATGTTTAGAGTATACTAATTATCATACAATTTATTTTATTTATTTATTTTGGTATGTCCAGATAAAATATTTTCAAGTATATGACTTTCCTCTTCATCAACAGTCTGAAAGACTTTCAAGAAAGTGCAATATACAAACCTAAAATAAAAATACTTAGTTATTTTGATTCCATTTTACATAATAATAATAAAACAATTAAGTGCAACACATGAAAATACATCTTGAAAAATTATACTTCTAATAAAAACTTCTCTGAGAGCAACAAGTGTTAAGTAGTTTATAGATTTAATCACTTAATTTTGTTTTATTGATATGATTTGAAATCAACAGAATTAATTTAACCAATTGGCTTGGAAAAGTACAGTTTACATTATATTTACTTAATTCACTGGTAAATTTTTAGCCGCTGAATCGCAACACAAAAGCTATAAGAAATTGCTAAACTTCATGTTTTCTATACCAAATGTGAAAAATAATAACAGGAGACTTGGCGTTGGAATATTAAAACCCGAATAAACTACTACGTCAGAAACGCCAAAGAAAAATATTGGGAATGCATACAGCTGTTTCGGCAGCCTTAAGCGTGCCGTCTTCAGTGCCTTTTGCGCTTAAGGCTGCCGAAACAGCTGTATGCATTTCCAATATTTTTCTTTGGCGTTTCTGACGTAGTAGTTTATTTGGGTTTCAAATATGAAAAAGTTGTAATCAAATTATATTAACTCAAATTCATTAAAACCAAAAAAATTAAACACATCGATCAGTTTTAATTATTAAAATGTGATATCATGTCTTAATCATTACAACTTAAATTTCCATTTATTTTATAGCATAGATTAAAAAAAAAAAAAGAAAAAAAAATCAAATTAAACTTCAAATTTACCTCAATTTAAATTCAAATACCTTATTTTCATCCTTTTGATAAAACGAATATATTTCGGCATGCACATCGCAGCCCTTCAGATTTACATTTTACTGTGTATTACATTAACGTAAGGCAGGGGTTGATCCAAACAAAATTTGGATCCCTTTTGCGGCCCCTTTACAAAATTCAAATCCGTGAAAAGAGATCCTACACAAAATTCAAATCCGTGAAAATGGACCCTTCACAAAATTCAAATCCGTGAAAAGGAACACATAAAATTTAAACTTATAAAAGGAGCCTTTTCACAAGACTTTGTTTTATAAAAATGATACTTTTATAAAGTATTTTCATGTTTTCAGTATTATTTTTAAATAAATGCCTTAAATTAGCTCAAAGAAACTCTATTAAACTTGATATTAAACATTATATACAACGATTGTAAAAATGAAAGATTTTACACACTATTTTATTTTCTCACAAAAATATTTTATTCTAAACAAAAATTTCACAAAAAAGGAACCCAAAAATTAAAATATGGATTGACCCCTGATTAAGGTAAATTTACCTGGAATGTATATTTAAATTAGTTTGCAGAAATGGTAAGAAATAAATTTAAAAAATATAAAAACAGGATTTTAAAGTTTTATCTATACTATATCAGCATTATATAAGGGTTCTTATATCTAAAATATTTTATTTTTGTCTGTTTTATCTTTTATAGATACAATTTTATGTACTAAGTTGTCATAAAACTAGAATGCTGTGGCTACCAAATGACTTTCTTCTATTTTTTTCCTTTGCAAATTCACTCAGTAAAAATAATTTATTACAATCATTATTTAATAAAATTATCTTCCATGATAATGCAGTACGATTTCCATATTAGAGAAGTACAGTCGGTAACAAAAGTGCCCGAACACTAGCAAAAATCCCTATGTAAGAAAAGTACACTTCATACGGCTTTGTTAAATAAATCCTTGTTGAATCCTGTTCTTAGTCAGTGTAAGAACACAATTTGATAAGGATTTATTTAACAAAACCATATGAATTGTACTTTTTTTACATAGGAATTTTTGCTAGTGTTCGGACACTTTTGTTACCGACTGTAATATAACACTAAATGTAAAAAAAAAAAGTTCATTTTATTCTCGATATTACATTTTAAAAAAAATTGATAATTTTATTTTAAATTATCTCAGATAACCATTCGTTTTAAAGGTATTAGCGAGCTGTTTTGAAAGACACCCATTATGAAAATTTATTCCCCTCGAGGGAAGACTCCCCCCCCCCCTACATATACAAAAAATTTTCATAGTTGACTATCTCTATTATAAATAATTCTTGTAAATTTCATAATGATTATTAAACAATAATTCTCTTTATGCACATTTATACAAAATTTTGTTCTATACCACCATGTTAAAAATTTAAGAAAAGCAGGATGGCAACGAAACCTGCAAGAAATTTTTTACCAAACGTTGATAGGCACTAATTAATATCAAGGTTTAACTACATACCAATTTGTATTACATTCTGTGCAGTAGTTCCTGAGATACAGTTGCCACAAAATTTTGCCCCCCCCCCCCACACATACACAGAGAGAGAGAGACATACAGACAGACATTTTCTAAAAATGGTCAAATCGTGTTCTACAACTCTCAAAACGTGTAAATCCATCAAAAACCCAAGGTTGAAAATTTTTACGAATTCAATTCTTCTTTCTATTGAATATAGAAGAAAGTAAAAATTCGCATATTACACACATACAAGATGGTTAAACTTAAATTCTTGTAACTAAAAGGGATAAGCTCATATCATGAATTGTCTCTATACCAAGTTTGGTGGTAATCTACTCGCCCGTTTTAACTGCAGAAAGCTTTTGCAGCAAAAGTTTAATGACTCTATATTTTCATATTTTTTTAGTTTAGTTATTAATAAACAACTCTTATGAATACATTTCTTCTAATAATACATAAAAATAATGAAATTCTTACAACTACTCGGTATTGGCTGAATACTTAGTCCAAATTTGGCCGAGTACCGAGTATATACCGAGTACTCGGTACAGCTCTATATCACAATAAAGATGATGATGTAATTTTAATCAAAAGTAACAGAGATATAACAATGCAAAAAATCACAGAAAGTAAAAAACTAAAAATAATGAAAACTTTAAAAGAATTATAAAACAGCCTTACTTTAAGTAAACAGCAGGGGCAGGAAAAAAACCGAGGTCACCTGTGGTCCAACATAGGATGCCTACGATGAATAAACATGTATGTATTTTTTTAATCTATCTATTGATACATCTTTATATTATACGAGGTGAGACATCATGTCATATAAAAATTTAGTTTAACAAAATATGATTTATAAAGATATTCTGAAAAGTAAACAGATTAAGTTCTTTGAAAAACACATTGTTATAACATTTTGATTAACATAAGAATCAAAATTTTAGACTTTTAAAATTTCATTATGAATTATTGTTATGTTCATTCAAAATACACTGTTATACTTTTATATATTACAACGAAATTTATAATTATGCTTAAAGTATACGATAAACTTATGTGATAATTTAAAAATTTAGTTGTTTTTAATAAGTTACTTATAAATATGTTTTAAAGGTTTAGCAGAAACATCATCATAACACAGGGTTCATACTCAAATACGAGAAAAAAATTCCCTGAGTTTTCCCCGAGTTCCTAGACAATTTTCAAGAAAATATCAGCGACATATTACAAGAAAAGCTCCTCTAGACAAGACAAAATACAGCTACTTTCACTGTATAATGTCATATTACTGCCGATCATGATAGCAATTCAGGTAGAAATCATTATTTACATGTGTATTTTCACAATACTTAATCATTTAAATTTTGATACGAAGCTAAACAGGAAAAACATAACTTGAGAGAAAAAAAAATTGATTTTCCAGGTTTTATATTTGATTTTCCCTGATTTTTAATGAAAATTTTTATTTTCCCTGACTTTTTTTAACAAATTCTAAATTCCCTGAGGAGTATGAACCCTGTAACACTTTGATTAATATGAAAACAAAACTTTAGGCTTTTAAAATTTCAGTATGAAGCATTAATTTTCATACGCCTTTAAAAAGAAAAAAAGTGATATTTTTACATTATTGATTATTAAGAAATTAATTTCAATAAGTTCAATTGCGAGCAGTTTTTTTTTTTAAAAAGCAATAATTCTGAATGTTAAACAGCCCTAGATTGCTTCTTAAATTCTCATAATTAACGTGAGACAAGGAAAATATAAATGTTTTCTGCCTTTCTAGACATGTATAGATTATTTAATATTTACTCGTGAAAATTTCCTTTCAAATTTATTTGTTCAAGCTGTAAACAGGCACCATTATTTATACAATCAGTAATAATACTAAAAAATAAATAAAAATTTAATTTTTGCAATAAAAGAAGAAATTTATACAAGAAATTATACTGTCCATAAGTAAATATGGAGAATATGTGAAAATAAATTGTTCAAGAACATGTAAAAAAATACATTGACAATAAAGCTTTCCTCCCCTTTATAGCAGGATCTAAATTAGATAAATAAATTATTTTGGTTTTGTTATCATTAAATAACCAATTATTAGTGAAATATACTCGATAATTGCAAAAAATATCATTATTAAAATGATAAACATACCTTAATGTACGGCGTGTTAACTCTTGCAGCTAATAATCAAAGATGGCGGAGACGAAACGAAACGAAAGTGTTGTTGTTGTTGTGGTTTAGCTGGTTGGTTGGCAGAATGTTTGTTTTTCGCTTTTGGCCCAACGGTCAGCTTAACACGGTTGGCTTATGGTCTCTGGTTTGCGTTTGGCCCAACCGTCGGTGAATGCTGCAGGCCCAACAATGATATTTTGCAGTTCGCCCAACTGCAGTTGAATACTGTTGGCCCATCCACCTTGTTTTGCAGATGGCCCAACAACAGAATGACACTGTAGGGCCAACTGTTATATTTTGCTGTTGGGAAAACAGTATTTGAGGACTGTTGGGCCAACAATACTATTTACTGTTGGCCCACTGTTATTTTGAGCCCTTTCCCCAACGATAACAATTCCCCAACGAACTAACAATAAATCGCAGTTGGGCCAACAGTCTGTGTTACTTGGGAATACATTATTAATTATTTTTTATATAATCATTTATTAAAAGAACTTTTTTTATTAAAAATAATTTGGTGGGGGTAGTTTAGGTATTAAAGCCGATTGAGAACATGAGGGTCGACGACCATGACCTGGGATCAAACCCGGCACTTCCTGTCTACCAGTTTGGAGAGCAGAACTGCTCGGCTTATTAATTAAAAGTCGAAAAAATTTTATTCAGCAATTTCAATTAACTTAATTATAATAAATTATATTTTTAATATAAATAAATTAGTTTTTTTAATTGGAATATTTTATTAAATAATTTTTTAACTAGCTTTTCTTTACTTTTTTTTTAAAATCATTCATCAAAAATAAAATCTTTTAGTATTAAAAGCGTTTTAAAATAATTTTTTCTATTGAAAGCAGAAAAAAATTGTATTAAACAATCTCAGAGAAAAGCATGGAAAATTCCGAATGTCTAGATTGACAAGCGGCCCTTGGATTGAACCTGGCAATTCCAATCTATCAGAGCCCACCAGCGGCTGAGCGATTCTGTGTTCAAAGTTTTTAGACGTGAGGTGCCGAGTGCCGGGTTCGAGCCCAGGTCCGCGCTCATCGGCCCGTTCGAAGTTTCCTGTGGTTTTTTCAGAAACTTGCGTAAATACGTTCTAGGACACATTAGAAAGACCTCCACTGAAGGTACTCCCCCTCGGGCCTAGGACCCTGGAGTAGTCAATTGGCCTTATTCCTAAACATCAACACTAATCTATGATCTTGAAGAGCGGAACCGCTCGGCTAATGAAATAGGCCTTTTAATTAAAAGTCCAAAAAATAGTATTAAGTAATTTCAACTAATTTAAATAATAAAAAAAATATTTTTAATAAATAAATTTTAATTTTTTAATTAGAATATTTTATAGAATGATTTTTTTTAACTAGCCTTTGTTATTGTTATTATTATTATTACCGTTCATAGAAAATAATTTTTCTTTAATAATATTAAAAGTATTGTCATGTAGATTTTCTATTAAAAGCCGAAACAATAATACTAAGCAATCTTAAATAATTTAATTTAATTATTTAAAAAAATATTTTTTATTAGTTACACAACTTTTCTAGATTTTTCATTATTTATTTATTTATTTTTTTTTAATTTATTTTTTTTTTTTTTTTTTTTTTTTATTATTATTATTTTTTTTTTATCTTTAATTATTTACAGGAAAAACATACTTTTATATTAAAAATACTTAGAAATAGATTTTTCAGTTAAAAGCTCAAATAGTTCTATTGAACAAATTAATTTTATTATTAAACATTTTGATTTTTAATAAATGCAATCATTTTTAATTATTTTTTTTACAAAAATTAAATCTTTAAATTTTTTTTTTCTATAATCTCCCATAGAAAAAAAAAAATATTTTTATATTTAAAGTATTTTAATACAAATTTTTTAATTAAAAGCGTCCATATACATATATAACAAGGAATTACAATGGTTAACGGCCCTCTTCACTGAAAAAAAAAATTCCGATGCTGGCTAAATAGAGATAAAAAGTGCCCCACGTGATTTTGACAGGAGGCGTTAACTAATTGAGAAGATTGACAGATTCACTGACGAATCGTTGACTTTTTGGAAGAATAAATCAAAAATCAGCTACGTACTTATTTGCGGTTTTGCTGAAGCTTTGTTTTGTTTTAATTCTTTCTTTCTTTTTTTTTTTTTTTTTTTTTTTTTTTTTTTTGTGTGTGTGTTTCCTTTTTTATTTATTTAGTTTTTCTTTTCCATTTTCAAATGACAACAAATAAATTATTCTTATCTATTTATAGTGTATTTTAATAGCGTAGCCTGACCAAGTAATTTATTATCTGACCAAGTAATTTATGCTATTTTTAACCCGTTTCAGGCTTTCAGCATTTATACCGGCGAATTATTTAACAGTGAAATTTAATAAAAGAAAATATTCTTTATAATTAAACTTGTAGTTTGATGTAATTAATTTAACCAAAAAAAAAATAACTAAGATGTATAATGTTGCTGAAATATAGAGAAGGGTCTGTGTGTTTCTCTGCGGTCTGGAGCTCAGAATACTTACCGCAGAGCTACAACACCTGGCAAAGGAGTAATTTGGACTCTACAGTAGTGCACATCAGCGACATTTGTACATATATTAATATATATATATATATATAATTTCTTTTCAGTTTGTTCGTTTTGGCAACTGGTTTATTTCTACTTATTATGTTTGGAATCGGTTACATGTGGACTTAACAATAATACGTATCCCATTTTTCAATTCTGGTTGAGTTATTGTTTAATCTAATTTCCTTTTGTATATATATATATATATATTATGCAAGATAGAAACTTGTGTTGTATATTGCTTGAAATAGCTATACAAGGATCAGAAATCTTGCATTTGCTGACAGAGATGCAAGTTTCCTGATGAGATAATTTCTGGATTTCAGCATTTAGAACTCTATTTTTCATTTCATGAATTCTCTTTTCTTTCAACAGTTTCTTTTGGTTAATTTATTTCTTTCAATTTCTATTATTTGTTGAATGTTTTTACTGGTTTAATGGATTATGCAAATTATCTTATCGTTAGGCTCAAGTGTTATGTATGTTATTTCTCTTCTGCGTAAGTACTTTAACATCTTTTTACTACTCAGTGTAATTTAATTAAATTATCATCGTGACAATAATTTTATACGTAATACATCTCATTTCAAATTTCATTGTTGGTATTTTCATCTATCTTTCATTTGCTGAGTGTTGTAAAGGAATTAAATTATTCAAATTATATATATGTGTGTGTGTGTGTGTGTGTGTTACGATTTTATCCATTAATTTTATTTTTCTTAAATTTATTTTTTTATTTCAATCACTTGCGTCCCATAGCAACGGCTGTTACACTATTGAATCTTGGTTTATTAAATTAACTCAAATTGGTAATATAGTAGAAAAAATTACTTGAGTTTAACTGAAATTTATTTATTTAATTCCATTAAAAATCTTTTACTTTTTTATATTATTAATCATATGGTAATATAGTAAACAGTACGAGGGCTATAAATTACATGGTGCCAAAACTAAAATGTTCAATGGATGCTGAGATAAAGCCATTTTTACTTTCTTCTATATGTAACATAGAGAAAGTATTGGATTCGTGAAAATTTTCGACCTCCGTTTTCTGATGGATTTACACCTTTTGGGATGTCCTGAACAATATGAATACTGAACAATCCTGAACAATACTATCAATGAATTGATAGTTTTTAGAATATGTCTGTCTGTGTGTCTCTGTGTGTGTATCACGTTTTTCGTGTCCACTGTATCTCACGAACCAGTGAATGAAATTTAACCAAACTTGGTATTTAGTTGCACCCTGACATAAACTGGTGTTGATTACATTTGGGGATCAATCGCGCAACATGTGGCGATGTGATCACATTTTTTCTAAATTTTTAACATGGCAGTATAGGACAAAATTTCGTATAAATGTACATAATGAGAGTTATTACCATGTTTTTATTAACTTCGATTCTTGTTTGTTTGTTTGTGTGTTTGTTTGTGTGTTTGTCAGGGACAAATCTTGCAATCGATTTTTAACTAATTTCCCGACTAGCTAGATATTTGAAATTTTCAGGACAGCTCACAACACGGTGACAATACATTTTTCTAATAATTTTAGTCAACTATTTCAAGTCCCACTGCCTTCGGCAGCGCTTATATGATTCGACAGAAAATTTATTTAACTAACTTCCCGACTAGCTAGACATTTGAAACTTTCAGAATAGTTCAGAACACGGTGAAAATGCATTTTCTTAATACCTTTAGCCAACTGTTTCTGGTTCCTGCTGCCTTCGGCAGCGTTATCAGTACAAAGCTTGCAATCGACTTTTCACTAACTTTCCGACTAGCTAGACATTTGAAACTTTCAGGACAGCTCACAACACGGTGACAATACATTTTTCTAATAATTTTAGTCAACTATTTCAGGTCCCGCTGCCTTCGGCAGCGCTTATATTATTCGACAGAACATTTATTTAACTAACTTCCCGACTAGCTAGACATTTGAAATTTTCAGAATAGTTCAGAAGACGGTGAAAATGCATTTTTTTAATACCTTTAGCCAACTGTTTCGGGTTCCTGCTGCCTTCGGCAGCGTTATCAGTACTAAGCATGCAATCGATTTTTCACTAACTTTCCGACTATCTGGACATTTGAAACTTTCAGGATAGCTCAGAACACGGTGGCAATACATTTTTTTAATACTTTTAGTCAACTGTTTCAGGTCCCTACTGCCTTCGGCAGCGTTCATATGATTCAACAGAAAATTTATTTAACTAACTTCCCGAGTAGCTAGACATTTGAAACTTTCGGAATAGTTCAGAATACGGTGAAAATGCTTTTTAAAAATATTTTTATCCAATTGCTTCGGGACCCTGCTGCCTTCGGCAGCGTTTCCAGTACAAAGCTCGCAATCAACTTTTAACTAACTTCCCGGCTAGATAGCCATTTGAAACTTTTATAATAGCTCAAAAGACGATAGCAAGGAATTTTTTTTAATACTTTTATCCAATTGCTGGGGTTCCGGCTGCCTTCAGTAGCGTTTATATGATTCAACAGAAAATTTAAAAACATGGTTTATAATTTTTTTTTTATCTTATAATTATTTTTAACTTGTGATTGTAAAATTAATATGAATTATTGATAATAGTAGTAGTTAACTAGGAAAACAATTCTGTACATGTGGGGGAATCGCTCCCCCCCCCCTCCTCCCGCCGGGGTGTGTGTAAATTTTCAAGATGGGTATCTTTCGAAAGGTCTCGTCAATACCTTTAAAACGAATGGTTGAACTATAAATCTGTGATAATTTAAAACAACGTTATCGATTTTTTTTTACTTTTAACAAAAGAAAAAAAAAAGTACTTTTTTTTTTTTTTTTTTTTTTTTTTTTTTTGTTGTTACTGAGTGAATTTGTATAGGAAAATATAGTAGAAAGTCTTGTGGTGGCCACAACACACTAGTTAAAATTGTAATAGCAGACCAACTTGTAAACCGATAAATATCCAAATTGAAGTGTCCAGGAAACACGTTTCTGCATGCAGTGGAAATCTGGATCCGATACAATGCGGGTGGGAATAACGATGTTATTGGTAGCGGTCACCCGAAACGAGGTTCGGAATGATTTCAATGGAATTTTTTTTTAAGTGATACATATATATATATATATATATATATTAAGTGATTCATAATAAAAAAAAAAAAAAAAAGAGAGAGAGAGAGAGAAATTCATTTACATATATATAATAGCAGCGAAGCTTGCTATTATAGTTATATCGAAAAAATTCATATATATTTATTTTTTACATTGCTATATCCATCTTGAGGATATTGTTCACACCTGGAAGCTGAAGTATACTGGAAACTTTCTTTGAGACATCAGGAATATCTGCTCCCAAAACAATATTTCCTTGTGTTTCCGAAATAGATGTGCAAAATATCTTTAAAATCAGATATCCGGGCATGATTCCTGGAAATTGTATATGATATCTTCGGAAGCTCTTATAGAATTCAACGGAACCTTTTGATGGATATGTCTTGAAATCATTAGGAGACGGCTCTAACCAACCGGAGACACTTCCGCGCAAATCTGGGATCTCTGTAATAAGAAAGCAATATAGAATTGGTGTTATAATGAAAGAAGTACAGACCTTTGAATAATGACCAACAAAATTCAATAAGTTCTGCTATTATAGTTATATCGAAAAAATTCATATATATTTATTTTTTACATTGCTATATCATCTAATATATCTCAGAAAACCTATAAATATATATCTACAATCGAGCCTCATTAAAAAACGATCTCCACAGAATTTTAAAAATCCTATCTGCTAATGAAGTTTTATTTCCATCACTCGACTATTTTATGTAATAGAAATATTGTATTCAGCCAAAAACTTAGTTTTGACATCCAGTTTTGACCTGATGACATGCACCTCGAGTCCAGAAAAGTGAGGCAATTGGTTAGTGTATATTCAAAGTGAATCAGCAGTGTTTTATTTAATATATTTTACTAAGTTTGGTATGTTGTAGCTGTAAATGCTGGGCTTTATCTGAAATGAGAGGTAATCGCAATGTAGAAGCGGCCCGTGTTCGGTGATATAACCCAAAAGTTGATCGGCACTAATTCAAACCAAGGTCCAACCAAATATCAAGTTCGGTTTAAATTAAATTCAGTGGTTCATAAAGTACAGTGTTCGAGTGCAAAAAGACAGATATTTTCTAAACAAGATCGAATTATGTTTAGGAAATTTCAAAACGTGTAACTTCATCGAAAACCGAAAATCTAAAATTTTTCTGCATTTTATACTTTCCTTTATATATATGCAGAAGACAGAATAATAAATCCACTTTTTAAAAAATAAGTAGTCAATTTCAGTTAATAAAAATGCAAGGAAATCTCAAAACGTGTAAATTCATCGAAAACCAAAAATTTAAAAATTTTCTTAATCTTATGCTTTTTTCTTATATACGCAGAGAATAGAATAATAAATCCACTTTTTTAAAAATAAGTAGTCAGTTTCAGTTAATAAAAATTCAAGGAAATCTCAAAACGTATAAATTCATCGAAAACCGGAAATCGAAATGTTTCCGTATCTTTCTTCTTATACATGTAGAAGCTAGTAATAAATCCCCTTTTTCCAAAATAAGTAGTCAATTTCAGTTAATTGAAACTCAGGGAAATCTCAAAACACGTAAATTCAGCGAAAACATAAAATCGAATTTTTTCTTTGATAGATGCAGAAGCTAGTAATAAATCCACTTTTTAAAAATAAGTAGTGAATTTCAGTTAATTGAAATGCAAGGAAATCTCAAACTCTGTAAATTCATCGAAAACCGAAAACCAAAAGTTTTTTTCAAATCTTATGCTTTCTTATATATGCAGAAGATATACGCAAGCGAAGTGTGACGTCACTGAGCGTCGTTATGGCCAATTAAAAAAAAAATTCTTAATCGTCCATCGGATTTTTTGTAAAAAATGATTAAAAATCGAGGAAAATTATTTCCCGATTTTAATCCCCATATTTGGGTATAATTACAAATTAGTTATCGTGCGCATGTGTTAGATTAAGTTATTTTGCTGTCAAATTGACAAATTTTTAATTTTAAATTTCAAAACTCTAGAAACAAAATGGGCATAGATTTGATATCTGTTCGTCCTCCGCATTTTGTGTATTTGGCGATCAAAACGAAATACGAAAACATACATGCCAGATGAATATTTTCGTAATGCATATGTATTGTACGAAATATTGTTTCATATATTACTGATTGCTCTCTTAATATACTTTATTAAAATAACCATGATATTTGAAAGGAATTAAATATGTACGTCAGATAATTTGGCCATATTTTATTATTATTATTATTTTACCATGGACGACAGATATCATATCTGTTCCTTTGAAACGACATGTTTATGTTTATAGTCGAAAATGGATGTCTGTCATTTTATTTTTCTAGGGTTTTGAAATTAAAAATTTAAATTTTATGAATTTTACAGAAAAAAGGACTCAATCTAGCGCAAGGACTCTAGTTTACATCAATTATAGTTATGATTATGTCAAACAATTTTTCTTCTTATCATGGTTAATCTATTTATTTATATATTTATTTTAAGTTGACCCGTCTCGTTGCAAACAAAACCCAATAAATCAGTGAAACCTATCCGATGCAGGACTTCACTGTTGTTTTCCCATGAACGGGAAGGCTATGCCTTAGATTATATTGTATATAATGGCACAAAACTTGGTATATGAGAGGCCTATTATGAAACTCTATGTTAATTTAATTTAGTTGCATATTGGTCAACAGGTGGCGCTGCTATGCTGCAAGTTATTTCGTGAAATAACTTGCAGCACTAAATCTCAACTCCTGTAGCTGCTAAATGAATTGAACTCGATATCTGGCATTACCAATCATTATGAAAACGAAAGCTAGCTTAATTTGATTGTATATCGCCCGATTGGTAGCGCGGCTATTTCTCACCTTCTGTGATTTTCCATATGATTAAAATCGCACTAAATTACATATATAGCTGAAATTTTCCTTGTGAGAAACTATTATAAAACATTTGGGAGCTCGTTAGACAGTAAATGACGCTGTTATATAGATGATATAGAAGAAAGTTTTTTATGGTTTTTTACTTCCATTACCCGACTACCGTAATTAATAAAAGTATTGTATTCGGTCCGAAAATTTGATATCGAGTTTTCACCTGATTTACATGTTTTAAGGTCTCCTAAGTCCAAAAAAGTAATTTTTGGCAATTGGTCAGTGTGTGCGTGTGTATGCATATATATATTTGAGGGGAATCTTCTGACTATCATATCTCCGAAACTATAAAGATAGAACTACGAAACTTCAGAATTGAGACTGGTCTGGAGTACAGATGAATTTTCCAAATTTTCGTGAAAATTGGAAAACCGGAAGTAGTACCGTAAGTCTGTATCTCAAAAACGGCTCTAAACATTTTCTTCAAAGATGCTAGACAAACACTCTATTCGATGTCCTTTCGAATGATATAGTTGATTAGTGTAGGAAAATTGATAAGCGTCCTTTATAAACAGCTCAATTTCAGGTCTCTCAAATAGGAATTGTCAGGAACACAAGTGTGTTCCTCTAAAAACGGCTGTAGGGATGTTTTTCAAACTCGTCATATTAACTCCCTTTTAAATATCCTTTTGTATGTAATTATTGTTTTCTTGTCAATAATTAAGTATGCCAAGTTTTGGCAAAAGTCGATATCTCAAAAACGGCTCTAATGATTTTCTTGAAAATTGTTACATAAATCCATTTTAGCTATCCTTTCTTATGTATAACACGGTTATTAAAGGTAAATTAGCTGTCATCCTGATTAGGTAGATTAGTTTTAGATATCGGAAATTAATGTTTCGAAAAACGGCTAAACCGATTTTTTTCTTCTTACTATCTTTTAAATTCGCTATGTAAATCTATTTTATATATCATTACATGTGTATAAGCTTTATCTTACCAGAAAATTTGTAGGTGTCTAATTTGCTAGGTCAATTTTATGTCTTCTGATTATATTATCTCCAAAAAATGCATATAATACATGTAATAGTAAATAATGGAAGTCATGTAGTTGTTTCACACCAGAATTTTTTTTTTTTTTTTTTAAATCTAGAATTTATTTCTGAAAATTGCATATGCATATCTTATAATAAACGAAAACCTCTAATATTTTAAAATATTATATATAATTTCAAAATAAGTTTGTATTATATACAAATACATCGGCGATCGGCGTGATTTCTCTTTATCGTAATTCTAAAAAAATGCTAACTATAATCAGTGTCCATGCATAATTCTGAAAAGGTCAGCTGCGCCTTTACGTCATTAGGCGCGAAAATCAATCCGCGAAGTCTTCGAGTGTAAAGTGTAACTAATAATGTGGTTTCTTCGCTTGGAAATAATTTTATAAATATTTGCTCCCATTTCCTGCAAGCATTATATTAGAAATTACTCACATTTGATCTCCTCTGTCCTTTTTCTTTCTTTCTCTCCCCCCTCCCCCCTCCCCCCATTTCGAGAAGAAATGCGAAAAGTATAATCTGCACAAACTGAAGTTATTGATATAGTGCACCTTGATCTATATTTATAAGAAAAAAAAGTATTGGATTCGTAAAAATTTTCGAAGCCTGTATGATTGGTACAAATATCCTTCTATTTACATTTTTCTTTGTACAAGATGAAATAAAATATCGGATTCATGAAACATTTCACTTTCTAGCCTTCAATATATTTACACATTTTCAGGTGTCTGAACATATTTTGACCATTTAAAAAAATTATCCATCCTTAAAATCTGTGGCAAAAATAAATAAATAAATAAATAAAATAAAATAAAATAAAATAAAATAAAATAAAATAAATAAATAAATAAATAAATTGATGTGAAGCAACCACACTACTTCCATTACTCACTGTTTCACACATTATATACAATTTTTTTAAAATGTGATCAGAAGACATAAAATTGACCTAACGAAGTAGACACCTGACAAACTGATATATAGACATGTAAAACATACTTTGCATAGCGAGTTAAGAAATAATAAGAAAAAAAATGGTAGAATTATTTTTTGAAACACCAATTTCCGAGATCTAAAAGTGGCTTACCTGAACATGATGACTGTTAATTTTCCTGTCATAACCACGTATTATACGAGAAAGGATATCTAAAATGGAAATATGCAACAATTTTTAAGAAAATCGTTAGAGCCGTTTTTGAGATACAAACTTTTACCCAAACTTGGCATACTCAATTATTGATCGGAAAACAATAATTACATACAAAAGGATATTTAAAAGGGAGTTAATATGGGGAGTTTGAAAAAAATCCATACAGCGGTTAAAAAAAAAAAAAAAAAAAGAAAAAAAAAAAAGAAATGAAAAAAAACGCACTTGCCAGACCTGAAATTCAGCTATTTATACAGGGAGCCTATCAATTTTTCTGAACTAACCAACTATATCATTCGAAATGACATCTAATAGAGTATTTATGTAGCAAATTTAAAGAAAATCGTTAGAGCCGTTTTTGAGATACGGACTTACGGTCCCACTTCCGTTTTCCGATGTCCCACTTCTATTTTTCACCAAACTTTGTAAAATTCATCTGTACACCAGTTCTGTCTTAAATCTGAAGTTTCGTAGCTCTATCTCCTATCTATCTTAAGCTTCCCTGTGGAGACTCAAAGAGATTTTGGGTTCCGTCTGTGTGTCTGTCGCAGCGACCGCAAAAATCACGCTATTTATTTGCAATTTGGTACACATGTTTTCGAGCCACATGGAATTAGTTGTATTGGTTTTGGCGTGTATTCTATTTGCAATTCGTGTACTGGGACACACAAAAGCTTTCCTTATCACTATGGCCTATGGACAGAATGTGTATGTACCGCAATAACGGCTGCAAAAATCCTCCAAATAACTTGCAAATTGGAATACACGTTCAAGCTCTGTATTGAAATAGCTGTATAATTTTATTATGTGTATATTTTTTATGGTCTATGTACAGGGACACCCCAAAGTTTTTCTTATCATTACGGCCTACGGGGTGAATTTCGTTTAAACAAATTTTAACGTCGGTACTCTGGATTGAACAAAGTGAAATTAGGGTATTACTGAGATACTTAAACTGATGTTTTCTGCAGAAAATACGTGTGCTCTTAGGCTTCCTAATTAATACACAGGACTTTACATACGTGTTCCGATACTATCACGTAACCATTCAAATTATGTCAAATTTTCGAATATTGTTCATGGAAAACGTAGAATAAGTTGAATAGTTTTTACTGACGTATACAATGTTTATGGATTGTTTACAGAGACACACAAAAAAATTTCGTGACATTATTGCCTACAGTAAAAAAAATATAAATAAAAATAAATAATAAGCGCATTTTAAAACGTTTATGCTGCATTCAACACAGTGGAATTAACATACATTATAAAGATATATAAAAACATGTTTACTCTATTAAAAGGGATATGTATAGACTAAATGATTTATTTGAGGGATCACACAAATGAATTCGGATGACATCCTGTAATCATCCAAGTGATTCAAATTACATTGAAATATTCATGAGTTATAATTAATTAAATGGGTGTATTCTAAATTTTTTTAGTGTATATAATTACTGTGGCTGCTTTTCCGAGTTATATAAAAGAATTTCGTTCTATTACGGTTATCTATAGTCCATATTTCAACACTGGTATTGTATTTCAAAATGGTTAAACCCCACGAAATATAATGAAATTTTATTAGAATTTTAAAAGCATATTTTTCTGTGTGAAAATGTGGGCATAGAATTGGTATTTAATTAACAGGGTTGCACAAAATAATTCAAGTATGCTATGTAATCAATTTGCATGAAATTTGGTAGAAGTACTTATGAATTACAGGGAATTAGTACAAGACAGTCAGTTATTAGGAATACATACATTCACAGATAGTTATAGAAAGAGAGAAGCAGAGGGGGTTGAGGGGGGCTGCAACCCCCCTCAGAAACGTTTCTGTTTATATAAAAAGTCAATAGATTCAATATGTATATATATATATATATATTATATAATAAGGAATAAATAAAAATAATCTGTTGAATAATGCGTGATGCAAATAGGACGGTGAGGTTCCTGATCTGCATATCCACTAGTTATATATAGAACGTTATCTTACTCGTCAATCTGCAATCTATCTTAATAGAATTTTAATTTTAGGTAAGTGAAAGTCGTATGGGTGCCATACCTGATTATTTACTTTAAATTCTTTTATTGAAAATCTGTTTAATTCAACAAAATATTTTTTACGAATCACTCAAATAGATGTTCGTATATTGCCACTCATTGCATTATGAGTAAAATATCAGATTTATCGTGCAAACAGTATTATGTGCCACGAAAAATATTTAAAATTAAATGCGATCATATATTTCGTATTAATAACTCTTTAAACGGTTGTCTTCTAAATCTATATGTTACTCAGTCTCACATCCGTAATACAAAAAGAAAAAAAAATCTATAATAATAAAAGAAGTAAAGAAATAAAAACCACTACGATGTATCTTCATAACAAAAATATAAACATCTGTTCGTCGAACCGCAAAAAACATGTGTCTGAGAGGTGGAGCCGAATAAAGGGTGTGTCAAATCGAAAAATTGGAACATTTTACTCCAATTTTTGCAATTTCTTTGTAGTTTTAATTAATTTAAAATTTTATTAAAATTTAAGACTTTTACGTACATTTCATTGAACTCTTTGAAATTGACGCACCTTTTTAAATTCTGTTTTAGCAAATTAAGCGAATAATTTAAAAGCCTTTTAATGCTTCAACACAAATATTGCAATAAAACAGCTTTTCTAAAAAACAACTGTTATTCTTAAAATTTACAAAAGGTGCGTCAGTTTACGAAATGAGAGTAATCCAAAAAAAAAAAACGCGTCTTAATCAACTAATATGTCACTGTTTTAAGTGCAAAGAAAGTTTTCCATAGAATAACATTGGCTTTTAGAAAAGGAACTGGTAAGTGAAGAGGGCCCTTAAATCTTAGCAGAAATGTAAAACATGTTAAAGATATTGGAGAAATTGAAGTACACAGATAAGCTTGTAACGTTAAACAATGTTGCTTTATCCCACCTTTTGCCTACATTCTAAAGCACGTGCGGAATCATCTGTCAATGTTTATCACAGTGACGTCACGTGCGCCTGCTCTATATAGAGCAGGCGCATGTTTATAAACAAGTGACGCTATTCTGATCTTTTGCGCAACTTTTACGCATGTAGGCAAAATATCTGCCTTTCTCCAAGTGAAATGTCCGCATATTTTACACGAAAATTAATTAAAGATAAATTTGAGAAATAGAAGTAACACTTGCTCAAATATGGCTTTGTTTAAGTTTGAATTATCGTCTGTATAAATAACATAAAGTATTCTTCGCTTGTAATGTGAAATTTTGCTTTTCTTAAACAGAAAATAATACAAAATATAGTTTTATTATTATTATTATTATTATTATTATTATTAAAAGTCTAAATAATAGTATTAACGGATATTTACCATTTTATTATTAAAAATATATATTTAAAAAAATTAAATTAACTTTAACTAGATAAAAAAAAAAGACTTTTTTAAATAGTTTTTTTTTTACAATAACTCAAAATAAATAAGGATAATAAAGGAAAAATAAATAAATATATATTTTAAAAGTATTTTGAAAAAAAAAAAAAAGAGCTAAAAAAATCGAAGAATAGTGAAAAAGAAAACTCAACTAACTTAATTATCAAAAAACTCTATTTTTTTTTATATATAATTAAATTAATTTTTGATTAAATATTTTTCAATAATAATTAATAGAAAAAAAATTAAGTAAACGTCTTTAGAAATACATTTTTCGAATAATATCTGAAAGGATAGTATTGAGAGAGCTCGGCTAATTTTTTAATTAGTAAAACTGTATATATTCTAATGTAAAATTTTATCAATTGAATTATTTAAATAATGTAATTTTAATAAGTTCTTTGTTCTAGAATCGTGACAAACGATGTCTTTTTACATTAAAAAGTATTTTGAAACAGTTTTTCTATTAAAAGCCCAAACAGTAATATTTAGTAATTTGATCTAAATTAATTGTAAAAAAATATTTTTGATAATTAAATTAGTTTTTAGTTATAATACATTATTAATTATTTTTTATATAATCATTCATTAAAATAACATTTTTTATTAAAAATAATTTGGTGGGGGTAGTTTAGGTGTTAAAGCCGATTGAGAACATGAGGGTCGACGACCATGACCTGGGATCAAACCCGGCACTTCCTGTCTACCAGTTTGGAGAGCAGAACCGCTCGGCTTATTAATTAAAAGTCAAAATAATTTTATTCAGCAATTTCAATTAACTTAATTATAATAAATTATATTTTTAATATAAATAAATTAATTTTTTAATTGGAATATTTCATTAAATAATTTTTTAACTAGCTTTTTTTTACTTTTTTTTTTTTTAAATAATCATTCATCGAAAATAAAATCTTTTAGTATTAAAAGCGTTTTAAAATAATTTTTTCTATTGAAAGCAGAAAAAATTGTATTAAGCAATCTCAGAGAAAAGCATGGAAAATTCCAAATGTCTAGATTGACAAGCGGACCTTGGATCGAACCTGGCAATTACAATCTATCGGAGCCCACCAGCGGCTGAGCGATTCTGTGTTCAAAGTTTTTAGACGTAAGGTGCCGTGTGCCGGGTTCGATCCCAGGTCCGCGCTCATCGGCCTGGCCGTTCGAAGTTTCCTGTGTGTGTGTGTTTTTTTTTTTTTTCAGAAACTTGCGTAAATACGTTCTAGGACCCCTTAGAAAGACCTCCACTGAAGGTACTCCCCCTCGGACCCTAGAGTAGTCAATCGGCCTTATTCCTAAACATCAACACTAATCTATGATCTTGAAGAGCAGAACCGCTCGGCTACTGAAATAGGCCTTTTAATTAAAAGTTCAAAAAATAGTATTAAGTAATTTCAACTAATTTAAATATAAAAAAAAAATATTTTTAATAAATAAATTTTAATTTTTTAATTAGAATATTTTATAGAAGGATTTTTTTAACTAGCCTTTGTTATTGTTATTATTATTATTATTATTACCGTTCATAGAAAATAATTTTTTTAAATAATATTAAAAGTATTGTCATGTAGATTTTTCTATTAAAAGCCGAAACAATAATATTAAACAATCTCAAATAATTTAATTTAATTATTTAAAAAAATCTTTTTTATTAGTTATACAACTTTTCTAGATTTTTCATTATTTATTTATTTATTTATTTATTTATTTATTTTTTTTTATTTATTTTTTTTTTTTAATCTTTAATTATTTACAGGAAAAACATACTTTTATATTAAAAATACTTAGAAATAGATTTTTGAGTTAAAAGCTCAAATAGTTGTATTGAACAAATTAATTTTATTATTAAACATTTTGATTTTTAATAAAGGCAATCATTTTTAATTATTTTTTTACATTAATTAAATCTTTAATTATTTTCTTTTCTATTATCTCCCATAGAAAAAAAAAATATATTTAAAGTATTTTAATACAATTTTTTTTAATTAAAAGCGTCCATATACATATATAACAAGGAATTACAATGGTTAAATCTTAGCAGAAATGTAAAACATGTTAAAAATATTGGAGAAATTGAAGTACATAGCTGAGCTTGTAACATTAAACAATATTGCTTTATCCCACCTTTTGCCTACATTTTAAAGCACGTGCGGAATCAACTGTCAATGTTTATCACAGTGACGTCACGTGCGCCTGCTCTATTCAGGCGGGAGAGAGAGGAGGCCTACTATAAAAATACGTAGTTTATTCGATCAAGTCAAATGGAGAAGTCCCGAGAAATCTGTCAGTCTCAACGCCGAAAGGGCCAAACGAATAAGTTGGCGTAGTTAAAATTAAGCCAACAAGAATGCCAAACTGTTTCTTTCTCTCCAGTACATTTTAATACAAAAATTTTGAAAATAATTTGTAGTTACCAAAATTCAAACTAATTTGGCATAAAAAAAATACACTCCAGCTGTCAATAAAATGAACGGATGCAGACGATAAGAAGGACGATAAGAAGACTTATAATTTGCGCCAGCCAGTCGTCATTAAATCATTAAAAATCTATTTTTAAAACTATAATCGTTTGCTCGAAAGTAATAATAGCTTTTTGTGCAAACAGAAGTATTATAATTACTAACGGAAATTCCTTTTTTTTTTTTTTTTTTTTTTTTCTAATTTAGACAGACATATGTTAGAAATATGCCGGTATGATTTTAAAGGAACATTCTTAAATAAATAAATTATAGCTCAAACAGTTTAATTCTTTAGAGGAAGAAATGTGAATAAAATTACTTTTCAAAAACCCCGATATAAAAATGCTTTATTTTACTCTGAGGACAATATGCTTCTGTTAAAAGACAATGAAATGTTATTTAATAAATCAGTTTTGATTTGAAAAGAAATAGGAAATTATATTTAATTAATTAAGTGAATTACTTAAATTTAAAAAGATATTTTATTGATTTAATTATATTAATCTCCCTCTCACCCTTTTTTTTTTTTTTTTTTTTTTTGTTATTATAAAACTCGAAAAAATAAATTATCTTTTACAGAACATAAGTGTGAACAGTCACACAGTAGTAGTGCATACTAGCCAAACAATCTTGAGAAAAAAGCCTTAAAAGTCTCAGTAACTGCTTAAGTACAAGTTATTCCGACAAAGAATCGATGCTTCAGCGGCGTACTTGGTACCGTAAATGGCTAACTCGCGGAAATCACCGGTTTGAAGCTGCCCGGGGAAAGTTATATATATATATATATATATATATATACAGAGCTGCCAACCTAATCCGGCAAATTGTTAGTACCGCCCCTTTTTCTACACCACTTAATTTTTAGAGTATTTTTCTACTTAATTGATCGTAGATACATTTGAAGAGAATTGCTCTAAAATATAAGTGGTGTAGAAAAAGGGGCGTTTTTCAATAGGCGTTAACAATTTGCCGGATTAGGTTGGCAGCTCTGTATATATATATATATATATATATATCATTATTATTTATTTATCTAAACATTTTACTTTATTTGTATACTTTATTTTATAATTAAATTCAAAATTTGAAAATTTAGTAAATAATAAGTATTTATTTTTTGTGAATAAAAAAAAATATGTAGATTTTACAGTTATATTTCCCTTTGTAATATTTATAATTTTCTTTAATTTTAAAAGCAAAATTTTGCTTTGTTTGAATTATAAAATAAAGTAAAAATTAAGTTTTTTTTTTTTTTTTTTTTTTTTTTTTTAGTTGCGGAATTATTTTATTTTAGTTTTACTTTATTTTATTTTTTACACGTTGTTTAAAAAATTAGAGAAAATTATAAAAATTACAAATAGAAAATTAATACTATATAACTTCAATAATTTTTTTAATTCACAATAATTCAATAATTATTACTTATTCAATTTTCGAATGTTAGGTTTAATTATTTAGAAGATTAAATTTTACAATCATCCATCCTTAAGGCCGTATCAGATTCATCAAATTTTCGGGCAATTTTTGACCCAACGCTTAATTTGCGCCGATTTTCTGGGAGAAATTGCTTCAACACCCAGTGTGATAACGATTCTGAAATTCAAACAACTTTTTTCTCCATGCCTTAAAAAATTGGGCGTACGAACAATTTTCTTCCAGCTTTCAACCAATCAGAGGTATAGGCTGTGTAACGTCATCCTTCAAGATGGCGGACAATACGAAAGAGAGTATCTCTCTGTTAAAATGAAACTTTTAGCAAGGAAATGTTTTAATTGAATGCATTAAAAATTGTAGTCACTGTAGGATGCTTAAAATAGTTAAATACTTGCTTTTAGTGTATTTTCTTTATTGATGCGACTAATTTAAGTAAATATTTAAAATTTCAGTGTTTATTCGTATCCATCTTTTATATATAAGTCTGTGCCCTCGAATAGATTTCTATATGTTATTTAAAGCTTCATACTTTATTAAAATAAAATCGGTAAAAATACTTATTAAAATGCTTTATGGATTACTAAGAAAAAGGGCCTTATTATTATAATTATTTTTAAATAATTATCGTTTGTAGTTTAAAAAAAAAAAAGCTATGAATACTTAATAATTTCGGAAAAATATTCTGAATCAGGCCTATTTAAGGTGTGACAAAATTTTCTTGAATTTTATTTTTGCAAAAATTAAATAAAAATAAATTATTACAATTTTAAAAATAATTTATATTTTAATTTTGTTTGTTTTGTGAAAAATATGCAAGTATAAATATTTTCAGAAAATAAACTCCTCTATATTAATATCTATATAACACATTTTTTGTCTTCCAATTAATATTATATAAGTAATATAGTAATTGAATGACTGGGGCGTAGAAATGGGTGGGGTCAAGGAATTTAAAGTCCTACCCATTGGTTTTTGCATTGTCTCAAAGTCCTACCTATTGGATTCCTTTTAATGCTGTATGAAAGAAGTATTCTTTTAAAAATATTTATTTACATGCAATTTTTTATAGCTGATATTAATTATGAGTAAATATTAATTATACTTAATTATTAATTGATTTTCTTGAAAATAATTTTTATCCATTTTGAAATGAAATTGTTGAACAAAATATTGATGTTATTTTAAATATATTCCCAATATTATTAATTTCCAGGTAATCAAATAAACACAAAACATGAAAAAGACATTTTCATTTATTTAATTTCATAAGTACTAAAAATATTTTTATTATTATTAAATAAAATGAAGTAGAACTTGAGCTTTGCAAGAAAAAAAATCAACATTCCAACGAACGATTTATTTGCGCCAAGAAAGGCGCGATAAATAGTAAATCATAAACCAGTTGTTCAAGCAATTTTTGTTACAATAATTACAACCCTCTTTTCCCCTTTCATCCAAAAAGTCGGGGCAAATATTGACCCAAAAGTTGTTTGTTCGAAAAATCGCCTAGTCTGATACTGGCGTTATCTTAGAAAAATATGTCATAGAGAGCAACACTAAATCCCCCCCCCCACACACACACACACACTCAGCTATCATTAAAGCAAATGCGAAAAACTACTATTTCTCTTCCTCTTTCTTAGAACGCAGCTGAAGTTTCTGTTAAATTCAAAATACAACTACAACGCATGATATGAAGGTTCGAAAGAGTGTCGGTGTATTGAACTACCCACCCACGACACACACTGTGTCGAAGTCGGCACGCATGAAACACTGCCTGCGTCGAAATTTCGATACATATGTCAAACTCCGACACATGTGTCCAGTACAATACCGGTGTGCCGAACTTCGATACTGTATCGAACTCGGCACAAAGCAACGTGTCGACACACTGCGCCGACACGTCCGTCATCTCTAATATAAGTGCAGGTCAAGTTATAAAAACACAGTAATTTGCAGGAGACGACACCAGACCATCTCCCTCGACTAACAAACGACCGTGAATATTTTCTTGTGGTTTATCACAGGATCTGGCGTAAGCCAAATCTGCGAAGTTTAAAAAGTGTTGTCCGGCATAAAACAACTAAATTCATAATTATTGATACTTGGTAAAAGATGAGTAATAAAGATTTTCTGGTGTTGGAATAAAAATTAAAAAACAACTGTATAATATCCTTATTATTATTATAATATATTTACCGACTTTTACACATATTTAGTACCATTATTTAAAAATAGTTTTCTTTATCTTTTTTAATTAGAGATTTAGAATTAAAATAAAACAGAACAATTTCATGAAAAATAGCAGTATTTAAAATGCGAAAATTTTGGTTACTATGTAAAAGTATTAAAGAAAATGTTAAGTAAAGACTCTCTAAATTTGGTGTGCTTTCTTTCCATCCCTCCCTCATCTCCATGCGACTGTATAATAAATGCGAAATCTTATAAAAATAGATGGTGAAAACTGAACATAAGAACGAAATCTTGCACGAAAACTGATTATATATTTTCACGACGCAGTAAATGAAATTGAATTATAGTAAAAACATTAGATATTTAAAACAGCTAGTAAATGAAAGCATATTGCAGGGATGGAACACGGGCGCAGAATTCACACCGGAATCCGTTTAAGAAATTTCTCTACTTATAATATCGTTGATTTAAGAAGAAGAAAATTTTCTTACATTGATAGTGGTATGAATTCTGCGCCCGTGTTCCATCCCTGATATTGTTAAATAAATGGGTGATTCTATTCAATATCATTATGAAAACAGGTCTTCTTGTGGTACTATAATTGAAAACCACTTTTTTACACAGCATTCTCCATATTATCCAATCGAAGAAAAGTACTGCAAACGATTGCTGAAATTAATTATATAACAAAAGTGGTGCTAAATTAAGGAACCGCATTAAGAGCGCTGAAAGACAACTCTTTTCGAACTCTATTCTCTGCCTTCCTTAACACTTTGTTGACCATATACGAAATAATTCCGTTCATTAAAAAGACTGGCCCCTCCTTTTGGCATTTATTAAAAGCAATACATTATTTTTAGACAGGCTTTTGTGCATTGGTGTTCCATCCATTCATGTGCTATCATATATTCTTCAGTGGCAATTGCTGCATCGATGATCGATTTCTGAAAATAAAATCTAACTCATTTCAACACTAATTTAAAAAAGACTTTTCGTTAAATAAACGAAAGTTCAAAGTCTCCGCCCTTTTTTCAGGACATTTTTAGGGGGAGAAATCTCACTTTTCTTTTAACCCTTGTTTTTATACAATAATTTCTGTTCTATTTATCCACGACACATTAGTAGAAAAACGTGGTGAAAATTTCTTTTGAAAATAGTATTAGTGTAAAAGGCGGGAATTTCTTATCCCTGAAAGAGTCCTGAATAATAAAAGGCGGAGACTTCGAGACCTGAATTATATTATGTAACGTTTAAAAGAAACTTTAAAATAATCCATGAATGGGGCTTAGAAACAAGAATAAAAATGGAGGGAAAAATGCAGTCTTGAATTAAAGAAGGGTAAAATGCAGTCTTCTTAATTGAAGGAAAGTTTTATAAAACAAATCTGTTTGAAAAGAGGGATTTCAAAAATATTAGGTCACTAATCATACCGGAAAAGCAAGTCTAACCAGAAAACTATCCCAATAGAAATCAATTGAATAATGTTTATTCGAAACGGAATAATCACACCATGATATTTGATGCGGTAGGCGGTAAAAATGGCACCGGAAAAAATGGCAACGGTAAAAATGGCACCTGCGATTTGCGTAACGCATACTACAATGAAAAATAGCCGCATTATTGCTAAAAATTAGGATGTATTTTGAACTTTGTTTGACTGTCGTGATATATTTGGCCGTCACATACAAATATCTGTATTATGAATAAAAAGTATTGAATTTTTTATTTTTTATAGAAATATTATACATATATTTTATAGAAAGTACTGATTTCAAGTAAAATTTTAGAATAAAAATTGGACATTAGAAATTTAAATTAAATTAGTACAACATTCACTTAGTATATGTCTGTTGAAAGTTTGGTTGGGGGGGGGGGGGGGGGTTAGAAGACGACTGAAAGAAAATAATTGTTTTTATATCACCATAATGAAACTTTGTATAATAATTACTTACTATTTATGAAAAAGCTACAGTGTTCCATATACGGCGGGCGGGGTCAGAGGTATATGTATTGAAAACTTTTTCAAACAATGCTATACAAATATGAATCCCATTGAGCATTATATACAGCTGAGGGGGGCCAAGAGGGTGGTGCACGTAGATTTCATTTTTCTTTCTTTCTTTTTAATCATTCTATTATTTATTTATTTATGACTCTTCTTGTTTTTAAAAAGTTTTAATATAACCTTTAAATGTGTGATATGCAAAAATTAAATAAGTTGAATTTTATCACTTTTTAGCTTCAAAATGAAATATTAAAAATTTATAAACTCAATATTTGGAAAACGATAAAAACGGTAGCGTTTACGTATTTTTTTAAATGTGAAAACGGATTTAGAAAAATTAGAAAATGAGTAATTTAAGAAACTAATTTCTCCATAATTAACAGAGTTACACTGGCAATCAAATTAGGTAAAAAACATAGTTATTAATAATTTTTAAATGCTTTTATATAACTAACAATAACGATAGTTGCTATATAATTGATATATATATATATAGCTGATAATAACCATTAATAGTTATCGCTATTATTATTATTATTTAAATAATAGTATCAATAGTATCAGCACAGTATATATATATATATATATATACTATTATTATATATAATAGTATATATATATTAGTATATATATTATCAGTAATTATTATATCAATAGTATCTTAGAGTATTTAAATTTATTTAATAAAAACTTAATTTTGAAAATTATATATAAGATGGGTTCAAATGTAAAATATAGATTTTTCAAATTTATAAAATTATTATTCTAAAAATTCTAGGTTATAGCACTTTGATGTTTGCTTCTGAATGTGCAACTGTCATGCAGTAAAAGATAATTTTTCAAAAGAGGATTTGGCATGTTAGTCAGTTTTGAAATGTGTGACAGCTTCAGTTGTCCATTTGTTGTTCGCAGGTGGGTACACGGTGAAAGGGGATTATATGATTATTGTATACGGAGAAATGAAAAAAAAAAAAAAAATCGCTTATTCAGCATGAACGTCACAGACCTGTTATTAGTAAAGTAAAGTATTATACACAGTAAAGTACATAGTAAAGTATTTCATCAATGATAACAGGAGACTTGGCGTTGGAATATTAAAACCCGAATAAACTACTACGTCAGAAATGCCAAAGAAAAATACTGGAAATGCATACAGCTGTTTCGGTAGCCTAAAGCGTACCATCTTCAGTGCAAAAAGGATGAAGCACTGAAGACGGTACGCTTTAGGCTACAGAAACAGCTGTATGCATTTCCAGTATTTTTCTTTGGCGTTTCTGACGTAGTAGTTTATTCGGGTTTTAATATTTCAACAATGATTTTCTTTCCCGAACAAAATGTCAAATTATTTAGTAAAGATATAATAATGTAGTATCAATCATATCATTAAAAATTTTTGATTCAAAAGAGTTACTTACAAATACCTCCATTTCATAATTTTTATTTTTGATTGACCCGCAATACCATAATAGAATTTTTACTTCATTAATATTTGGTCTCTTTTTGTGGATAGTTCATGTAAGGGTGCTTTATTCCGTGGTGATTTTTCTTTTCGGATACCAAATAAAAGGGCACTTTTGTAATAAGCAAATCGCAAAATAATAAATATGAATAATACATTTGAAGAATGATTTCTAAATCACATTTCTAGAAATTTCAATTAATTGTGTACAACATTCATTTAGTATATACCTGAGGGACGGGGGGGGGGGGGGGGTAGTACCGGTTGTCTTTATACCACCTTCTTATCGATTTTAATGAAACTTTGTATAATCGCGTACAATTTGTGAAAAAATTACAGTGTCAGACATAATTGGAGGTGGGTGGCAGAGGAAAACAACATGATTTTTTTTTTCTTGTATCACCATTTTACTGATTTTACTGATATATTCTATAATTATCACTTACTTTTTTATTAAGAACAAAATGAGGGTTATATATACCTAGAGGGAGGGGGGGGGGGCAAAAGTGGTTGCAGATGAAAACAAAAAAAAAGTTTTTTAAACTGCCCTAGTATCGATTTAAATAAAACATTGAATATATACTTACTGTTAAAAAATTGCAGTGAGTGTTACAGATATCTTGGGGGGGGGGGGGGGGGTTAGCAGAATAAGAAAAGTAGTTGATTTTATATCGCCATGCTACCTATTTATATGAAATATTGTATAACTATTACTTACTTCTTTTATTAAAATTATAATGAAAGATACATGTAGTTCAAAAAAGGGCGGCAAGTGAGTGGGGCAGAGGAAAAATAAAATAATATTCTTAAATAATACTTATTATCGATTTTTTTATTGACATTTTGTGTAACTATCAATTACTTTTAATGAAAAACTACAGTGAAGGTTACATGTCTGGATGGGTGGGGGTGGGAGGGGGGCTGGAGACAGAAGGATAGAAAATGAGTGTTTTATACCCCAATGCTTTTTATTTTATAAAATGCATCATAAATATCATTTAATTTTCAGGAAAATTTACATTGACTGTTATATATATTTTGGGGGATATGGAGGGAGCAGAAGAAAAAAATGATTCATAAATACCACAATGCTACCAATTTTAATTAAAACTTCTACAGTTATCACCTACTTTTAATGAAAAATTATGGTGAATGTTACCTATACTTGGGGGGGGGGACAAGGGGAACAGGGAGGGAAAGAATGTTATTTTTAAATCACTCCACTTCACATGTATAGAATTTTTTTTTATAAATATCACTTATTATTTATGAAAAATTCTAGAAAGGGATGCGTATCGTAGAATCTTTCAGTTCCTAAGTTAGTATGCAAAAATTCAATGTATTATTATTATCAATACAAAAAACCCTTAACGGGTTAAAAGTTTGTGACGCAGCACTGTACTTTATGGCTATAAGAATTAGAAATACGGGTCTTAAAAATAATGATATCAAATTTTCAGTGACGCTTTGATATTAATTAAATTATACATAGATTTTCTTATTTGAATTTGCTTTTTCCTTTTATTTATATTTACAGTTTAAACGTTATTTTCAACATAAAATAATATATAGCATTTACTCATTGATACCTTTCCATTCACATCTCTTATACTATGAAAGCATGTGTTTTAAAAGAAATTATATGAAATTCCAGTAACGCAGTGGTGTTACATTAAGTGATTTGTTTTTAAATTTCTCTGCAATTATTTTGTTTTGCATATTAAAGTATATGTGCACATTGAAATATTGCTTTTAATTTTCAAATACGCTGTCAAATATGTCACTTTCATTAAGCTTATATTATGTACTGAAATATATTTATTTCAATGAATTATTCTATCTTTTGCATCACGCCATCCAAAACTGAAAAAAATTTCACAGTTTTTTCTTTGCATCACGATATCTGCATGCATTTTCAATTTATTTGGATGAAATGACACAAAGTAAACATTTCTATATATTTTACTTACAGTTTTGGATGGCGTGACGCAAAAGATAGAATAATTCATTGAAATAAATATATTTCAGTACATAATATAAGCTTAATGAAAGTGACATATTTGACAGCGTATTTGAAAATTAAAAGCAATATTTCAATGTGCACATATACTTTAATATGCAAAACAAAATAATTGCAGAGAAATTTAAAAACAAATCACTTAATGTAACACCACTGCGTTACTGGAATTTCATATAATTTCTTTTAAAACACATGCTTTCATAGTATAAGAGATGTGAATGGAAAGGTATCAATGAGTAAATGCTATATATTATTTTATGTTGAAAATAACGTTTAAACTGTAAATATAAATAAAAGGAAAAAGCAAATTCAAATAAGAAAATCTATGTATAATTTAATTAATATCAAAGCGTCACTGAAAATTTGATATCATTATTTTTAAGACCCGTATTTCTAATTCTTATAGCCATAAAGTACAGTGCTGCGTCACAAACTTTTAACCCGTTAAGGGTTTTTTGTATTGATATCATTACTTTTTAGGGGTTAATGATCAAAACGTAAAATTAAAGGAGCATGGTAATGAGTTATAACACTGTATTAAAAGTGTTGTTTTATAGGTCATACTCGAACAAAATAACAAACTAAATAAAATTTCAAAATTTTATAAAAAGTGATAAAAAAGATGGAAACATGCAACATTACAAAGACATAATATAGTACATTTTAAAAATGACAAAAATTTCTTATTTATATTTACTTCTTATTATAATTTTTTAGGTATAGATTTGATTTAAAAGAGAAAAATAAATAATAATAGAAAAATCTTTAAAAAGTGAAAATTTTATACTGGTAAATATTTAAGTAGTATAGTTTATTATGAATTTAATTAAAAAAAAATCTTAATCTATTCAAAATTTTATTATAGCTTAACATTTTGTAATTTATATATTATATATACTAGAAACTTAATGAGCAAATTAATTATTTTCAAATTCTGTTTTAAGATTTTTTTCAATCCGTAGTTTAAGTGATTTATCACCTAATTTTGAAAAAAAATTACAAATATTTGCATATGATTATCATATTATTTGTCATTTTTATGAAAATAAAGGAAAAATTTTTTGTTGTTGCAATCACCTTTTAAAATAGAACCAGTTTTGAAAGTTAACAACATATCAGCATGAAAACAATGTAAATACAAAGAATATTTTTGATAAACAAATGTCATATAAAATACAAGTACCTAAATAAATAACTCATTTAATATATATATTAAAAAAAGAAAAATATATATATATTTTTTTTGTGTGTGTTTATTTTTGACGCTTCCCGATAGATGGAGCCAAAACGATTATTTGATATTCAGTATTTCAGATGGAAGAGAAGAAATTCGTCCGCGAAACTGCCGCATCACGGTATTTTCGGAGTAAAAAATAGTTCGATTTTTAAACTGAGTTATAACAAAAACAAGAGTTTTCCTAGGGAAAAGGGAGATGTCAGGCACATCAGATAAAAGCGATTAATATCATATATAAATTAAACTAAATTCGCTCGAGCCATATTCTAGAAAAAATTCTTACACATATAGTCCGTCCATTTATAACTTAAATGAGCCAATTCATATCTCGAAATATATTGCACGCAGAAATGTAGCGATTTCAGGGTAGGATCAGACAGAAGGTGAAAGTCTATTTTGAAAATATCAGAACATAACCTCCCATATTTCCTGAGATATTAAGTGTCGGCTTTCAGCGGTTTCTTTGATCTTAAAATTCCTGTATATATAAGTGTCGCAGTTTTCGTTCGTTTTTCCGTTTCCGCTGAGTGTCGTGGCGTTCGTTTGTTTTTGCGCTTGCGTCACTAGAAAAACTGCCGTTTTTCATGATCAGACATTAGTTAAAAAGTTAATTTCAAAAATTGTAAAAAGATTATTCTGAAACAGAATTTTTTTGTTAAATCTGTCCCATCCTCCCCCGTCGCCCCACTACGTAAAACAAAAAAATTTCGCTATCGTTCATGTTTAGCAAGTATTTTGCAAGTTACACTTAAGAAAAGTGCCCTTTTTCCCAGATCGCGGAAAAAAGGGAACTTTTCACAATAACTGCTTGTGAAAGATATGTGTCATGGAAATTATTTAAGGGGTTCTAAGAGGGAGAGGAAAAGAAAATGATGGTATGATGTAAAAAACACTATTTTATTTTTCTCTGCACGCTAACCTCTAGATTTTTTTTACATTCATACGTGTATTTTACAAGCAGCAATTGTAAAAAGCGCGGAAATTTTCAACTTGTAAAACACATGCTAAATATCAATGAGAGTGTACATTTTTTATTTCTACGTTGGGGGGGGGGGGGAGTAAAAAGGACAAATTAAAAGCTGAAATTATTTTTTTTAAATCTTTTTATTTATCTATTTATTTATTTATTATTTTCTACAGATTAAAATCATGTATTGAATTTTTGCGTACAAACTTATGAAGAGATAGAAACTGATATGCAACCCTCACTGTAATGTTTTATAAACAAGTAAAATTTCATTAGATCGGCTACAGGGTGGTGTAAAAATATATTCTTTCCATGTGCCCTCTAGCTCTCAGTCGATAATATAACCCTCTCTGCAATTTGATAAACAATAAGAGATATTTATACAAAATTTCCTATAAATGTAAAGCAAAGTGATTTAAAAAGAACTTTTTTCCTCCTCAGTATTCCACCTCCCCGCCCTCCTGAGTATATGTAACACTTTTGAAAATTTTCATTAAAAGTAGGTAATAGTTGTTATAATTAATTTAATTTTTATAATTTAATTTTATCAATAAATTTAATTGTTATAATTAATTTAATTTTTATAATTAAATTTTATTAATAAATTTAATTGTTATAATTAATTTTAATTTTTTTTTCATTTTAACTACTTTTTATTCTATTCATTCATTTATTTACTTATTAATTTTTTCCAATTGAGTTCATTGTAATTTTTATGTAGTATTAAGCTTTTCATTTTAAATTATTGATAAATGAAGAGTGCGTTACGAAAGACGATTCATATTATATGTAATTATAAATTGAATTATTGTATATGCAAGTATCGACATTTTATATATACATGTAAACTTAGAGATAAGAATTAACATATAGTAATAGATGAAATTATATATATATATATATATATATATATATATTCGGGCATTGCATGCTGTAAATTTTTAACAGTTTGCGTACAGCATGACAGAAGGATCACCTAATTCGCATACAACATTCATTTAATGCCCTTGAAAAAGTAATGAATTTGTATGTTTCAATATCAAATTGCTTATTTTTTTTTTCTTTTCGTCAAATTTATTCGTTTTTCACAGTTCTTCATGTGATACTTAGTTTCATATAATTGAATGTTGGAAAAGGTTTTCGATATATATGTATAATAAAAGATGCAGCAAAAATGGAGTTATTATTTTCGAATTTTTAATGCATATCAGGAAGAAAAAGTTGTCCAGCCATACGCCTACTATTTTTTAATAAAGTAATTAAAGTAATTAAAACATTTTTTAATTACTTTCAAATTTTTTAATACATAATAATAATAAAAAGTTGTCTTCTATTAGAGAATACCCTTCTATTCTTTTCAATTCTATTCTACATGCATTATTCTTATTTTGAAAATCTATTATCTTACCACTCTCTAAGGGGAATGTGAAAAAACATTCACAACTACTACTAAAAATAATAATAATTTGAACTTATTTTGTTACTCTGAACTTTGAACGAAAAGATTTATTATTATTATTATTTTATTACATTTAAACGAAAAAAATATTTTATTACTGTAAGATTCTTAATAAGTAATAGCTACAAAAGTTCATTTTAATATAAAGCATTATACATAAATTATTTTTTTCAATCAATTAATATATTTTGTTTTGTACCGTATCAATTAACTAAGGGTAAAAAATGATTAAATAAATAAAAATAAAAATAAATTAATTAAATTAAACTAAAATGACTGAAAATACATATGGTTTATTACTTCCAAATTATTATTAGGTAAGAGCGAGAAAAAGTTGTTTTTATAATAATAAATTATTTTGTTATATAAATAAATCAATTACATTTTTAAACTTTCGCATATAACATTTTTAAAGCAATCTCCATTAAATATATATATATATATATATATATATATATATATATATATATATATACATACTTGTCAATCTGTGTATATTTTTTCCCCATCATGCTATAGGTATGGGGATCTTAGGCAATCATAAAAATTTTCATCCTTGTTTCTTTTTTTGTTTTTTTTTTTTACATTTCTACACATTTTGAGGTGTGAGAAATCTAAAAATCACAAAACTGATATGGTTTATCCGTTCCCAGAAATTATAACTTGTTACCTTCCGGTATACAAGAGGGGAGGATGACAATGAATGTTATCAGTCATTTTTCTCGCGAGGGCAATTGATGTATTTTTAACAATGGGGGGATCAACGTAAACACAAATGATGTGTACTTTAAATTTAGGAAAAGCTGTATTACGCTACATGACAGGATACTTCAATTCGTATATGCCCGCCTTTTCCCTCTTTTATAGTTAACCCATGTAAACCTATCTGTTACTTTATTTGAAGTATGACAATGTCCCAACTGAAAATACCTCAATGTCATGACAAAATATTTCTTTGTCTTACCAAACACTAATATTCGTTATGTAATGCCTTTTCTTCTTTCGATTGTACAGTATTATTTTTGTAATAATAATAATAATTATTTATTTTTGTATAAATATTGGAAAAATATAATTCAATAAATTAAAATTGAGTTTTGCCGTAATGCACTTTTTAAAAGAAATTTTCTTATTTTATAAATTAATTTTTCTTTTCCAAAGAATTTTTTTTAGCTGGTTGTTAATTCGAATATTGTGCTAACTTAGCATTTCATTACCTAGATAAATGTTTCTAAAGGCTACATATATCATGTCGACCAAACAAAGCTCTATCTCCTAATTTTTCCCAATAATACGATCATTTTTCATTTTAGCATATGCTTCGCAAATAGCAGGTGCCATTTTTACCGGTGCCATTATTACCGGTGCCATTTTTACCGGGTGCCATTTTTACCGGTGCCATTTTTACCAGTGCCATTTTTTCCTACATTCATTTGATGCGTAAAACTGCTTGCCCTCGTGAGCCCGTACTCGAGAAATTTATATTTAACTTAGAGTAAAACTGTTGTAACGAGAAAAGAGTGGGAGGAGTCCCGATAAAACACGTCATAACCATGATTTTAATCAGTTTTGAATTCGACATTAGCCAATTTTTAAACATTATATCTCAATAGAACATATCTCAAAGCCGAAATGGGCAATTGATTTCTGCATCAAACAACGTGTTTGTCTATGCCCTTTCGATTTTTGGTTGTTTTGGATTCCATTCATTATTTCAGTAAGATGTGGTTTTATAGATTCAGGCGTGGTTGCACCGATTATTAGATTAAAATTTCAGTGTTTATTCGTATCCATCTTTTATATATAAGTGTGTGACCTCGAATAGATTTCTATATGTTATTTAAAGCTTCATACTTTATTAAAATAAAATCGATAAAAATACTTATTAAAATGCTTTATCGATTACTAAGAAAAAGGGCCTTATTATTATAGTTATTTTTAAATAATTATCGTTTATAGTTAAAAAAAAAAAAAAAAAAAAAAGCTATGAATACTTAATAATTTCGGAAAAATATTCTGAATCAGGCCTATTTAAGGTTTGACAAAATTTTCTTGAATTTTATTTTTGCAAAAATTAAATAAAAATAAATTATTACAATTTTAAAAATAATTTATATTTTAATTTTGTTTGTTTTGTGAAAAATATGCAAGTATAAATATTTTCAGAAAATAAACTCCTCTATATTAATATCTATATAACACATTTTTTGTCTTCCAATTAATATTATATAAGTAATATAGTAATTGAATGACTGGGGCGTAGAAATGGGTGGGGTCATGTAATTTAAAGTCCTACCCATTGGTTTTTGCATTGTCTCAAAGTCCTACCTATTGGATTCCTTTTAATGCTGTATGAAAGAAGTATTCTTTTAAAAATATTTATTTACATGCAATTTTTTTATAGCTGATATTAATTACGAGTAAATATTAATTATACTTAATTATTAATTGATTTTCTTGAAAATAATTTTTATCCATTTTGAAATGAAATTGTTGAACAAAATATTGATGTTATTTTAAATATATTCCCAATATTATTAATTTCCAGGTAATCAAATAAACACAAAACATGAAAAAGACATTTTCATTTATTTAATTTCATAAGTACTAAAAATATTTTTATTATTATTAAATAAAATGAAGCAGAACTTGAGCTTTGCAAGAAAAAAATCAACATTCCAACGAACGATTTATTTGCGCCAAGAAAGGCGCGATAAATAGTAAATCATAAACCAGTTGTTCAAGCAATTTTTGTTACAATAATTACAACCCTCTTTTCCCCTTTCATCCAAAAAGTCGGGGCAAATATTGACCCAAAAGTTGTTTGTTCGAAAAATCGCCTAGTCTGATACTGGCGTTATCTTAGAAAAATATGTCATAGAGAGCAACACTAAATCCCCCCCACACACACACACACACACTCAGCTATCATTAAAGCAAATGCGAAAAACTACTATTTCTCTTCCTCTTTCTTAGAACGCAGCTGAAGTTTCTGTTAAATTCAAAATACAACTACAACGCATGATATGAAGGTTCGAAAGAGTGTCGGTGTATTGAACTACCCACGACACACACTGTGTCGAAGTCGGCACTCATGAAACACTGCCTACGTCGAAATTTCGGTACAAATGTCAAACTCCGACACATGTGTCAAGTACAATGCCGGTGTGCCGAACTTCGATACTGTATCGAACTCGGCACAAAGCAACGTGTCGACACACTGCGCCGACACGTCGGTCATCTCTAATATAAGTGCAGGTCAAGTTATCAAAACACAATAATTTGCAGGAGACGACACCAAACCATCTCCCTCGACTAACAGACGACCGTGAATATTTTCTTGTGCTTTGTCACAGGATCTGGCGTAAGCCAAATCTGCGAAGTTTAAAAAGTGTTGTCCGGCGTAAAACAACTAAATTCTTACTTATTAATACTTGGTAAAAGATGAGTAATAAAGATTTTCTGCTGTTGGAATAAAAATTAAAAAAAAAACTGTATAATATCCTTATTATTATTATAATATATTTACCGACTTTTACACATATTTAGTACCATTATTTAAAAATAGTTTTCTTTATCTTTTTTAATTAGAGATTTAGAATTAAAATAAAACAAAAAAATTTCATGAAAAATAGCAGTATTTAAAATGCGAAAATTTTGGTTACTATGTAAAAGTATTAAAGAAAATGTTAAGTAAAGACTCTCTAAATTTGGTGTGCTTTCTTTCAATCCCTCCCTCATCTCCATGCGACTGTATAATAAATGCGAAATCTTATAGAAATAGAAGGTGAAAACTGAACATAAGTACGAAATCTTGCACGAAAACTGATTATATATTTTCACGACGCAGTAAATGAAATTGAATTATAGTAAAAACATTAGACATTTAAAACAGCTAGTAAATGAAAACATATTGTTAAATAAATGGGTGATTCTATTCAATATCATTATGAAAACAGGTCTTCTTGTGGTACTATAATTGAAAACCACTTTTTTACACAGCATTCTCCATATTATCCAATCGAAGAAAAGTACTGCAAACGATTGCTGAAATTAATTATATAACAAAAGTGGTGCTAAATTAAGGAACCGCATTAAGAGCTCTGAAAGACAACTCTTTTCGAACTCTATTCTCTGCCTTCCTTAACACTTTGTTGACCATATACGAAATAATTCCGTTCATTAAAAAGACTGGCCCCTCCTTTTGGCATTTATTAAAAGCAATACATTATTTTTAGACAGGCTTTTGTGCATTGGTGTTCCAGCCATTCATGTGCTATCATATATTCTTCAGTGGCAATTGCTGCATCGATGATCGATTTCTGAAAATAAAATCTAACTCATTCAACACTAATTAAAAAAAGACTGTTCGTTAAATAATCGAAAGTTCAAAGTCTCCGCCCTTTTTTCAGGACATTTTTAGGGGGAGAAATCTCACCTTTCTTTTAACCCTTGTTTTTATACAATAATTTCACTTCTGTTTATCCACGACACATTAGTATAAAAACGTGGTAAAGATTTCTTTTGAAAATAGTATTAGTGTAAAAGGCGGAGACTTCGAGACCTGAAATATGTAACGTTTAAAAGAAACTTTAAAATAATCCATGAATGGGGATTAGAAACAAGAATAAAATTGGAGGGGGAAATGCAGTCTTGAATTAAAGGAGGGTAAAATGCAGTCTTCTTAATTGAAGGAAAGTTTTATAAAACAAATCTGTTTGAAAAGAGGGATTTCAAAAATATTACGTCACTAGTCATAGTAAGCAAGTCTAGCCAGAAAACTATCCCAATAGAAATCAATTGAATAATGTTTATTCGAGGCAGAATAATTTACCATGATTTTTGATGCGTAAAACTGTTTGCCCTCGTGAGCCCGTACTCGAGAAATTTATATTTAACTTTGAGTAAAACTGTTGTAACAAGAAAGGAGTGGGAGGAGTCCCGATAAAACCTGTCATAACCATGATTTTAATCAGTTTTAAATTCGACATTAGCCAATTTTTTAACATTATATCTCAATAGAACATATCTCAAAGCCGAAATGGGCAATTGATTTCTGCATCAAACAACGTGTTTGTCTATGCCCTTTCGATTTTTGGTTGTTTTGGATTCCATTCATTATTTCAGTAAGATGTGGTTTTATAGATTCAGGCGTGGTTGCACCGATTATTAGATTAAAATTTCAGTGTTTATTCGTATCCATCTTTAATATATAAGTGTGTGACCTCGAATAGATTTCTATATGTTATTAAAAGCTTCATACTTTATTAAAATAAAATCGATAAAAATACTTCTTAAAATGCTTTATCGATTACTAAGAAAAAGGGCCTTATTATTATAGTTATTTTTAAATAATTATCGTTTATAGTTTTAAAAAAAAAAAAAAAAAAAAAAAAAGCTATGAATACTTAATAATTTCGGAAAATATTCTGAATCAGGCCTATTTAAGGTTTGACAAAATTTTCTTGAATTTTATTTTTGCAAAAATTAAATAAAAATAAATTATTACAATTTAAAAAATAATTTATATTTTAATTTTGTTTGTTTTGTGAAAAATATGCAAGTATAAATATTTTCAGAAAATAAACTCCTCTATATTAATATCTATATAACACATTTTTTGTCTTCCAATTAATATTATATAAGTAATATAGTAATTGAATGACTGGGGCGTAGAAATGGGTGGGGTCATGGAATTTAAAGTCCTACCCATTGGTTTTTGCATTGTCTCAAAGTACTACCTATTGGATTCCTTTTAATGCTGTATGAAAGAAGTATTCTTTTAAAAATATTTATTTACATGCAATTTTTTATAGCTGATATTAATTACGAGTAAATATTAATTATACTTAATTATTAATTGATTTTCTTGAAAATAATTTTTATCCATTTTGAAATGAAATTGTTGAACAAAATATTGATGTTATTTTAAATATATTCATAATATTATTAATTTCCAGGTAATCAAATAAACACAAAACATGAAAAAGACATTTTCATTTATTTAATTTCATAAGTACTAAAAATATTTTTATTATTATTAAATAAAATGAAGCAGAACTTGAGCTTTGCAAGAAAAAAATCAACATTCCAACGAGCGATTTATTTGCGCCAAGAAAGGCGCGATAAATAGTAAATCATAAACCAGTTGTTCAAGCAATTTTTGTTACAATAATTACAACCCTCTTTTCCCCTTTCATCCAAAAAGTCGGGGCAAATATTGACCCAAAAGTTGTTTGTTCGAAAAATCGCCTAGTCTGATACTGGCGTTATCTTAGAAAAATATGTCATAGAGAGCAACACTAAATCCCCCCCCCCCCCCACACACACACACACTCAGCTATCATTAAAGCAAATGCGAAAAACTACTATTTCTCTTCCTCTTTCTTAGAACGCAGCTGAAGTTTCTGTTAAATTCAAAATACAACTACAACGCATGATATGAAGGTTCGAAAGAGTGTCGGTGTATTGAACTACCCACCCACGACACACACTGTGTCGAAGTCGGCACGCATGAAACACTGCCTACGTCGAAATTTCGGTACAAATGTCAAACTCCGACACATGTGTCAAGTACAATGCCGGTGTGCCGAACTTCGATAATGCATCGAACTCGGCACAAAGCAACGTGTCGACACACTGCGCCGACACGTCGGTCATCTCTAATATAAGTGCAGGTCAAGTTATAAAAACACAGTAATTTGCAGGAGACGACACCAGACCACCTCCCTCGACTAACAGACGACCGTTAATATTTTCTTGTGCTTTGTCACAGGATCTGGTGTAAGCCAAATCTGCGAAGTTTAAAAAGTGTTGTCCGGCGTTAAACAACTAAATTCATACTTATTGATACTTGGTAAAAGATGAGTAATAAAGATTTTCTGGTGTTGGAATAAAAATTAAAAAACAACTGTATAATATCCTTATTATTATTATAATATATTTACCGACTTTTACACATATTTAGTACCATTATTTAAAAATAGTTTTCTTTATCTTTTTTAATTAGAGATTTAGAATTAAAATAAAACAGAACAATTTCATGAAAAATAGCAGTATTTAAAATGCGAAAATTTTGGTTAGTATGTAAAAGTATTAAAGAAAATGTTAAGTAAAGACTCTCTAAATTTGGTGTGCTTTCTTTCCATCCCTCCCTCATCTCCATGCGACTGTATAATAAATGCGAAATCTTATAGAAATAGAAGGTGAAAACTGAACATAAGTACGAAATCTTGCACGAAAACTGATTATATATTTTCACGACGCAGTAAATGAAATTGAATTATAGTAAAAACATTAGACATTTAAAACAGCTAGTAAATGAAAACATATTGTTAAATAAATGGGTGATTCTATTCAATATCATTATGAAAACAGGTCTTCTTGTGGTACTATAATTGAAAACCACTTTTTTACACAGCATTCTCCATATTATCCAATCGAAGAAAAGTACTGCAAACGATTGCTGAAATTAATTATATAACAAAAGTGGTGCTAAATTAAGGAACCGCATTAAGAGCGCTGAAAGACAACTCTTTTCGAAATCTATTCTCTGCCTTCCTTAACACTTTGTTGACCATATACGAAATAATTCCGTTCATTAAAAAGACTGGCCCCTCCTTTTGGCATTTATTAAAAGCAATACATTATTTTTAGACAGGCTTTTGTGCATTGGTGTTCCATCCATTCATGTGCTATCATATATTCTTCAGTGGCAATTGCTGCATCAATGATCGATTTCTGAAAATAAAATCTAACTCATTTCAACACTAATTTAAAAAAAACTGTTCGTTAAATAATCGAAAGTTCAAAGTCTCCGCCCTTTTTTCAGGACATTTTTAGGGGGAGAAATCTCACCTTTCTTTTAACCCTTGTGTTTATACAATAATTTCTCTTCTGTTTATCCACGACACATTAGTATAAAAACGTGGTAAAGCTTTCTTTTGAAAATAGTATTAGTGTAAAAGGCGGAGACTTCGAGACCTGAAATATTTAACGTTTAAAAGAAACTTTAAAATAATCCATGAATGGGGATTAGAAACAAGAATAAAAATGGAGGGGGAAATGCAGTCTTGAATTAAAGGAGGGTAAAATGCAGTCTTCTTAATTGAAGGAAAGTTTTATAAAACAAATCTGTTTGAAAAGAGGGATTTCAAAAATATTACGTCACTAGTCATAGTAAGCAAGTCTAGCCAGAAAACTATCCCAATAGAAATCAATTGAATAATGTTTATTCGAGGCAGAATAATTTACCATGATTTTTGATGCGTAAAACTGCTTGACCTTGTGAGCCCGTACTCGAGAAATTTATATTTAACTTTGAGTAAAACTGTTGTAACGAGAAAGGAGTGGGAGGAGTCCCGATAAAACCTGTCATAACCATGATTTTAATCAGTTTTAAATTCGACATTAGCCAATTTTTAAACATTATATCTCAATAGAACATATCTCAAAGCCGAAATGGGCAATTGATTTCTGCATCAAACAACGTGTTTGTCTATGCCCTTTCGATTTTTGGTTGTTTTGGATTCCATTCATTATTTCAGTAAGATGTGGTTTTATAGATTCAGGCGTGGTTGCACCGATTATTAGATTAAAATTTCAGTGTTTATTCGTATCCATCTTTTATATATAAGTGTGTGACCTCGAATAGATTTCTATATGTTATTTAAAGCTTCATACTTTATTAAAATAAAATCGATAAAAATACTTATTAAAATGCTTTATCGATTACTAAGAAAAAGGGCCTTATTATTATAGTTATTTTTAAATAATTATGGTTTATAGTTAAAAAAAAAAAAAAAAAAAAGCTATGAATACTTAATAATTTCGGAAAAATATTCTGAATCAGGCCTATTTAAGGTTTGACAAAATTTTCTTGAATTTTATTTTTGCAAAAATTAAATAAAAATAAATTATTACAATTTTAAAAATAATTTATATTTTAATTTTGTTTGTTTTGTGAAAAATATGCAAGTATAAATATTTTCAGAAAATAAACTCCTCTATATTAATATCTATATAACACATTTTTTGTCTTCCAATTAATATTATATAAATAATATAGTAATTGAATGACTGGGGCGTAGAAATGGGTGGGGTCAAGGAATTTAAAGTCCTACCCATTGGTTTTTGCATTGTCTCAAAGTCCTACCTATTGGATTCCTTTTAATGCTGTATGAAAGAAGTATTCTTTTAAAAATATTTATTTAGATGCAATTTTTTATAGCTGATATTAATTATGAGTAAATATTAATTATACTTAATTATTAATTGATTTTCTTGAAAATAATTTTTATCCATTTTGAAATGAAATTGTTGAACAAAATATTGATGTTATTTTAAATATATTCCCAATATTATTAATTTCCAGGTAATCAAATAAACACAAAACATGAAAAAGACATTTTCATTTATTTAATTTCATAAGTACTAAAAATATTTTTATTATTATTAAATAAAATGAAGCAGAACTTGAGCTTTGCAAGAAAAAAATCAACATTCCAACGAGCGATTTATTTGCGCCAAGAAAGGCGCGATAAATAGTAAATCATAAACCAGTTGTTCAAGCAATTTTTGTTACAATAATTACAACCCTCTTTTTCCCCTTTCATCCAAAAAGTCGGGGCAAATATTGACCCAAAAGTTGTTTGTTCGAAAAATCGCCTAGTCTGATACTGGCGTTATCTTAGAAAAATATGTCATAGAGAGCAACACTAAATCCCCCCCCCCCCACACACACACACACTCAGCTATCATTAAAGCAAATGCGAAAAACTACTATTTCTCTTCCTCTTTCTTAGAACGCAGCTGAAGTTTCTGTTAAATTCAAAATACAACTACAACGCATGATATGAAGGTTCGAAAGAGTGTCGGTGTATTGAACTACCCACCCACGACACACACTGTGTCGAAGTCGGCACGCATGAAACACTGCCTACGTCGAAATTTCGGTACAAATGTCAAACTCCGACACATGTGTCAAGTACAATGCCGGTGTGCCGAACTTCGATAATGCATCGAACTCGGCACAAAGCAACGTGTCGACACACTGCGCCGACACGTCGGTCATCTCTAATATAAGTGCAAGTCAAGTTATAAAAACACAGTAATTTGCAGGAGACGACACCAGACCATCTCCCTCGACTAACAGACGACCGTTAATATTTTCTTGTGCTTTGTCACAGGATCTGGTGTAAGCCAAATCTGCGAAGTTTAAAAAGTGTTGTCCGGCGTAAAACAACTAAATTCATTCTTATTGATACTTGGTAAAAGATGAGTAATAAAGATTTTCTGGTGTTGGAATAAAAATTAAAAAACAACTGTATTATTATTATTATAATATATTTACCGACTTTTACACATATTTAGTACCATTATTTAAAAATAGTTTTCTTTATCTTTTTTAATTAGAGATTTAGAATTAAAATAAAACAGAACAATTTCATGAAAAATAGCAGTATTTAAAATGCGAAAATTTTGGTTAGTATGTAAAAGTATTAAAGAAAATGTTAAGTAAAGACTCTCTAAATTTGGTGTGCTTTCTTTCCATCCCTCCCTCATCTCCATGCGACTGTATAATAAATGCGAAATCTTATAGAAATAGAAGGTGAAAACTGAACATAAGTACGAAATCTTGCACGAAAACTGATTATATATTTTCACGACGCAGTAAATGAAATTGAATTATAGTAAAAACATTAGACATTTAAAACAGCTAGTAAATGAAAACATATTGTTAAATAAATGGGTGATTCTATTCAATATCATTATGAAAACAGGTCTTCTTGTGGTACTATAATTGAAAACCACTTTTTTACACAGCATTCTCCATATTATCCAATCGAAGAAAAGTACTGCAAACGATTGCTGAAATTAATTATATAACAAAAGTGGTGCTAAATTAAGGAACCGCATTAAGAGCGCTGAAAGACAACTCTTTTCGAAATCTATTCTCTGCCTTCCTTAACACTTTGTTGACCATATACGAAATAATTCCGTTCATTAAAAAGACTGGCCCCTCCTTTTGGCATTTATTAAAAGCAATACATTATTTTTAGACAGGCTTTTGTGCATTGGTGTTCCATCCATTCATGTGCTATCATATATTCTTCAGTGGCAATTGCTGCATCAATGATCGATTTCTGAAAATAAAATCTAACTCATTTCAACACTAATTTAAAAAAAACTGTTCGTTAAATAATCGAAAGTTCAAAGTCTCCGCCCTTTTTTCAGGACATTTTTAGGGGGAGAAATCTCACCTTTCTTTTAACCCTTGTGTTTATACAATAATTTCTCTTCTGTTTATCCACGACACATTAGTATAAAAACGTGGTAAAGCTTTCTTTTGAAAATAGTATTAGTGTAAAAGGCGGAGACTTCGAGACCTGAAATATTTAACGTTTAAAAGAAACTTTAAAATAATCCATGAATGGGGATTAGAAACAAGAATAAAAATGGAGGGGGAAATGCAGTCTTGAATTAAAGGAGGGTAAAATGCAGTCTTCTTAATTGAAGGAAAGTTTTATAAAACAAATCTGTTTGAAAAGAGGGATTTCAAAAATATTACGTCACTAGTCATAGTAAGCAAGTCTAGCCAGAAAACTATCCCAATAGAAATCAATTGAATAATGTTTATTCGAGGCAGAATAATTTACCATGATTTTTGATGCGTAAAACTGCTTGACCTTGTGAGCCCGTACTCGAGAAATTTATATTTAACTTTGAGTAAAACTGTTGTAACGAGAAAGGAGTGGGAGGAGTCCCGATAAAACCTGTCATAACCATGATTTTAATCAGTTTTAAATTCGACATTAGCCAATTTTTAAACATTATATCTCAATAGAACATATCTCAAAGCCGAAATGGGCAATTGATTTCTGCATCAAACAACGTGTTTGTCTATGCCCTTTCGATTTTTGGTTGTTTTGGATTCCATTCATTATTTCAGTAAGATGTGGTTTTATAGATTCAGGCGTGGTTGCACCGATTATTAGATTAAAATTTCAGTGTTTATTCGTATCCATCTTTTATATATAAGTGTGTGACCTCGAATAGATTTCTATATGTTATTTAAAGCTTCATACTTTATTAAAATAAAATCGATAAAAATACTTATTAAAATGCTTTATCGATTACTAAGAAAAAGGGCCTTATTATTATAGTTATTTTTAAATAATTATGGTTTATAGTTAAAAAAAAAAAAAAAAAAGCTATGAATACTTAATAATTTCGGAAAAATATTCTGAATCAGGCCTATTTAAGGTTTGACAAAATTTTCTTGAATTTTATTTTTGCAAAAATTAAATAAAAATAAATTATTACAATTTTAAAAATAATTTATATTTTAATTTTGTTTGTTTTGTGAAAAATATGCAAGTATAAATATTTTCAGAAAATAAACTCCTCTATATTAATATCTATATAACACATTTTTTGTCTTCCAATTAATATTATATAAGTAATATAGTAATTGAATGACTGGGGCGTAGAAATGGGTGGGGTCAAGGAATTTAAAGTCCTACCCATTGGTTTTTGCATTGTCTCAAAGTCCTACCTATTGGATTCCTTTTAATGCTGTATGAAAGAAGTATTCTTTTAAAAATATTTATTTAGATGCAATTTTTTATAGCTGATAATAATTATGAGTAAATATTCATTATACTTAATTATTAATTGATTTTCTTGAAAATAATTTTTATCCATTTTGAAATGAAATTGTTGAACAAAATATTGATGTTATTTTAAATATATTCCCAATATTATTAATTTCCAGGTAATCAAATAAACACAAAACATGAAAAAGACATTTTCATTTATTTAATTTCATAAGTACTAAAAATATTTTTATTATTATTAAATAAAATGAAGCAGAACTTGAGCTTTGCAAGAAAAAAATCAACATTCCAACGAGCGATTTATTTGCGCCAAGAAAGGCGCGATAAATAGTAAATCATAAACCAGTTGTTCAAGCAATTTTTGTTACAATAATTACAACCCTCTTTTCCCCTTTCATCCAAAAAGTCGGGGCAAATATTGACCCAAAAGTTGTTTGTTCGAAAAATCGCCTAGTCTGATACTGGCGTTATCTTAGAAAAATATGTCATAGAGAGCAACACTAAATCCCCCCCCCCCCCACACACACACACACTCAGCTATCATTAAAGCAAATGGGAAAAACTACTTTTTCTCTTCCTCTTTCTTAGAACGCAGCTGAAGTTTCTGTTAAATTCAAAATACAACTACAACGCATGATATGAAGGTTCGAAAGAGTGTCGGTGTATTGAACTACCCACCCACGACACACACTGTGTCGAAGTTGGCACGCATGAAACACTGCCTACGTCGAAATTTCGGTACAAATGTCAAACTCCGACACATGTGTCAAGTACAATGCCGGTGTGCCGAACTTCGATAATGCATCGAACTCGGCACAAAGCAACGTGTCGACACACTGCGCCGACACGTCGGTCATCTCTAATATAAGTGCAGGTCGAGTTATCAAGTCACAATAATTTGCAGGAGACGACACCAAACCATCTCCCTCGACTAACAGACGACCGTTAATATTTTCTTGTGCTTTGTCACAGGATCTGGTGTAAGCCAAATCTGCGAAGTTTAAAAAGTGTTGTCCGGCGTAAAACAACTAAATTCTCACTTATTAATACTTGGTAAAAGATGAGTAATAAAGATTTTCTGGTGTTGAAATAAAAATAAAAAAAACCTGTATAATATCCTTATTATTATTATAATATATTTACCGACTTTTACACATATTTAGTACCATTATTTAAAAATAGTTTTCTTTATCTTTTTTAATTAGAGATTTAGAATTAAAATAAAACAAAAAAATTTCATGAAAAATAGCAGTATTTAAAATGCGAAAATTTTGGTTACTATGTAAAAGTATTAAAGAAAATGTTAAGTAAAGACTCTCTAAATTTGGTGTGCTTTCTTTCCATCCCTTCCTCATCTCCATGCGACTGTATAATAAATGCGAAATCTTATAAAAATAGAAGGTGAAAACTGAACATAAGTACGAAATCTTGCACGAAAACTGATTATATATTTTCACGACGCAGTAAATGAAATTGAATTATAGTAAAAACATTAGATATTTAAAACAGCTAGTAAATGAAAGCATATTGTTAAGTAAATAGGTGATTCTATTCAATATCATTATGAAAACAGGTCTTCTTGTGGTACTATAATTGAAAACCACTTTTTTACACAGCATTCTCCATATTATCCAATCGAAGAAAAGTACTGCAAACGATTGCTGAAATTAATTATATAACAAAAGTGGTGCTAAATTAAGGAACCGCATTAAGAGCGCTGAAAGACAACTCTTTTCGAAATCTATTCTCTGCCTTCCTTAACACTTTGTTGACCATATACGAAATAATTCCGTTCATTAAAAAGACTGGCCCCTCCTTTTGGCATTTATTAAAAGCAATACATTATTTTTAGACAGGCTTTTGTGCATTGGTGTTCCATCCATTCATGTGCTATCATATATTCTTCAGTGGCAATTGCTGCATCAATGATCGATTTCTGAAAATAAAATCTAACTCATTTCAACACTAATTTAAAAAAAACTGTTCGTTAAATAATCGAAAGTTCAAAGTCTCCGCCCTTTTTTCAGGACATTTTTAGGGGGAGAAATCTCACCTTTCTTTTAACCCTTGTGTTTATACAATAATTTCTCTTCTGTTTATCCACGACACATTAGTATAAAAACGTGGTAAAGCTTTCTTTTGAAAATAGTATTAGTGTAAAAGGCGGAGACTTCGAGACCTGAAATATTTAACGTTTAAAAGAAACTTTAAAATAATCCATGAATGGGGATTAGAAACAAGAATAAAAATGGAGGGGGAAATGCAGTCTTGAATTAAAGGAGGGTAAAATGCAGTCTTCTTAATTGAAGGAAAGTTTTATAAAACAAATCTGTTTGAAAAGAGGGATTTCAAAAATATTACGTCACTAGTCATAGTAAGCAAGTCTAGCCAGAAAACTATCCCAATAGAAATCAATTGAATAATGTTTATTCGAGGCAGAATAATTTACCATGATTTTTGATGCGTAAAACTGCTTGACCTTGTGAGCCCGTACTCGAGAAATTTATATTTAACTTTGAGTAAAACTGTTGTAACGAGAAAGGAGTGGGAGGAGTCCCGATAAAACCTGTCATAACCATGATTTTAATCAGTTTTAAATTCGACATTAGCCAATTTTTAAACATTATATCTCAATAGAACATATCTCAAAGCCGAAATGGGCAATTGATTTCTGCATCAAACAACGTGTTTGTCTATGCCCTTTCGATTTTTGGTTGTTTTGGATTCCATTCATTATTTCAGTAAGATGTGGTTTTATAGATTCAGGCGTGGTTGCACCGATTATTAGATTAAAATTTCAGTGTTTATTCGTATCCATCTTTTATATATAAGTGTGTGACCTCGAATAGATTTCTATATGTTATTTAAAGCTTCATACTTTATTAAAATAAAATCGATAAAAATACTTATTAAAATGCTTTATCGATTACTAAGAAAAAGGGCCTTATTATTATAGTTATTTTTAAATAATTATGGTTTATAGTTAAAAAAAAAAAAAAAAAAGCTATGAATACTTAATAATTTCGGAAAAATATTCTGAATCAGGCCTATTTAAGGTTTGACAAAATTTTCTTGAATTTTATTTTTGCAAAAATTAAATAAAAATAAATTATTACAATTTTAAAAATAATTTATATTTTAATTTTGTTTGTTTTGTGAAAAATATGCAAGTATAAATATTTTCAGAAAATAAACTCCTCTATATTAATATCTATATAACACATTTTTTGTCTTCCAATTAATATTATATAAGTAATATAGTAATTGAATGACTGGGGCGTAGAAATGGGTGGGGTCAAGGAATTTAAAGTCCTACCCATTGGTTTTTGCATTGTCTCAAAGTCCTACCTATTGGATTCCTTTTAATGCTGTATGAAAGAAGTATTCTTTTAAAAATATTTATTTAGATGCAATTTTTTATAGCTGATAATAATTATGAGTAAATATTCATTATACTTAATTATTAATTGATTTTCTTGAAAATAATTTTTATCCATTTTGAAATGAAATTGTTGAACAAAATATTGATGTTATTTTAAATATATTCCCAATATTATTAATTTCCAGGTAATCAAATAAACACAAAACATGAAAAAGACATTTTCATTTATTTAATTTCATAAGTACTAAAAATATTTTTATTATTATTAAATAAAATGAAGCAGAACTTGAGCTTTGCAAGAAAAAAATCAACATTCCAACGAGCGATTTATTTGCGCCAAGAAAGGCGCGATAAATAGTAAATCATAAACCAGTTGTTCAAGCAATTTTTGTTACAATAATTACAACCCTCTTTTCCCCTTTCATCCAAAAAGTCGGGGCAAATATTGACCCAAAAGTTGTTTGTTCGAAAAATCGCCTAGTCTGATACTGGCGTTATCTTAGAAAAATATGTCATAGAGAGCAACACTAAATCCCCCCCCCCCCCCACACACACACACACTCAGCTATCATTAAAGCAAATGGGAAAAACTACTTTTTCTCTTCCTCTTTCTTAGAACGCAGCTGAAGTTTCTGTTAAATTCAAAATACAACTACAACGCATGATATGAAGGTTCGAAAGAGTGTCGGTGTATTGAACTACCCACCCACGACACACACTGTGTCGAAGTTGGCACGCATGAAACACTGCCTACGTCGAAATTTCGGTACAAATGTCAAACTCCGACACATGTGTCAAGTACAATGCCGGTGTGCCGAACTTCGATAATGCATCGAACTCGGCACAAAGCAACGTGTCGACACACTGCGCCGACACGTCGGTCATCTCTAATATAAGTGCAGGTCGAGTTATCAAGTCACAATAATTTGCAGGAGACGACACCAAACCATCTCCCTCGACTAACAGACGACCGTTAATATTTTCTTGTGCTTTGTCACAGGATCTGGTGTAAGCCAAATCTGCGAAGTTTAAAAAGTGTTGTCCGGCGTAAAACAACTAAATTCTCACTTATTAATACTTGGTAAAAGATGAGTAATAAAGATTTTCTGGTGTTGAAATAAAAATAAAAAAAACCTGTATAATATCCTTATTATTATTATAATATATTTACCGACTTTTACACATATTTAGTACCATTATTTAAAAATAGTTTTCTTTATCTTTTTTAATTAGAGATTTAGAATTAAAATAAAACAAAAAAATTTCATGAAAAATAGCAGTATTTAAAATGCGAAAATTTTGGTTACTATGTAAAAGTATTAAAGAAAATGTTAAGTAAAGACTCTCTAAATTTGGTGTGCTTTCTTTCCATCCCTTCCTCATCTCCATGCGACTGTATAATAAATGCGAAATCTTATAAAAATAGAAGGTGAAAACTGAACATAAGTACGAAATCTTGCACGAAAACTGATTATATATTTTCACGACGCAGTAAATGAAATTGAATTATAGTAAAAACATTAGATATTTAAAACAGCTAGTAAATGAAAGCATATTGTTAAGTAAATAGGTGATTCTATTCAATATCATTATGAAAACAGGTCTTCTTGTGGTACTATAATTGAAAACCACTTTTTACTTTCCGAACACTATAGTGAGGAAAGTATTGTAATCATGTCAAAAATCCGAATTCGAGATTTTGATGTTTCTATACGTTTTGAGGTCCCCTGAGTCCGTTTTCACTATTTTTACGATGATGTATATATGTGTGTGTGTATGTGTGTATGTGTGTATGTGTGTACGTCTGTGAGTGAACACGCTAGCGTCTAAACGCTTTGTTCGATTAACCTGAAAGTTGGTACGCATATTGTAAGTCACCATAGTACGAACCCTATAGATTTTGGTGAATCTAGCACTTATAGTTTTTTTACAGGGACACAAAGAAAAATTCTTTATCATTATGGCCTATGGGAGCAAAATCTTAAAAGTGCGATAGCATCTAAACGCCTTATTCAATTGAGCAAAAATTTTATACACATATTATAGATCACAAATACTATATCTGTATAGATTTTGGAGAATCTAGCACTTATAGTTTTTTTACAGGGACACAAAGAAAAATTCTTTATCATTATGCCTATGGGGCCAAATTTTTAAAAATGTGATAGCGTCTAAACGCCTTATTAAACTGAGCAAAAAATTTGTACACATGTTATAGATCACATTTGAACTAACTGTATAGATTTTGGTGAATCTAGCACTTACAGTTTTTTTTACAGGGACACAAAGAAAAATTCTTTATCATTATGGCCTATGGGACTAAATTTTAAAAAGTACGATAGCATCTAAACGCCTTATTTAATTCAGCTGAAAATTTATATGAGTATTATAAATCACTGTTGCACTAACTATAAGCATTTTGGTGAATCTAGCATTTATAGGTTTTTACAGGGACACAACGAAAATTTCTTTATCATTATGATCTATGGGCTCAAAGTTCAGTAGCGTTAAATAAAACAACGTGTAATAGATGGAGAAAAATACTCAAACACTCTATTATGGTTTTCTCTCTTTTGTTTGTTTAACAACTACTCTTTCTTTACTTTATCTACAAAACTGTTAATTACTCAATGTTCGGAAAGTCGAGTGGAGTCACTCCAGATTTTTTACACAGCATTCTCCATATTATCCAATCGAAGAAAAGTACTGCAAACGATTGCTGAAATTTATTATATAACAAAAGTGGTGCTAAATTAAGGAACCGCATTAAGAGCTCTGAAAGACAACTCTTTTCGAACTCTATTCTCTGCCTTCCTTAACACTTTGTTGACCATATACGAAATAATTCCGTTCATTAAAAAGACTGGCCCCTCCTTTTGGCATTTATTAAAAGCAATACATTATTTTTAGACAGGCTTTTGTGCATTGGTGTTCCATCCATTCATGTGCTATCATATATTCTTCAGTGGCAATTGCTGCATCGATGATCGATTTCTGAAAATAAAATCTAACTCATTTCAACACTAATTTAAAAAAGACTGTTCGTTAAATAATCGAAAGTTCAAGGTCTCCGCCCTTTTTTCAGGACATTTTTAGGGGGAGAAATCTCACCTTTCTTTTAACCCTTGTGTTTATACAATAATTTCTCTTCTGTTTATCCACGACACATTAGTATAAAAACGTGGTAAAGATTTCTTTTGAAAATAGTATTAGTGTAAAAGACGGAGACTTCGAGACCTGAAATATGTAACGTTTAAAAGAAACTTTAAAATAATCCATGAATTGGGCTTAGAAACAAGAATAAAAATGGAGGGGGAAATGCAGTCTTGAATTAAAGGAGGGTAAAATGCAGTCTTCTTAATTGAAGGAAAGTTTTATAAAACAAATCTGCTTGAAAAGAGGGATTTCAAAAATATTACGTCACTAGTCATAGTAAGCAAGTCTAGCCAGAAATCTATCCCAATAGAAATCAATTGAATAATGTTTATTCGAGGCAGAATAATTTACCATGATTTTTGATGCGTAAAACTGCTTGCCCTCGTGAGCCCGTACTCGAGAAATTTATATTTAACTTCATACTTGCCAACCATCTCATTATGAACCGTACAATTTTTAGTACCCGCCTTTTTTTTCACACCAATAACTTTTTAGAGTAATTTTAGTCTTATTTAATCGTAACAACATTTGGAGAGAATAACTCTAAAAATATAGTGGTGTGAGAAAAGGGGCGTTTTTTTAGGGGCGTTAACAATTGTACGGTTATTAATGAGTTGGTTGGCAAGTATGTAACTTTGAGTAAAACTGTTGTAACGAGAAATTAGTGGGAGGAGTTCCGATAAAACCTGTCATAACCATGATTTTAATCAGTTTTAAATTCGACATTAGCCAATTTTTAAACATTATATCTCAATAGAACATATCTCAAAGCTGAAATGGGCAATTGATTTCTGCATCAAACAACGTGTTTGTCTATGCCCTTTCGATTTTTGGTTGTTTTGGATTCCATTCATTATTTCAGTAAGATGTGGTTTTATAGATTCAGGCGTGGTTGCACCGATTATTAGATTAAAATTTCAGTGTTTATTCGTATCCATCTTTTATATATAAGTGTGTGACCTCGAATAGATTTCTATATGTTATTTAAAGCTTCATACTTTATTAAAATAAAATCGATAAAAATACTTATTAAAATGCTTTATCGATTACTAAGAAAAGGGCCTTATTATTATAGTTATTTTTAAATAATTATCGTTTATAGTTAAAAAAAAAAAAAAGCTATGAATACTTAATAATTTCGGAAAAATATTCTGAATCAGGCCTATTTAAGGTTTGACAAAATTTTCTTGAATTTTATTTTTGCAAAAATTAAATAAAAATAAATTATTACAATTTTAAAAATAATTTATATTTTAATTTTGTTTGTTTTGTGAAAAATATGCAAGTATAAATATTTTCAGAAAATAAACTCCTCTATATTAATATCTATATAACACATTTTTTGTCTTCCAATTAATATTATATAAGTAATATAGTAATTGAATGACTGGGGCGTAGAAATGGGTGGGGTCAAGGAATTTAAAGTCCTACCCATTGGTTTTTGCATTGTCTCAAAGTCCTACCTATTGGATTCCTTTTAATGCTGTATGAAAGAAGTATTCTTTTAAAAATATTTATTTACATGCAATTTTTTATAGCTGATATTAATTATGAGTAAATATTAATTATACTTAATTATTAATTGATTTTCTTGAAAATAATTTTTATCCATTTTGAAATGAAATTGTTGAACAAAATATTGATGTTATTTTAAATATATTCCCAATATTATTAATTTCCAGGTAGTCAAATAAACACAAAACATGAAAAAGACATTTTCATTTATTTAATTTCATAAGTACTAAAAATATTTTTATTATTATTAAATAAAATGAAGCAGAACTTGAGCTTTGCAAGAAAAAAATCAACATTCCAACGAGCGATTTATTTGCGCCAAGAAAGGCGCGATAAATAGTAAATCATAAACCAGTTGTTCAAGCAATTTTTGTTACAATAATTACAACCCTCTTTTCCCCTTTCATCCAAAAAGTCGGGGCAAATATTGACCCAAAAGTTGTTTGCTCGAAAAATCGCCTAGTCTGATACTGGCGTTATCTTAGAAAAATATGTCATAGAGAGCAACACTAAATCCCCCCCCCCCCACACACACACACACTCAGCTATCATTAAAGCAAATGCGAAAAACTACTATTTCTCTTCCTCTTTCTTAGAACGCAGCTGAAGTTTCTGTTAAATTCAAAATACAACTACAACGCATGATATGAAGGTTCGAAAGAGTGTCGGTGTATTGAACTACCCACCCACGACACACACTGTGTCGAAGTCGGCACGCATGAAACACTGCCTACATCGAAATTTCGGTACAAATGTCAAACTCCGACACATGTGTCAAGTACAATGCCGGTGTGCCGAACTTCGATACTGCATCGAACTCGGCACAAAGCAACGTGTCGACACACTGCGCCGACACGTCGGTCATCTCTAATATAAGTGCAGGTCAAGTTATCAAAACACAATAATTTGCAGGAGACGACACCAAACCATCTCCCTCGACTATGTCCGTGTAAACTGAATTGGCCGGTCAAGGTCACTAGACACTCGTCAACCTTCCAAGAAATGACCCATGTGATCCCGTTATCGCTCATTCTTTTCCCACCCCATTTGAGCAATTCTTTGACCAGGAGAATATTTCGTTCAGATACAATGCAGTTTTCTTTAGACTTGCTTTTTGGATCTAATAGCATTTAGTTTTTCTCATCGTTTAGTTTCTATATCATTTACTATTACTGGTAGTCCTGATACAAGGAAACAATCTAAGATGATTCGGTGTTGTAGAATTGACGAAATATAAAGGGAAAAAATCAGTTCTATCACCAGGTCGAAGTAGCAAAGCTCTAAAATAAGTCTTTTTAAAGGCTAAAAAAAACCTTCTAAGGGCTAAGAAAGCCCTTTTTAGGACTAAGCCATATCCAAGGCTAAATAATAATAATAATAATAGATAAATAATACATTAAATTACGTTTTGAATAAAAATAAATAAATAAATAAATAAAATAAAAACCTCTCTTCCCTAAAATAATTATTTTAGAGAAACGTCAATGGATCTACCCGTTTGGTTTTGCTGCCCAAGCTGGCAGATGGGCGAGGTCGAGTTCGAATCCAAATCGCGGTAATTGGCCTAACTATTTGGAGTTTACCATGGTTTTCTCCGAAATTTATGCGAGTTTTAGCAAGGATTCCTAACAAATACTTCTCAAGAAAATCCAGGCTTTCGTAAAAGCAATCGGGTTTTAACTTCAAACAATCATCATCATTTATATTAGATTTTAATTTTCATATTCATGATACAGTTCTTAACTCTTGATTTAAAAAAACTCTCTTTTATTTTAAATTTGATATTCTAATAACCCAAAATGTACCTGGAGAATAAATCTGATAAATTAATTTATCTATATTGTTTGCTATCAACAGTTAGTGTTTTAAGATTAGAGCGACTGGATTGGTCATTTTGACTGCAAAGCTATTTTATATTAAGAATAAATAATTCTATAGCTAAAAAGTATTTAAGTATGATTATTAAGAAAACAAAAATTATTTTATGCTGCTCTCTATAAACGAATTGCTGATGCTAGTCATATAGTTTTAGCTTAAGTATTAAATAAATCAAGGGTAATCCTAAAATTATATTAAAATTTCGCGGCCGCGGGCTTTTTTTAAACTTTAAAAGTGCAGTGAAGTGGCGGTGCAATAAGACCAAATTGCTCCTTATTTACTCAGATATTTAGCCAGTTTCGCAGAAAAACACGGAAAACTCCAAACGAATAGGACTACGAGCGCTTCTTGGCTTCGAACCCGGCACCTCCTGTCTACCAGCTTCGAGTGCAGAATCTTTTGATCATTGATACCACTTGGCATTGATAATATATATGTTAATCGCAGGATTATTCTTTCTTGATTTCGTCTTCTTTAACTGATCCTGAAAACAATAACAATATCAGATAAATAACTGAAACTATAATTTTTTCTATATGTGATAATGATACATTAAATTTAGAAACTATATATAGTCTAAGGATTAATATAGAACGGACTAATCTTAATAATTGAGAATGTATTTAACTGCTACATTCTTTTTGCTTATGTCAGGTAAAACAGAAAATATTTCGAGGTTTTAATCTTGAAACATTTATTTTCATATTTTTTATTGTTCTTATACATGAAGTAAAAATGAAAATATATCTATCATAAAAAACGACAGTTTTTTGAGTGACGCAGCAAAGCTCAAACAAAGCTTAGCAGCGACACTCTATTATACAGCTAGTTTTACATCAGAAGAATTTGGAAACGCCGACATTTAATATCTCAGTAAATAGGAGATATTTTGATCTGATGTTTTCAGAATAATATTTTATCTTCTGCATGATGCTATCCTGAAAGTTTCACACTTCCACATTCTATATATTTTGAGATCTGAAATTGCAATTTAAGACTTCAAAGGAAAAATGGTAATTGTGTGAGTTTTTTTTTCTCGAAAACGGCTCGAAGAAATTTTATGAAATTGATATATGATATTAATTTATTTTGTCTAAGAATCGTGACGTGCTTCGTTTTTCCCAAAAAACTCTTGTTTTTTATATATTTCACTTTAAAAATGGAACTATATTACCTCGCGGATTACACTATTTTCTTTCGCATCGCTCAAAAGAAAAGATTGTAATCCGGTTTGGAATGTTCGCGGACGTATACAGTCTTCGTTTCCATTTGAAATATTCAATCTCAGATAGGTAATTTGGCTCCATCTATCGGCAGTTAGTGTCAAAAACAAACTTTCAAAATAAAATAGTTTTCTTTCTCTAATATATATATATTAAATGTGTTATTTATTTGGAGATTTGTATTTTATATAATATTTTTTTTAATCAAAATATTCATTCAATTCCATTGTTTTCAAGTTGATACGTTGTTAACTTTCAAAATTGGTTTTATTTTAAAAAGTGATTGAAACAACAAAAACCTTTTTCTTTACTTTCATAAAAATGATAGATAATATCATAATCATATTTGTAATTTTTTTTTAAACTAAGTGATAAATCACTTAAACTATGGATAAAAAAAATCCTGAATAATAATAATAATAATAATTAATTGATTAATTTGCTCATTAAATTTCTATAATATAGTATGTAAATGAAATATTTTACAAAGATTGTAATAATTATAATATATCAAATCCAAATCTAAAATTGCATGTTTTCCGTTATTATTATTATTTTTTAATTTTATAAAATAATAGTGTAATGAAAAAAAAAAAAAAAAAAAAAAAAACTCGGTTACCAAACACTTAAATGCATTGGAAAAACTCTGAAAATAGAATTAAAATAAGTAAAATAAGTAATAAAATAAAATTAAGTAAAATACATCTTTATTTGACTTTAATTTAAACCCATAATATATTTTTAAAAATATTAATTAATTAATTTTGTTTTTCGCATTGTGATACTTAATTTTACGAAATAATATATTTCTGCAAAGCATACTGATAAAATAATTATACAGTGTATTAATTATAATAAAGAATTATAATAATTATAATAATTATAATAAAGAATTATACAGTGTATTATTTTATAAATTACTTTGTTCATTAAATTTCCAGTAAAAAAACTATACTAATTAAATATTTATCAGTATAAAAGTTTCACATTTTAAAGTTTGTTCTATTTTTATTTATTTTTCTCTTTTAAATTAAATCTATACTTCAAAAATAATAATTATTTCTTTCTTAAATTTAACAGTAGGGAGCAGGCATGAATATAACAATAAAAGCTACTCTAGAAAAAAAGAAAACAAAATCCTCCTTCAAATATTGATATAAAATGAAATTACCATGCATCTGCAACCTTTAAATTAGAAATTAATAATACATTTCAAATTTTGTATTATTTTGCAAATTTTGTTTATTGCCTTTATTCAGATATTGCAGTTTATTGTCTTCCCTTAGTCGTTTCCGATAGATTTGGGGGGGAAGATGGGACTTTTAGAAAAAAAAAATATATTTATTTATATAAGTTCCTTAAAAATGCCCCACCAGCGGCCGAGCGGTGGATGAGAGGTGCCGGATTCGATCCCATCCTGCACTCTTTCACTTAGCCGTTTATTCAGTGTTTTTCTCCGAAACTCGCTTAAATACGGACCTCGACCCCTTAGAAAGACCTCATGGAGGTCATTCTACCTGTATGCCTAGGACCTAGGACCCTAGCGTAGTCAGTTGGCCTTAAAACCTACTACCAACCAACCTTAAAAAAGTATCGTTGAAGTGATTGCATTTAGAAGATTTCTCAAAGTGCTAAAAAATCCTTATCATTTAAAATTTTAATGTTAGATCTCTTAGTATACTTTTTACCCCCATAACCCAATTTTAGAGAATGAGGCAATGTCCAAAATCCCTTCACCACGTTTTAGAAAATTTTCAGGAATTCTAGCCAGGAAAAATGTGGGAACTAGGTACAGTATATTTAACCAGATAGGAATAAAACTACATTCAACAAAACATTTTCTAAAAAAACGTTTTCCCGATTAAAATTTCAAAGTGGTCTAACTGATTGCCCCCCTCCTATTTTCCCATCTGAATTAATTTTAAACCAAACAAAATCTCCCTCGGATTGATTAAGCATCTTTTTTAGAATTATCAGAGTTTCCAAAGGAGGATCTGATCCCCACCCCCATGGTGTTAGGTATTTTGGAAAATTACTGTCAAATCCTTACAACATTTTACTTTAAACATCTCCAATTAAAAATATAACAAAATATTAATATTTTGTTCATTCAATTGGACCATTTAAAAACTTGTGTTTAATTTTTTTTAATCTAACCAAAATCTATGCGGTGAATGGAGCTCTTTAAAAACTTATTCATAACACTTTTTTACAAAAACTTTCGTAAACAAATTATTTTTTGAACATTCATTTTAAATATTCTGTTGAACTATTTAAGAAACAGATGAACCGTTGAACCAAAGAAATTGAATATTAAATAAAATAATATAAATCTCTCTCTCTCTCTCTCTCTCTCTCTCTTTTTTTTTTTTTTTTTTTGTAGAAATTGTTTGTTATTTTTAAAATATACTATATTATGCCTTTGTAATGTTGCGTGTTTCCATCACACAACAAATATTCTTTCTTAAAGTTTTTTATTTATCACTTTTCATAATTTTTTAAAATTTCATTTAGTTTGTTATTTTGTTCGAGGTAAAATTTAATGTGGTATGAACTATGAAACTGCACTTTTTAAGGGTTACAAACTCATTGCCATGCTCCTTTAATTTTACATTTTAATCATTAATCCCTAAAAAGTAATGATATCAATACAAAAACCCTTAATGGGTTAAAGGTTTGTGACGCAGCACTGCACTTTATGGCTATAAGAATTAGAAATACGGGTCTTAAAAATAATGATATCAAATTTTCAGTGACGCTTTGCTATTAATTAAAAAATGCAGAGATTTTCTTATTTGAATTTGTTTTTTTCTTCTATTTCTTTTTACAGTGTAAACGTTATTTTCAACATAAAATAATATATAACATTTACTTACCGATATACCTTTTCATTCACATCTCTTATAATATCAAAATATGTGTTTTAAAAGAAATGATATAAAATTCCAGCAACGCAGTGATGTTACACTAAATGATTTGTTTTTAAATTCCACTGCAATTATTTTGTTTTGCATATTAAAGTATATTTGCACATTGAAATATTGCTTTTAATTTTCAAATACGCAGTCAAATATATCACTTTCATTAAGTTTATATTATGTACTGAAATGTACTTATTTCAATGAATTATTTTATCTTTTGCGTCACGCTATCCAAAACTGTAAATAAAATTTATGGAATTGTTTATTTTGTGCCATCTTATCCAAATTAATTGAAAAAAGCGAAATTTTTAGTTGTAGTTTTGGATAGCGTGACGCAGAAGATAAAATAATTCATTGAAATAAGTACATTTCAGTACATAATATAAACTTAATGAAAGTGATATATTTGACTGCGTATTTGAAAATTAAAAGCAATATTTCAATGTGCAAATATACTTTAATATGCAAAACAAAATAATTGCAGTGGAATTTAAAAACAAATCATTTAGTGTAACATCACTGCGTTGCTGGAATTTTATATCATTTCTTTTAAAACACATATTTTGATATTATAAGAGATGTGAATGAAAAGGTATATCGGTAAGTAAATGTTATATATTATTTTATGTTGAAAATAACGTTTACACTGTAAAAAGAAATAGAAGAAAAAAACAAATTCAAATAAGAAAATCTCTGCATTTTTTAATTAATAGCAAAGCGTCACTGAAAATTTGATATCATTATTTTTAAGACCCGTATTTCTAATTCTTATAGCCATAAAGTGCAGTGCTGCGTCACAAACCTTTAACCCATTAAGGGTTTTTTGTATTGATTATTCTTACATGTAATATATAATAATATGTGGTCTGGAAAATGCAGCTGTCACAATGCAGTTTTGGTCACGAGATTAATTATATTCAAACGTTTTCTACATATCTTTCCTGTGTGGACACAGGTATAATATAAGTAACAAAATAAAGAAAGTTTTGCAATTTCTTTGTCCCTAAATTAGAAAATTTTACTCATAAACAAATTAAAATAATTTTCAAAGTACATTAGAAGATTAACTTTGTTAAGCTAATAAATATGAAAAATTCATAATTATATATTATTTTCTTTTTTAAATAATTCGAAGAAATTCACACAAGAGAAAACCTTATATTTATATATGAATTAAAATGCTAATCTGCTCCCCATTTGCTTTTGCTTAAGATAACAGAGTTATGTAGGAAAAAAGAAGCGGGGAAGTTAGCGTCAAGCAATACCATGGTAACGGACGAGTGAAGACCCCTGAGAGGTGGCCTTGAGAGGTCTATTTTTCTTACACAGAGTATAACAGACGACCAAAATATTTTCTTGTGCTTTGTCACAGGATCTGGTGTAAGCCAAATCTGCGAAGTTTAAAAAGTGTTGTCCGGCGTAAAACAACTAAATTCTTACTTATTAATACTTGGTAAAAGATGAGTAATAAAGATTTTCTGGTGTTGAAATAAAAATAAAAAAACACCTGTATAATATCCTTATTATTATTATAATATATTTACCGACTTTTACACATATTTAGTACCATTATTTAAAAATAGTTTTCTTTATCTTTTTTAATTAGAGATTTAGAATTAAAATAAAACAAAAAAATTTCATGAAAAATAGCAGTATTTAAAATGCGAAAATTTTGGTTACTATGTAAAAGTATTAAAGAAAATGTTAAGTAAAGACTCTCTAAATTTGGTGTGCTTTCTTTCCATCCCTCCCTCATCTCCATGCGACTGTATAATAAATGCGAAATCTTATAAAAATAGAAGGTGAAAACTGAACATAAGTACGAAATCTTGCACGAAAACTGATTATATATTTTCACGACGCAGTAAATGAAATTGAATTATAGTAAAAACATTAGATATTTAAAACAGCTAGTAAATAAAAGCATATTGTTAAGTAAATAGGTGATTCTATTCAATATCATTATGAAAACAGGTCTTCTTGTGGTACTATAATTGAAAACCACTTTTTTACACAGCATTCTCCATATTATCCAATCGAAGAAAAGTACTGCAAACGATTGCTGAAATTAATTATATAACAAAAGTGGTGCTAAATTAAGGAACCGCATTAAGAGCTCTGAAAGACAACTCTTTTCGAACTCTATTCTCTGCCTTCCTTAACACTTTGTTGACCATATAGGAAATAATTCCGTTCATTAAAAAGACTGGCCCCTCCTTTTGGCATTTATTGAAAGCAATACATTATTTTTAGACAGGCTTTTGTGCATTGGTGTTCCAGCCATTCATGTGCTATCATATATTCTTCAGTGGCAATTGCTGCATCGATGATCGATATCTGAAAATAAAATCTAACTCATTTCAACACTAATTATAAAAAGACTGTTCATTAAATAATCGAAAGTTCAAAGTCTCCGCCCTTTTTTCAGGACATTTTTAGGGGGAGAAATCTCACCTTTCTTTTAACCCTTGTTTTTATACAATAATTTCTCTTCTGTTTATCCACGACACATTAGTATAAAAACGTGGTAAAGATTTCTTTTGAAAATAGTATTAGTGTAAAAGGCGGAGACTTCGAGACCTGAAATATGTAACGTTTAAAAGAAACTTTAAAATAATCCATGAATGGGGCTTAGAAACAAGAATAAAAATGGAGGGGGAAATGCAGTCTTGAATTAAAGGAGGGTAAAATGCAGTCTTCTTAATTGAAGGAAAGTTTTATAAAACAAATCTGTTTGAAAAGAGGGATTTCAAAAATATTAGGTCACTAGTCATAGTAAGCAAGTCTAGCCAGAAAACTATCCCAATAGAAATCAATTGAATAATGTTTATTCGAGGCAGAATAATTTACCATGATTTTTGATGCGTAAAACTGCTTGCCCTCGTGAGCCCGTACTCGAGAAATTTATATTTAACTTTGAGTAAAACTGTTGTAACGAGAAAGGAGTGGGAGGAGTCCCGATAAAACCTGTCATAACCATGATTTTAATCAGTTTTAAATTCGACATTAGCCAATTTTTAAACATTATATCTCAATAGAACATATCTCAAAGCCGAAATGGGCAATTGATTTCTGCATCAAACAACGTGTTTGTCTATGCCCTTTCGATTTTTGGTTGTTTTGGATTCTATTCATTATTTCAGTAAGGTGTGGTTTTATAGATTCAGGCGTGGTTGCGCCGATTATTAGCGAAATCTCAGAACTTATATCTTGAAAACGAGCTGACAGATAATAGCAATGGTTTTATGCTTCAAAAAAACTTGTTTATACACGTATTTTTTTTATTATTATTACAGTAAGAAATGGTTTCCTGTTAATGAAAACACATTTCAATTTTAATAAGTAATCTAAAAGAATTTGATATACGATATACAAACTGGTCACGTTTAAGTAATATACTAAACTCCCAGAAGACCAAAAACTTCATATTATTGATGATGGTTAGAGATTCCTAAATATGCTACATTATTCTTTGAATAATCGAATTAAAAGCAAATGGAATAAGCTGGAACATTCCATCACAGTCATCAGAATTCAGTATAATAGAAGGAGAAATTTCAAGATTTTACGAATGTAATATAATTCTTAATTAAGCTGATGAATGTGGCAATCCATGCGCTTATAAAAAGTTTTAATTCTCTAAAATTTTATTTGTACATATATATGAATTAAAATATGTATACAGATAGCTTAAATGTGTAAAAGTAATGGTAATATATATTCATATGTTACCGCTAAAGTGCAGAAATCAGTTAATCTGCAGATTAGCTAGGTAATGCGCACATTAATTATGGTCATCCGTTAAAGTGCGGAAAATTGTTTCATTTCTCTAATTACCTAGGCAATCTGGTAATTACCTAGATTATCTGCACATTTCCGACCAGACATTCGTTAATCTGTACATTAACCTACTAGGCACTCATTAAAGTGAAAATGAAATCTTTGGCGAAACGATAGTAACGTTTTTGTACGCTTAAATTAAATGTTTTTATTTATTTTTTGATATTTAAAGAATAAATTAATACAATCGAATGATCAATATATTAATCCATAGAACCAATCATCAATCAATTGAAAAACTACAGTGCAAAAAATCAAACTGTTTAAAATATTATTGTAATTCATGAAATTGACATACTGTTATTTATTTATTTTTCGATATCTAAACAATCACGTTAATACAATCAAACAAACAACAAATTAGTTGATTGAATCAATCATCAATCAATTAAAACACTATAATAATAATAATAATAATAATAATAATAATAAAACGGTTTAGCATATTAATAAAATTAAGGAAATGAATTTGCGAATTATATGATAAAATTATGCTTTCTTTTTAGTGCAGTCAAAAGATTGATGACACTTTGAATTGCATAGAAATTAAATTCCGTATGGGAAATTCAAAAAAACCTCGGAAAACCCAAAACACCTTTTTTTTTTCTTACTTTTATCCGTATCCGATTGTATCCGAAGTATTTTTTCGGGGTTGAATTTACAAAACTGAGTTTTTGGCCCTAATTACACGTTTTGAGATTTCCATGAATTTCAAAACGAGGTTTTTAGCAAACTTTCTGTGCGTTTGTTTCTCTGTTATCCACATAAAACAAAAGCAGATATTAGCAAGAAATTCAAATTCGGTTAAGTTGAGCTGGTTGACGTTGCAATAGAGCTTCTTAGGCGTTATTGGTGGCGGTCTGGATGTCACCAATATTTGTGTTCCAGAGACGTGCCCACGGATTAAAAGAGAGAAGGATGTATTACTAATGTTACGGAAAGGTAGTAATTTTCATCTTACAGATAGAGGGCGACCAAATCTCGAAAATACACCAATCAGCGCGTTTTTACATTTCTGGCTGTTCCTTCGTTGGATGACTGAAGCCGAAGGGGCGGGCTTTCCCTTTCTTCCGATGAGTTTCAAAGATACTACACCAGGCGGCGATCGGATCGCTTACTCTGTTCGGCTGAATTAATGCGGAAAATAAAGCTCCGTTCCCCACGCTGACCGCCCTATCTAGTTTGTCATCCTGTATCCTAATCCGTGGACGTGCCGTAACATTTCTTATCATTCGCGTAGGTATAATTCGGAATTCTAAATCTGTATGGCAGGTGAGGCTAAATCTGTATGGCAGGCTGTCTGTGGGGGCCGTGGGACGCGCTACCCTCAGGTAGTGGTCCTACATGCGGCAGCCGCCTCACCTCCAAGAGGGGTGCCCCTGGATAGCCGCTTCGGCGGTGAACTAACGAGGTGGCGTGGCCGAGAAGCTTGGCGGGTGGACAGAGTCCTCCGCGTCCACTGTGCTCTATGCCTTTGTGGCCTGGAGGCTAAAACCACTCGTCGCTCGTAAAGTAATAGGTGATGTGTTATGTTGCGGGCTGTATTGGTGGCACGAGGCGCCAGAGCAGTCCTACTTGTAATTGTCACCTACTCTTCACCGCTGGCCTTGTTCCTCTAATAGGCTCAAGTGAGTTCCAGCACCCGGCTTAGCACACCCGCCGGAGAGCAGCTAGTTTGCTTGCGATTTTGTGGGTCTTCCCTTCCCGCGGGCTCCTCCGGGCCCGTGCCCCTGTCCGCGGGGTCGCTGGAGAGTTATGATATGTCGTTCGTGGTTCGGGTCACTTTATGTGTCCAAGCTCTAAGCCGAAAGGTGAGTTGCCCGTTCTCGCTGTTTTCTGTATGGCAGGTGATATTTCTTGAAACCTTTTACTGACAAGGAACATAAACATAAACATACAAAATATGTCTATGCATACTTTGTATATATTTCTTAGGTTATAAAACCAGCTAATTTACCTAAATTTTTATAAATTATCTACAAATTCTTTTAAGATTTCTTAATTTATAAACAGCATAATATTTAGATATTCACTTGTATATGGCAAATATTACTAATCTTACTTCTAACCAGATTCTAGCTCATTTATAAATTTTGAAAATACAGGTTTTTGACAGTAGAGGTTTCTCACGGGTTTTTGACGGTTTAAACCATTGTCACGTCAAAAACCACTTTTTGACGTCAGAAACCCAACCCTGGCTCTAACTCCCGTAAATATTTATGGAATTTCTTGAAACTGATATATGTTGTTCAAGTTCACTATCGGATGCTCCCTATTGAAAATGGAGTTTATACCTCTACTGGTTTGTGTACAGAGACATCCGAAAGTACAGTATAGGATAGGACCCATTATCCGGAACCCACGGGACCAGAAGAATTCCGGATCCTTTTCCCATTATTGCTTTCCCTTAATTATAAAACATAACTCAGTAATTGACTTCTAGGAGCAACTACTTCACATACAGACCAGGGCCCGCTTTACCATTAGGCGAACCTAAGCGGTCGCTTAGGGCCGACAAAAAATTTAAAAAACTGCATAAAAACATTTTTAAAAAAAGTTTCGGGAAGAAAAGCGTAAATCATAAACTGATTTTTGGTTTTCTCTCTTTTAAGGCATATATGCATATTAAATTATAAATTAAAAGTAGCATTCTTTGATGATTTTAACCTAGCATAAAAACACCATAAGGTACTAAAATATTTACATTTAATAAATATACGCTTTGAATTGTATTGCGATAATGAATGAAAAATAGATCTTTTTTTTTAATTACGAGGAAAAGAGGAGGGGGGATGAAGTAATTTGAAATTGCAACATGATAATAAAATGGCGCCATTCGATTACGATTTAATGATGATGATAATAAACATAGACAGATATACTTAAAAATATTTCACTGCTAAGGCAATCCTTTATTGGCGCCAGAAGTGAAAAACGGAAATATAAATTATTATTATATATTATTAAGTTTACAAATTGTTTATTTCCAAAATACATAAAAGTCAAAAGAACAAAGCCTATGTCTATGTACTATTAGCAAATTACTTTTTATTATTATTATTATTATATTAGTGGTAAAAAAGTATGTCCATTTTAAACTCCTAGCAACTCTGAAATTGATATATTTCATATACACATACGCTGAGTTAAAAGAAGACTGACTTTTTTTTATTAATGCTTAAAGAATTGTCTACGAGAGAAAAGACTGTGCTGGAAAAAAAAAATATGGCATTATTGTCTGCTCAGTAGCAACCCACTAAAACATCAAAGTGCATTTGTCACTGTCAGCAATTCTAAATAATATGTACAAATGTAATTCAGTGGTAGCGTATGGTTTTAAGGTTGATGTTTATTCATGAGGTTCCTTCTTTGTAGTTGCAGTAGTTATATTCATAATTTTAATGTGCTTTTATAATATTAATATGCTTTTAATATGGTTTATCATCTTATCTTTTTTTTTTACGCATTTTTATTGTACAGTAGCCGCATTTGCTTCATTTTAAAAATAACTGATTTTATACAGTACGCAACTTAAACATGTCTGGAGTGCGTGGTTGCAAAGATAGTGGAGCGGAAAAAAGAAAAAGAAAGAAATTGATAGAGCAATTATCTTTATCACAAAAAGGAGCAATTTTTAAGCATTTCAAAAAAGTAGCAAATGAGAATGAAGAAACTTGTAGTCGGGTTGAAAACGAGACGGTTAATATTTTAGTTGAATCTACTGCAGAAAGAGATACTCCTGAACCATGCACATCTACATCTAATATTTCTCCGTCCACAGATTCTAATATTTCAAATTTCGAATCTAAAACTCCAGAGCTGGAATTAAGTTTGCAGCATGAAAAAGAAAATCTAATAGAAAGTCATTTATTAAGCATTGACTTGAGCGACATTGGACTATGGCCGTTAGAACTGTCAAAAAATAAAATAACTGAAATAATTGAAACTGGACCAAACAGAGTAACAAAATTTGAATTTAACCGAGATGTCAATAATAGACATTTTTCTGCATCATTTTATACAAGAAAACTTTCAAACGGAGAAACTGTTGACAGATGCTGGCTTCTCTATTCCAAACAAAAAGACACTGCATTTTGTTTCTGTTGCAGACTCTTTTCCGATTCAAAAAGTAAATTTTGTAGCTTCGGTTCAAATGACTGGAGAAACATTTCCAAATTACTTAAGGACCACGAATCTACCATAAAGCATTTATATGCTTTACATAAATGGCTAGATTTCGAAAATCATTTAGTTAAAAATTGTGTAATCGATAAAGATTTTGAGCGCATTATTGCTGCGGAGAAGCAGCACTGGCGTAGTGTGTTAGAACGCCTTTTAGCAATTGTGCAGCTTTTGACTTCTCGAAATTTAGCCTTTCAAGGAGCACATGAAAAAATATTTGAGCACGGTAATGGAAATTTTATTGGACTGGTAGAACTTATTGCAAAATTTGACCCTGTATTGCGTGAACATCTTCGTAGAATAACTAGTTCTGAAATTAAAGATCATTATTTAAGTAAGAATATTCAAAATGAATTTATCCTATTAATTCATGATAAAATATTAAAAACAATTGTCAGCTGCATAGTCAAAGCTAAATATTTTTCAATTATATTAGACTGTACTCCCGATATTAGCCACAAAGAACAAATGTCAGTCATCCTACGTTTCGTGCAGTTTAAAGAAAAAGCATTTGAAATAGTAGAAAGATTTGTTGGATTTTTAATCCGTTAGTAGTCGCTATACATAGCGCCACCTATTACAGATTGCGCATTTTTTATTTAACCGTCACCAATAATTTTAAGAAGTGGTGTGATCGACGTTTCTTCGATTTTATTCGCGTTTTATGTATATCAAAAGCCATTTCTAAAAATTTTGCAACACTGAAGGATGGGCGGCAAATCGACCAACTAGCGACTACTAACGGGTTAATTGTCAATGAAACGACTGGATTAGGCCTTCTAAAAACATTTTTAGAAAATCTAGAAAATTAGGTTTGTCAATTGACAACTGCCGAGGACAAGGTTATGACAATGGATTTAATATGCGTGGCTATAAACAAGGATTGCTAGCACGACTTTTGGAACTTAATCCTAGGGCATTTTATGTTCCATGTGGCTGTCATAACATATTTAGTGCTAAGTGATATGGCGAAAACGTCAGTTTATGCTAGAACACTTTTTGGTATCATACAACAAGTTTATGTATTATTTTCATCCTCTACTAAACGGTGGCAAATTTTACTCAGCCACGTCAAAGTTACACTAAAACCATTATGTGATACAAGATGGGAAGCTAAAATTGAAAGTGTTAAGGCATTAAGAAATCAAATGGGAGAAGTTTATGACGCACTTGTGGAAGTGTCTGAGACAACAAATGACGTAAAATGCCAAACAGAATCGATATCATTGGCAAATGGGTTAAAACGTTATCAGTTTCTGGTTATGCTATGTGTCTGGTATGATATTTTGTCGCAAATAAATTTGATAAGTAAATTGATGCAATCTCAAAATATAGCAATAGATGAATCTTTGCATTTGGTAGAGAAAACTACCAGTTTTTTGAGTGAATATAGAAATATTGGCTTTGAAAATGCCAAAACAGCAGCTAAAGAGTTAGCAGAAAAACTGGAAATGAGCTCTGAAGAGATGTCGTTTCCTGCAAAATTATCTGTCAGAAGAAAATGCATCCGCAAACAGTTTTCATATGAAACAAATGATTCAGCAGTGAGCGATCCAGAAGAACATTTCCGAATAATTTTTTTTAACACCTTACTCGATCAGGCAATCATGTCTTTGGATGAAAGATTTCGTCAGTATGAAGCATTTAAGGAAAACTTTGGTTCTCTTTTTGATATCGCAGCCCTTAAAAGTGTAACTGATTCATATTTGACAGATAAATGCATGAACTTGCAAAAAATTCTGGCTCACAAGGATGATAACGCAACAAGTGATATTGAAGGAATGAATCTTTTCACTGAAATTAGAACTTTAAGCAACATTATTACACAAAATGCGAACACATCTCCCACTGAGTGTTTGCAGTATTTACTTACAAATAGACTTGATGAAGTTCTCCCAAATTTAACCATAATATTACGAATTTTTTTAACTATACCTGTGATAGTTGCATCTGCTGAACGCAGTTTTTTTTTAAATTAAAATTGATAAAAACATACTTAAGGTCCACCATGTCTCAAGAAAGACTATCTATGGGGTATCACTGATTTCAATTGAAAATGATATAGCAAGCTCAATTGATTACACAGAACTAATTAACGAATTAGCGAAGAAAAAAGCCAGGAAAGTTGCACTATAATAATAGATTACTCCATACTTTTGGTTTTGATGTTGCTGTTAATCTGCAGATTAGCTAGGTAATGCGCACATTAATTATGGTCATCCGTTAAAGTGCGGAAAATTGTTTCATTTCTCTAATTACCTAGGCAATCTGGTAATTACCTAGATTATCTGCACATTTCCGACCAGACATTCGTTAATCTGTACATTAACCTACTAGGCACTCATTAAAGTGAAAATGAAATCTTTGGCGAAACGATAGTAACGTTTTTGTACGCTTAAATTAAATGTTTTTATTTATTTTTTGATATTTAAAGAATAAATTAATACAATCGAATGATCAATATATTAATCCATAGAACCAATCATCAATCAATTGAAAAACTACAGTGCAAAAAATCAAACTGTTTAAAATATTATTGTAATTCATGAAATTGACATACTGTTATTTATTTATTTTTCGATATCTAAACAATCACGTTAATACAATCAAACAAACAACAAATTAGTTGATTGAATCAATCATCAATCAATTAAAACACTATAATAATAATAATAATAATAATAATAATAATAAAACGGTTTAGCATATTAATAAAATTAAGGAAATGAATTTGCGAATTATATGATAAAATTATGCTTTCTTTTTAGTGCAGTCAAAAGATTGATGACACTTTGAATTGCATAGAAATTAAATTCCGTATGGGAAATTCAAAAAAACCTCGGAAAACCCAAAACACCTTTTTTTTTTCTTACTTTTATCCGTATCCGATTGTATCCGAAGTATTTTTTCGGGGTTGAATTTACAAAACTGAGTTTTTGGCCCTAATTACACGTTTTGAGATTTCCATGAATTTCAAAACGAGGTTTTTAGCAAACTTTCTGTGCGTTTGTTTCTCTGTTATCCACATAAAACAAAAGCAGATATTAGCAAGAAATTCAAATTCGGTTAAGTTGAGCTGGTTGACGTTGCAATAGAGCTTCTTAGGCGTTATTGGTGGCGGTCTGGATGTCACCAATATTTGTGTTCCAGAGACGTGCCCACGGATTAAAAGAGAGAAGGATGTATTACTAATGTTACGGAAAGGTAGTAATTTTCATCTTACAGATAGAGGGCGACCAAATCTCGAAAATACACCAATCAGCGCGTTTTTACATTTCTGGCTGTTCCTTCGTTGGATGACTGAAGCCGAAGGGGCGGGCTTTCCCTTTCTTCCGATGAGTTTCAAAGATACTACACCAGGCGGCGATCGGATCGCTTACTCTGTTCGGCTGAATTAATGCGGAAAATAAAGCTCCGTTCCCCACGCTGACCGCCCTATCTAGTTTGTCATCCTGTATCCTAATCCGTGGACGTGCCGTAACATTTCTTATCATTCGCGTAGGTATAATTCGGAATTCTAAATCTGTATGGCAGGTGAGGCTAAATCTGTATGGCAGGCTGTCTGTGGGGGCCGTGGGACGCGCTACCCTCAGGTAGTGGTCCTACATGCGGCAGCCGCCTCACCTCCAAGAGGGGTGCCCCTGGATAGCCGCTTCGGCGGTGAACTAACGAGGTGGCGTGGCCGAGAAGCTTGGCGGGTGGACAGAGTCCTCCGCGTCCACTGTGCTCTATGCCTTTGTGGCCTGGAGGCTAAAACCACTCGTCGCTCGTAAAGTAATAGGTGATGTGTTATGTTGCGGGCTGTATTGGTGGCACGAGGCGCCAGAGCAGTCCTACTTGTAATTGTCACCTACTCTTCACCGCTGGCCTTGTTCCTCTAATAGGCTCAAGTGAGTTCCAGCACCCGGCTTAGCACACCCGCCGGAGAGCAGCTAGTTTGCTTGCGATTTTGTGGGTCTTCCCTTCCCGCGGGCTCCTCCGGGCCCGTGCCCCTGTCCGCGGGGTCGCTGGAGAGTTATGATATGTCGTTCGTGGTTCGGGTCACTTTATGTGTCCAAGCTCTAAGCCGAAAGGTGAGTTGCCCGTTCTCGCTGTTTTCTGTATGGCAGGTGATATTTCTTGAAACCTTTTACTGACAAGGAACATAAACATAAACATACAAAATATGTCTATGCATACTTTGTATATATTTCTTAGGTTATAAAACCAGCTAATTTACCTAAATTTTTATAAATTATCTACAAATTCTTTTAAGATTTCTTAATTTATAAACAGCATAATATTTAGATATTCACTTGTATATGGCAAATATTACTAATCTTACTTCTAACCAGATTCTAGCTCATTTATAAATTTTGAAAATACAGGTTTTTGACAGTAGAGGTTTCTCACGGGTTTTTGACGGTTTAAACCATTGTCACGTCAAAAACCACTTTTTGACGTCAGAAACCCAACCCTGGCTCTAACTCCCGTAAATATTTATGGAATTTCTTGAAACTGATATATGTTGTTCAAGTTCACTATCGGATGCTCCCTATTGAAAATGGAGTTTATACCTCTACTGGTTTGTGTACAGAGACATCCGAAAGTACAGTATAGGATAGGACCCATTATCCGGAACCCACGGGACCAGAAGAATTCCGGATCCTTTTCCCATTATTGCTTTCCCTTAATTATAAAACATAACTCAGTAATTGACTTCTAGGAGCAACTACTTCACATACAGACCAGGGCCCGCTTTACCATTAGGCGAACCTAAGCGGTCGTTTAGGGCCGACAAAAAATTTAAAAAACTGCATAAAAACATTTTTAAAAAAAGTTTCGGGAAGAAAAGCGTAAATCATAAACTGATTTTTGGTTTTCTCTCTTTTAAGGCATATATGCATATTAAATTATAAATTAAAAGTAGCATTCTTTGATGATTTTAACCTAGCATAAAAACACCATAAGGTACTAAAATATTTACATTTAATAAATATACGCTTTGAATTGTATTGCGATAATGAATGAAAAATAGATCTTTTTTTTTAATTACGAGGAAAAGAGGAGGGGGGATGAAGTAATTTGAAATTGCAACATGATAATAAAATGGCGCCATTCGATTACGATTTAATGATGATGATAATAAACATAGACAGATATACTTAAAAATATTTCACTGCTAAGGCAATCCTTTATTGGCGCCAGAAGTGAAAAACGGAAATATAAATTATTATTATATATTATTAAGTTTACAAATTGTTTATTTCCAAAATACATAAAAGTCAAAAGAACAAAGCCTATGTCTATGTACTATTAGCAAATTACTTTTTATTATTATTATTATTATATTAGTGGTAAAAAAGTATGTCCATTTTAAACTCCTAGCAACTCTGAAATTGATATATTTCATATACACATACGCTGAGTTAAAAGAAGACTGACTTTTTTTTATTAATGCTTAAAGAATTGTCTACGAGAGAAAAGACTGTGCTGGAAAAAAAAAATATGGCATTATTGTCTGCTCAGTAGCAACCCACTAAAACATCAAAGTGCATTTGTCACTGTCAGCAATTCTAAATAATATGTACAAATGTAATTCAGTGGTAGCGTATGGTTTTAAGGTTGATGTTTATTCATGAGGTTCCTTCTTTGTAGTTGCAGTAGTTATATTCATAATTTTAATGTGCTTTTATAATATTAATATGCTTTTAATATGGTTTATCATCTTATCTTTTTTTTTTACGCATTTTTATTGTACAGTAGCCGCATTTGCTTCATTTTAAAAATAACTGATTTTATACAGTACGCAACTTAAACATGTCTGGAGTGCGTGGTTGCAAAGATAGTGGAGCGGAAAAAAGAAAAAGAAAGAAATTGATAGAGCAATTATCTTTATCACAAAAAGGAGCAATTTTTAAGCATTTCAAAAAAGTAGCAAATGAGAATGAAGAAACTTGTAGTCGGGTTGAAAACGAGACGGTTAATATTTTAGTTGAATCTACTGCAGAAAGAGATACTCCTGAACCATGCACATCTACATCTAATATTTCTCCGTCCACAGATTCTAATATTTCAAATTTCGAATCTAAAACTCCAGAGCTGGAATTAAGTTTGCAGCATGAAAAAGAAAATCTAATAGAAAGTCATTTATTAAGCATTGACTTGAGCGACATTGGACTATGGCCGTTAGAACTGTCAAAAAATAAAATAACTGAAATAATTGAAACTGGACCAAACAGAGTAACAAAATTTGAATTTAACCGAGATGTCAATAATAGACATTTTTCTGCATCATTTTATACAAGAAAACTTTCAAACGGAGAAACTGTTGACAGACGCTGGCTTCTCTATTCCAAACAAAAAGACACTGCATTTTGTTTCTGTTGCAGACTCTTTTCCGATTCAAAAAGTAAATTTTGTAGCTTCGGTTCAAATGACTGGAGAAACATTTCCAAATTACTTAAGGACCACGAATCTACCATAAAGCATTTATATGCTTTACATAAATGGCTAGATTTCGAAAATCATTTAGTTAAAAATTGTGTAATCGATAAAGATTTTGAGCGCATTATTGCTGCGGAGAAGCAGCACTGGCGTAGTGTGTTAGAACGCCTTTTAGCAATTGTGCAGCTTTTGACTTCTCGAAATTTAGCCTTTCAAGGAGCACATGAAAAAATATTTGAGCACGGTAATGGAAATTTTATTGGACTGGTAGAACTTATTGCAAAATTTGACCCTGTATTGCGTGAACATCTTCGTAGAATAACTAGTTCTGAAATTAAAGATCATTATTTAAGTAAGAATATTCAAAATGAATTTATCCTATTAATTCATGATAAAATATTAAAAACAATTGTCAGCTGCATAGTCAAAGCTAAATATTTTTCAATTATATTAGACTGTACTCCCGATATTAGCCACAAAGAACAAATGTCAGTCATCCTACGTTTCGTGCAGTTTAAAGAAAAAGCATTTGAAATAGTAGAAAGATTTGTTGGATTTTTAATCCGTTAGTAGTCGCTATACACAGCGCCACCTATTACAGATTGCGCATTTTTTATTTAACCGTCACCAATAATTTTAAGAAGTGGTGTGATCGACGTTTCTTCGATTTTATTCGCGTTTTATGTATATCAAAAGCCATTTCTAAAAATTTTGCAACACTGAAGGATGGGCGGCAAATCGACCAACTAGCGACTACTAACGGGTTAATTGTCAATGAAACGACTGGATTAGGCCTTCTAAAAACATTTTTAGAAAATCTAGAAAATTAGGTTTGTCAATTGACAACTGCCGAGGACAAGGTTATGACAATGGATCTAATATGCGTGGCTATAAACAAGGATTGCTAGCACGACTTTTGGAACTTAATCCTAGGGCATTTTATGTTCCATGTGGCTGTCATAACATATTTAGTGCTAAGTGATATGGCGAAAACGTCAGTTTATGCTAGAACACTTTTTGGTATCATACAACAAGTTTATGTATTATTTTCATCCTCTACTAAACGGTGGCAAATTTTACTCAGCCACGTCAAAGTTACACTAAAACCATTATGTGATACAAGATGGGAAGCTAAAATTGAAAGTGTTAAGGCATTAAGAAATCAAATGGGAGAAGTTTATGACGCACTTGTGGAAGTGTCTGAGACAACAAATGACGTAAAATGCCAAACAGAATCGATATCATTGGCAAATGGGTTAAAACGTTATCAGTTTCTGGTTATGCTATGTGTCTGGTATGATATTTTGTCGCAAATAAATTTGATAAGTAAATTGATGCAATCTCAAAATATAGCAATAGATGAATCTTTGCATTTGGTAGAGAAAACTACCAGTTTTTTGAGTGAATATAGAAATATTGGCTTTGAAAATGCCAAAACAGCAGCTAAAGAGTTAGCAGAAAAACTGGAAATGAGCTCTGAAGAGATGTCGTTTCCTGCAAAATTATCTGTCAGAAGAAAATGCATCCGCAAACAGTTTTCATATGAAACAAATGATTCAGCAGTGAGCGATCCAGAAGAACATTTCCGAATAATTTTTTTTAACACCTTACTCGATCAGGCAATCATGTCTTTGGATGAAAGATTTCGTCAGTATGAAGCATTTAAGGAAAACTTTGGTTCTCTTTTTGATATCGCAGCCCTTAAAAGTGTAACTGATTCATATTTGACAGATAAATGCATGAACTTGCAAAAAATTCTGGCTCACAAGGATGATAACGCAACAAGTGATATTGAAGGAATGAATCTTTTCACTGAAATTAGAACTTTAAGCAACATTATTACACAAAATGCGAACACATCTCCCACTGAGTGTTTGCAGTATTTACTTACAAATAGACTTGATGAAGTTCTCCCAAATTTAACCATAATATTACGAATTTTTTTAACTATACCTGTGATAGTTGCATCTGCTGAACGCAGTTTTTTTTTAAATTAAAATTGATAAAAACATACTTAAGGTCCACCATGTCTCAAGAAAGACTATCTATGGGGTATCACTGATTTCAATTGAAAATGATATAGCAAGCTCAATTGATTACACAGAACTAATTAACGAATTAGCGAAGAAAAAAGCCAGGAAAGTTGCACTATAATAATAGATTACTCCATACTTTTGGTTTTGATGTTGCTGTTAATCTGCAGATTAGCTAGGTAATGCGCACATTAATTATGGTCATCCGTTAAAGTGCGGAAAATTGTTTCATTTCTCTAATTACCTAGGCAATCTGGTAATTACCTAGATTATCTGCACATTTCCGACCAGACATTCGTTAATCTGTACATTAACCTACTAGGCACTCATTAAAGTGAAAATGAAATCTTTGGCGAAACGATAGTAACGTTTTTGTACGCTTAAATTAAATGTTTTTATTTATTTTTTGATATTTAAAGAATAAATTAATACAATCGAATGATCAATATATTAATCCATAGAACCAATCATCAATCAATTGAAAAACTACAGTGCAAAAAATCAAACTGTTTAAAATATTATTGTAATTCATGAAATTGACATACTGTTATTTATTTATTTTTCGATATCTAAACAATCACGTTAATACAATCAAACAAACAACAAATTAGTTGATTGAATCAATCATCAATCAATTAAAACACTATAATAATAATAATAATAATAATAATAATAATAAAACGGTTTAGCATATTAATAAAATTAAGGAAATGAATTTGCGAATTATATGATAAAATTATGCTTTCTTTTTAGTGCAGTCAAAAGATTGATGACACTTTGAATTGCATAGAAATTAAATTCCGTATGGGAAATTCAAAAAAACCTCGGAAAACCCAAAACACCTTTTTTTTTTCTTACTTTTATCCGTATCCGATTGTATCCGAAGTATTTTTTCGGGGTTGAATTTACAAAACTGAGTTTTTGGCCCTAATTACACGTTTTGAGATTTCCATGAATTTCAAAACGAGGTTTTTAGCAAACTTTCTGTGCGTTTGTTTCTCTGTTATCCACATAAAACAAAAGCAGATATTAGCAAGAAATTCAAATTCGGTTAAGTTGAGCTGGTTGACGTTGCAATAGAGCTTCTTAGGCGTTATTGGTGGCGGTCTGGATGTCACCAATATTTGTGTTCCAGAGACGTGCCCACGGATTAAAAGAGAGAAGGATGTATTACTAATGTTACGGAAAGGTAGTAATTTTCATCTTACAGATAGAGGGCGACCAAATCTCGAAAATACACCAATCAGCGCGTTTTTACATTTCTGGCTGTTCCTTCGTTGGATGACTGAAGCCGAAGGGGCGGGCTTTCCCTTTCTTCCGATGAGTTTCAAAGATACTACACCAGGCGGCGATCGGATCGCTTACTCTGTTCGGCTGAATTAATGCGGAAAATAAAGCTCCGTTCCCCACGCTGACCGCCCTATCTAGTTTGTCATCCTGTATCCTAATCCGTGGACGTGCCGTAACATTTCTTATCATTCGCGTAGGTATAATTCGGAATTCTAAATCTGTATGGCAGGTGAGGCTAAATCTGTATGGCAGGCTGTCTGTGGGGGCCGTGGGACGCGCTACCCTCAGGTAGTGGTCCTACATGCGGCAGCCGCCTCACCTCCAAGAGGGGTGCCCCTGGATAGCCGCTTCGGCGGTGAACTAACGAGGTGGCGTGGCCGAGAAGCTTGGCGGGTGGACAGAGTCCTCCGCGTCCACTGTGCTCTATGCCTTTGTGGCCTGGAGGCTAAAACCACTCGTCGCTCGTAAAGTAATAGGTGATGTGTTATGTTGCGGGCTGTATTGGTGGCACGAGGCGCCAGAGCAGTCCTACTTGTAATTGTCACCTACTCTTCACCGCTGGCCTTGTTCCTCTAATAGGCTCAAGTGAGTTCCAGCACCCGGCTTAGCACACCCGCCGGAGAGCAGCTAGTTTGCTTGCGATTTTGTGGGTCTTCCCTTCCCGCGGGCTCCTCCGGGCCCGTGCCCCTGTCCGCGGGGTCGCTGGAGAGTTATGATATGTCGTTCGTGGTTCGGGTCACTTTATGTGTCCAAGCTCTAAGCCGAAAGGTGAGTTGCCCGTTCTCGCTGTTTTCTGTATGGCAGGTGATATTTCTTGAAACCTTTTACTGACAAGGAACATAAACATAAACATACAAAATATGTCTATGCATACTTTGTATATATTTCTTAGGTTATAAAACCAGCTAATTTACCTAAATTTTTATAAATTATCTACAAATTCTTTTAAGATTTCTTAATTTATAAACAGCATAATATTTAGATATTCACTTGTATATGGCAAATATTACTAATCTTACTTCTAACCAGATTCTAGCTCATTTATAAATTTTGAAAATACAGGTTTTTGACAGTAGAGGTTTCTCACGGGTTTTTGACGGTTTAAACCATTGTCACGTCAAAAACCACTTTTTGACGTCAGAAACCCAACCCTGGCTCTAACTCCCGTAAATATTTATGGAATTTCTTGAAACTGATATATGTTGTTCAAGTTCACTATCGGATGCTCCCTATTGAAAATGGAGTTTATACCTCTACTGGTTTGTGTACAGAGACATCCGAAAGTACAGTATAGGATAGGACCCATTATCCGGAACCCACGGGACCAGAAGAATTCCGGATCCTTTTCCCATTATTGCTTTCCCTTAATTATAAAACATAACTCAGTAATTGACTTCTAGGAGCAACTACTTCACATACAGACCAGGGCCCGCTTTACCATTAGGCGAACCTAAGCGGTCGCTTAGGGCCGACAAAAAATTTAAAAAACTGCATAAAAACATTTTTAAAAAAAGTTTCGGGAAGAAAAGCGTAAATCATAAACTGATTTTTGGTTTTCTCTCTTTTAAGGCATATATGCATATTAAATTATAAATTAAAAGTAGCATTCTTTGATGATTTTAACCTAGCATAAAAACACCATAAGGTACTAAAATATTTACATTTAATAAATATACGCTTTGAATTGTATTGCGATAATGAATGAAAAATAGATCTTTTTTTTTAATTACGAGGAAAAGAGGAGGGGGGATGAAGTAATTTGAAATTGCAACATGATAATAAAATGGCGCCATTCGATTACGATTTAATGATGATGATAATAAACATAGACAGATATACTTAAAAATATTTCACTGCTAAGGCAATCCTTTATTGGCGCCAGAAGTGAAAAACGGAAATATAAATTATTATTATATATTATTAAGTTTACAAATTGTTTATTTCCAAAATACATAAAAGTCAAAAGAACAAAGCCTATGTCTATGTACTATTAGCAAATTACTTTTTATTATTATTATTATTATATTAGTGGTAAAAAAGTATATCCATTTTAAACTCCTAGCAACTCTGAAATTGATATATTTCATATACACATACGCTGAGTTAAAAGAAGACTGACTTTTTTTTATTAATGCTTAAAGAATTGTCTACGAGAGAAAAGACTGTGCTGGAAAAAAAAAATATGGCATTATTGTCTGCTCAGTAGCAACCCACTAAAACATCAAAGTGCATTTGTCACTGTCAGCAATTCTAAATAATATGTACAAATGTAATTCAGTGGTAGCGTATGGTTTTAAGGTTGATGTTTATTCATGAGGTTCCTTCTTTGTAGTTGCAGTAGTTATATTCATAATTTTAATGTGCTTTTATAATATTAATATGCTTTTAATATGGTTTATCATCTTATCTTTTTTTTTTTACGCATTTTTATTGTACAGTAGCCGCATTTGCTTCATTTTAAAAATAACTGATTTTATACAGTACGCAACTTAAACATGTCTGGAGTGCGTGGTTGCAAAGATAGTGGAGCGGAAAAAAGAAAAAGAAAGAAATTGATAGAGCAATTATCTTTATCACAAAAAGGAGCAATTTTTAAGCATTTCAAAAAAGTAGCAAATGAGAATGAAGAAACTTGTAGTCGGGTTGAAAACGAGACGGTTAATATTTTAGTTGAATCTACTGCAGAAAGAGATACTCCTGAACCATGCACATCTACATCTAATATTTCTCCGTCCACAGATTCTAATATTTCAAATTTCGAATCTAAAACTCCAGAGCTGGAATTAAGTTTGCAGCATGAAAAAGAAAATCTAATAGAAAGTCATTTATTAAGCATTGACTTGAGCGACATTGGACTATGGCCGTTAGAACTGTCAAAAAATAAAATAACTGAAATAATTGAAACTGGACCAAACAGAGTAACAAAATTTGAATTTAACCGAGATGTCAATAATAGACATTTTTCTGCATCATTTTATACAAGAAAACTTTCAAACGGAGAAACTGTTGACAGACGCTGGCTTCTCTATTCCAAACAAAAAGACACTGCATTTTGTTTCTGTTGCAGACTCTTTTCCGATTCAAAAAGTAAATTTTGTAGCTTCGGTTCAAATGACTGGAGAAACATTTCCAAATTACTTAAGGACCACGAATCTACCATAAAGCATTTATATGCTTTACATAAATGGCTAGATTTCGAAAATCATTTAGTTAAAAATTGTGTAATCGATAAAGATTTTGAGCGCATTATTGCTGCGGAGAAGCAGCACTGGCGTAGTGTGTTAGAACGCCTTTTAGCAATTGTGCAGCTTTTGGCTTCTCGAAATTTAGCCTTTCAAGGAGCACATGAAAAAATATTTGAGCACGGTAATGGAAATTTTATTGGACTGGTAGAACTTATTGCAAAATTTGACCCTGTATTGCGTGAACATCTTCGTAGAATAACTAGTTCTGAAATTAAAGATCATTATTTAAGTAAGAATATTCAAAATGAATTTATCCTATTAATTCATGATAAAATATTAAAAACAATTGTCAGCTGCATAGTCAAAGCTAAATATTTTTCAATTATATTAGACTGTACTCCCGATATTAGCCACAAAGAACAAATGTCAGTCATCCTACGTTTCGTGCAGTTTAAAGAAAAAGCATTTGAAATAGTAGAAAGATTTGTTGGATTTTTAACCCGTTAGTAGTCGCTATACACAGCGCCACCTATTACAGATTGCGCATTTTTTATTTAACCGTCACCAATAATTTTAAGAAGTAGTGTGATCGACGTTTCTTCGATTTTATTCGCGTTTTATGTATATCAAAAGCCATTTCTAAAAATTTTGCAACACTGAAGGATGGGCGGCAAATCGACCAACTAGCGACTACTAACGGGTTAATTGTCAATGAAACGACTGGATTAGGCCTTCTAAAAACATTTTTAGAAAATCTAGAAAATTAGGTTTGTCAATTGACAACTGCCGAGGACAAGGTTATGACAATGGATCTAATATGCGTGGCTATAAACAAGGATTGCTAGCACGACTTTTGGAACTTAATCCTAGGGCATTTTATGTTCCATGTGGCTGTCATAACATATTTAGTGCTAAGTGATATGGCGAAAACGTCAGTTTATGCTAGAACACTTTTTGGTATCATACAACAAGTTTATGTATTATTTTCATCCTCTACTAAACGGTGGCAAATTTTACTCAGCCACGTCAAAGTTACACTAAAACCATTATGTGATACAAGATGGGAAGCTAAAATTGAAAGTGTTAAGGCATTAAGAAATCAAATGGGAGAAGTTTATGACGCACTTGTGGAAGTGTCTGAGACAGCAAATGACGTAAAATGCCAAACAGAATCGATATCATTGGCAAATGGGTTAAAACGTTATCAGTTTCTGGTTATGCTATGTGTCTGGTATGATATTTTGTCGCAAATAAATTTGATAAGTAAATTGATGCAATCTCAAAATATAGCAATAGATGAATCTTTGCATTTGGTAGAGAAAACTACCAGTTTTTTGAGTGAATATAGAAATATTGGCTTTGAAAATGCCAAAACAGCAGCTAAAGAGTTAGCAGAAAAACTGGAAATGAGCTCTGAAGAGATGTCGTTTCCTGCAAAATTATCTGTCAGAAGAAAATGCATCCGCAAACAGTTTTCATATGAAACAAATGATTCAGCAGTGAGCGATCCAGAAGAACATTTCCGAATAATTTTTTTTAACACCTTACTCGATCAGGCAATCATGTCTTTGGATGAAAGATTTCGTCAGTATGAAGCATTTAAGGAAAACTTTGGTTCTCTTTTTGATATCGCAGCCCTTAAAAGTGTAACTGATTCATATTTGACAGATAAATGCATGAACTTGCAAAAAATTCTGGCTCACAAGGATGATAACGCAACAAGTGATATTGAAGGAATGAATCTTTTCACTGAAATTAGAACTTTAAGCAACATTATTACACAAAATGCGAACACATCTCCCACTGAGTGTTTGCAGTATTTACTTACAAATAGACTTGATGAAGTTCTCCCAAATTTAACCATAATATTACGAATTTTTTTAACTATACCTGTGATAGTTGCATCTGCTGAACGCAGTTTTTTTTTAAATTAAAATTGATAAAAACATACTTAAGGTCCACCATGTCTCAAGAAAGACTATCTATGGGGTATCACTGATTTCAATTGAAAATGATATAGCAAGCTCAATTGATTACACAGAACTAATTAACGAATTAGCGAAGAAAAAAGCCAGGAAAGTTGCACTATAATAATAGATTACTCCATACTTTTGGTTTTGATGTTGCTGTTATGAAACGAATACAATTGTAAGTGTTAACTATATTATATTTACGTTGACTACTGTTTTGTGATACTCCATAAATCTATTTTCTTTTAACTCTCAATTTAACTTTTTAAAAAATATAAGTATACATTATTTTTTAATAATTAATTTATTGTAGGATATTAAATTAATATGATTTCATGTTTTAAATTTCAGTTTTGCTTTTTTAAATAACATTTGGCTATTTTCTGACATATTCAGAAAGCCTGTTTCATTCACAAATACATAAATGTATGAATTTTTCTAACATGACTTTTAAGGGCCTAAGAGTTAAACAGCCTTTTTCAGAGTATTTTAAGCGGGATGCATTTCCTGCTATAATGAATTGCTTTCCCGAATTTCTAAGTTTTCAAAATTGTCCTATAATACCCATTTTTATCCCTTTTCCACAAAAATCTTTATCATAATAAAACGATAAAAAACGCTTTTCAATTTCTAAGTAAAAATATTTGAAAGTTTCATATTTGCGAAAAAATGCCTTAATAAAAAACAGATTTCAGAGTCTTAACGGTCCTTTTCACTTATCGTCGCCGGAAGCCCGAGCCAATGTTATTCTATGGGGAAATTTTCTTTACAAATAACTTATTAACTAATACATATTTTTAAATTCTGTTTTCACATCCAGAAAATCCCCAACTGTTAAATTGACGGACCTTTTTTAAAAATGTATTTTTTTAATTTTTTATTTTGAAATTGCAAAATGAAAAAAATTCACATATTGAAAATTTGTATTTTGCAGCTTCAAAATAAAATATTAAAAAAAATAATTTTTTAAAAAAGGTCCGTCAATTCAACAGCTGGGAATTTTCCGAATGTGAAAACAGAATTTAAAAATATGTATTAGTTAATATGTTATTTGTAAAGGAACATTTCCCATAGAATAACATTAGGTTCGGCTTCCGGCAGCGGTGAGTGAAGCGGGCCCTTAACAACAGATTTTAAAAATATAATTAATTGCTAAAGTTAGAAAAGTTATGGGATACTAAACTTCAGACTTAAAATTCTTTTTTTCATGTGAGGGGAGGGGGGGGGGCAGTTTTGTAATCAATTTATGTTAATCATAATTAATTGCTCAAATACTTTTTCTTTGCCAATTGCTAAATGTACAATCCAGACTGATAAATGAACTTCTGTCTATTGTTTAAATTAAATGAAAATCAAAATACTGCAAAAAGAAATTATGCTGTTTATTCTTTAGCTTTTCCCTTTTCACCCCCTTTCAGCACCGATTAAAATAAATAAACATAATTTTTCCTCTGAGTCTATGAACTTTGACTCTACGGAATGCATCCTGCCATCAAAGTGTTTATTTATTTATGTGTCTTTTGCGATGAATCGTGTGGCTTGTTGCTAAATTGCAAAAACAATTAGAGATTTGTTATTTTCTCTAGTTTAAATAATTATGAAATATTTATTGTAAAATTTCAGATACTTTGCAGGATAATTATGCTCTCACATAATTTTACTTGTATTCCTTCTTTTTTTTTTTTTATTACTTACGACGCGCCGATCATAATGCATTTGAAGAGATGGGGGGAATTCCTATAAAGATATATTTTATTTCAGAAAATTGTGAGTGTTTCTTGCAATCCTATATTCTATTTTGAATGCTGATTATTTTTTTATTTTACAAAGTCATTTATTGTATGTAACAAATGTTTTAAAAAAGAAGTACGGATTGTAACATAAGAATACAGCTTTTAAGAAATACAAAACTTTGAATAAACACTATAAAACGCAAAAACTCGCATTAATTGTTTCGGGTCGAAAGAAGACACGACCCTTCATCAGGCGAACTAGTAGTCACGAGTAATAAGTAATAATTACAAAACTTTGAATATAAATACCATAAAAAGCAACAAACTCGTAACAATTGTTTCAGGTAGAAAGAAAACACACGACCCTTCGTCAGGCGAACAAAGTAGGCACGAGTGCTGCAAAAGAAAGCGGAATTGCTGCGAGTTCTTCCACTTAATGATGTTTATTTAAAGTTTTGTACTTATTACTTTTAAACGCCAGTTCTGTGGTGCTTTTTGTATAATACAGCTCTTAAAAAACGGAAATGACAAATCTATTGAAACAGCTCCTAGTTTATTGCTTCAATAAATTTGTTATTTCCATTTCATTTTCTTCTAAGAAAATATGCTTTCAAAATTTTCCCAAATGGCCAAAATTTCTCCCGAAGTTCGTTCGTGCGTCCGAATATATACTACACCTGTACCTGCATCTCTGCTCTAAAACTTCCGCAAAAGTGCTTGTGATGCAATGTCTTGTACAGAATGTGGGTTTGTATATACAGAAATTTTCAGTCAATTTTCCTAACAGCACACTTATCCACAGTACATCTTCAGGATGTTTCTGGGAGGTCTTTTCATCCTGAAGATATCTTGAAGAAATCCTGGGTAGAAGATGTTCTGTTAGCGTTCCAAATCAATCGCTTAGCACTTACAGGTGGAAAATATAAAGTTTGATTCAGCCTGTTTATTTTTGTTATTCATAAATATGGCCCGTCCTACCGAATTTTTACAAAAACTGTGAACGTTTTCTATTTATGTTCACTTTTATTCTTAGTATAAGTTAAGTCTTCTTTATGTAGTTATTCATAGTCAAAAGGCTTTTTTCTATTGTGATTTCTTTTTTGTGGAGGGAGGGGGGGGGGATTCCGAGATCTCAAAAAATTTAGCTGTGGTCACATAAAATATATAAGCTGCCCTGGCGTATTAGAGGGGGCCGCCAAAAGGGTAAAGCGGACCCTGATACAGACAGACATCTTAAAAAAATATTCGAATTATATTCTAGAGCTCTTAAAACATGCAAATAAATCAAAAACTGGAAGCCAAGATTTTTTGCAAATCATACTTTTTTCTATTAAATTTAGCAGGAAGAAAAAAATAACTATAATGCGTATATATATACAAACATGTACATTGCTGCCACTTGCCATGAGTGGCATGGTTGCTTCTTTATCAATGCTGCTACACATGAATACTGTCTCAATCACAAGAGCAGAACGCTAAAAAAAAAAAAAATCTTTAAACATTTCCATTTTTTTTTTTTTTTTTTTTTTTTTTTTTCCTTTCAAGATCTTGGTGAGAAGTTAAAAAATCACCGGAAATCTATCATAAAATAAATTATAATTTTTTTTTTTTTTATGTGGCTTGCTGTGAATTCCAGGGTTTTCCTGGACCACAAACATCCCTCACCATATGAAAGAAAGAAATTCTGTTTTAATTTCTAGATTTTCATAATACTACCTAATAAAACACACAATAACTCACTTTAGGGTGATTTTCTCTTTCTCTGATTTTAGTTATAAAATGTATTTTAATCATTAAAAAAAAAAAAAAAAAAAAAAAAAAATCTGAAATGATTCTGGATTTTGGGGCTTCCGTATAATGGGTCCTATATTGTACAATCTTTTGATAGCTTTTAATATATTTTACAGAATTTATTTTTTCCCAATGCTTGGTAAATATAAATTTCCAATTTTCTTTTAATTTTGAATCAAAGGGAATGAAAGCCGTGATTGAATGGCATATGAAAGTTCAGAGAAAACAGCACAATACGATTTGAATAGACAACTGAAACTTCAAAGAAAATAGCAAATTAAATCATTTTAAAAATGTACACTATAAATAATAATCAAGAATATTTAAACAGCTTTTATATTAATCCAGTTGCTTAAATTTTATTTAATAAATGTAGATTAAAAATAGTGCTATTTTAAGATGGAGAAAATAAATATATATATACAGTCGAACCTTGTTAACGTGAATGTCAAGGGGTATAAATTTTTTTTTCATGTAATCAGTAACTCTGAAACTAATCTTCTTTTTGATGGGTATTGTGGAAATGGTTCATGTTAAAAGGCCAGTGGCAAAAAGTTTTGTAGCTGTCTGCGACAGGCTTTTAAAATTTCATAATCTGTCTGCAAAATTTGCGTGTAATCAGGGGTGAAAATGGCCATGGGTGGCGCCAGAATTTGCCCGACGGGGGGGGGGGGGGAGGGCATGATGTCCCCGACAGGCGGGGGAGCAGCTGATTTTGTACTTGTATACCTATACACATACACACACACATTTATAATATATATGAAGCATAAATGTCATCATATATACAGTACTTGGCCAAATTATTAGACCAAAGAAAATATTTAAAGTTTTTTGAAATTTGGAGTTTATTACATCTGACCTGCTCAAAATTATTATTTGATTAGTGTTACCTTAAGCTTATTTCAGTACCTTTATTACAGAAACATTTTCAAGCTGGCAACACAAGACAGTTATTATTCTGTGATACAGTGGCATAGGTGTAAACTTGCATTATAACGTAAAATTTGTTCTGCTTGTTTATTTTGGATTGAAGCGAATATTTTGCTGCAAAAAGTAAGTTTTGCATTGTCATTAATATCGCGAGGGATATTTAACATTTTTATTAATTTATTATCATAAAAAGTTTTTGCTCCTTTATTTTAGATGGGGAGAAAGGCTGACCTTTCACCAAAGAGAGTAGGGCAGGTTTATAGTCTACTGAAGGCCACTAAACTGACCCAAAATCAAATTGCAGCAAAGGTAGGAGTATCCAGAAGCTCAGTAAAAAATATTTTAAAAAAAAATGGTCTTAAACATAAGTTTGGGTCCATCACGGAAGAATAATAGTGGACGAGCTCGCATTACGGCGAAGAGGACGGATTGGAAAATAAGAGACATTTGTATAAATAACAGAAAGAAACCGCTACGCATGTTAATGAAAGAAGTTCAAAATGAAGGCATTAATATATCAGAAAGAACTTTGAGACGCCGTTTGGCAGAAAATAAACTCATTGCCATGAAACCGGTTCGCAAGCCAAGGCTTACATCAGAAATGATGAAAAAACACTTGGAGTGGGCAATAAAGTACAAAAATTGGACAATAGAAGACTGGAAAATGATACATAGCTATTTATTTTGATCAACGATATATTGGCATTTATAATGAATATAAAGAATTTATTTATTTAAAATTAATAAAAGGTAAAGTATAAAATATATATTAAAAGCATTTAAAACCGTTAAAATTACCTTGCGAGCACTTTCGACCGCTTCAGCAGTCTTCCTCAGGCATGTGCTCCGGTGAACCACGTTCGTCGGGCGTATCCTTTGTTCTTTTATTTCTCATCTCTAGGAGAGTGCGCCACCCGGGGTCGATTTCTATTGGCTCTGTGTTGCATGTATCGTGGTTCGCTATAATTTCGACGTTTTCCCTCTTTGTGGCATAATAATAGTTATTGTATTGAGCAATTTTGCTAAAGTTTTTAAAATCTATTTTTATATTTCTTTTTCGTTTATTTTTGTTAATGCTGTAGTTATTTTACCGTATTTTATATCGTTTGCGTGTTCTTTAATCCGCGTTTTTATCTTTCGTTTAGTCATGCCGATATAGCATCCTGTTGTTTTATCTTCTTTAGTGTAATTAATTTTATAAATTCCTGCAGTTTCTGAGAAATGGATTTGGTCTTTATCGTTTCTAATTCTTTGATAAAACCTAATAGTAATATTTTTCAAAGAATAAGAAACGATAAAGAAAAACGATAATTAAAAACTTTAGCAAAATTGCTCAATACAATAACTATTATTATGCCACAAAGAGGGAAAACGTCGAAATTATAGCGAACCACGATACATGCAACACAGAGCCAATAGAAATCGACCTCGGGTGGCGCACTCTCCTAGAGATGAGAAATAAAAGAACAAAGGATACGCCCGACGAACGTGGTTCACCGGAGCACATGCCTGAGGAAGACTGCTGAAGCAGTCGAAAGCGCTCGCAAGGTAATTTTAACGGTTTTAAATGCTTTTAATATATAGAATATAAAGAAATTAAATAAAAAGCAATTTTGTTTAATTTTCAGGTTTGCTTCTCTGATGAACTGGTTTTTCATGTTTTAACAGAAAAAAACAAATTTGTTCGGCGGCATCCAAACGAAAAATACAAGTCAGATTGTATTGTTCCCACCACGAAACATCCTCCATCAGCCATGGTGTGGTCTGTCATATCAGGAAAAGGTTCTGGTCCTCTCTATGTGGTCAAAAATACAATGAAACAAGATCAATACCTGAAAGTCTTACAAACCAGGCTCATGCCACAAATATAAGAATGGTGTCCTGGAGACGAGGAACCAGTCTTCATGCATGATGGTGCTCCATCCCATAAAGCTAAATGTATATCAAAGTATTTAGAGCGAAAAAAAATCAAAGTTCTTGATTGACCTGGCAACTCGCCTTATATGAACCCTATTGAAAATGGTTGGGAGTTGCTGAAAAAAGAAATGCATAAGAAAAATATAGCCAATAAGGTAGAGTTGCTGGAATCTTTAACATACCAGTGAAATCATAATAAACATCTTCAAGAAACCATCCAATTATGCATAGAAAGTATGCCTCGTCGTGTTAAAGCCCTTTTAGTTGCCAAAGGTGGCCATACGAAATATTGATTTTTCTGTTAAATTTAATGTATCAATTTTTTCTTTCTTCAATAAGTATTGTATTGTAACAATTTTTTTTGTCATTGTATTCCTTAATGTATATGTTTTCGAAATATGAATGGAGAAAATATCTTTTTGAATAAATTTTTCACGATTCTCCCCCCGATTCTTTCCCTTCCATGGAAAACATGAAGTGACCAAACAATTGTAACAGCTCATAATTTATCGTAGGCGTTTCAACGATCTTTATAAGTTACACAGAATATGGCTAGTACAGTTTCCGTTCTTTTGTGGAGAGTCAATTTCTTGACGAAAGTGTTAAGGATGCAGAAAAAATATTCCAATTAAAGCAAATTGTCCTCGATGAAAAGTGAAATTTTGGCCCGACGGGGGAGGGGGGGGGGAGGGGGGGGTTGCCCGACAGGGGGGGCACTGGCCCCCCCACTGGCACCACCCCTGAAAATGGCTTACACTCAAAAACCCTGAATACTGATGGGGGGGAGGAGGGAGCTTAACATCAGTGGTGATCTTGTGCAACAATACATGAATACAATTTTACTACCGAAGAATATAGTATAAACAATTGTTTTTATTCATCTCTTTCAATTAAATATTTTATAGCAACATTTGACAAAACACAATATAAATAATTATAAATAATAAAAGTATTAATTTTAGTTTTAATACAGAAATTTTTACAAGTGAATTGTTATACGAAAGTTGCAAAAATTTTATTTTAATCATTGCATATAAAAACTGACCGCAAGCCATCTTCATGCTTGCCAACCATCTCATTATGAAGCATAGTACTTTTAGTCACCGCTTTTTTTTGTACACCAGTAATTTTTTAGAGTAATTTCATTCTTATTTAATCGTAACACTATTTGGAGAAAATTGCTCTAAATATAAAGTGGTGTGGGAAAAGGGGCGTAAACAAGACTACGCTTATTAATGAGATGGTTGGCAGTCCTGCATCTTTCTGTGTCCACGACTATGTCGCCGTGTTTCTGCCACTGGGGTTAAAAGTAATTCACATTAAGCATGTTCACGTTAGAGAGGTTCGGCTGTAATATATGTTTTTCCCCCTCAGAGCAAAGAGGGGGAGAAAGGCCATTGAACCTTCTGGATAACACAACAAATTAAAAAAAAAAATATTTTTTTTATTTGAACATATTAAAAAACATTCATATAAATCTATGCACCAATTTGCAACTTCACTGAATCATTTTCCAATAAAATGTCATTTTTATGATGAAAAAAAAACAAAAAAAAAAAAACAGCATTTTAAAATTCTTATTTTAATCATACATATATATTTTTTTAATCCCAATCTTCTTTCTCTTTTATTTAAAAATCATAAGAAAATCAAAATTATAATTTCTAAACATGTTTTTTAAAAAAAAGTCCTGCTAAAAATAGTTTGAAAAATATTGATCTAAGAACAAAGCCGACAGTTTCAAAAATGGTGGGAAATAAAGTTTCCCAGATCAAAAGGGTTATTTGGCACAATGTATATTTTATTCATTATTCAACCAAGTTCACTGTTCATTCTAAATCATATTTTCTTCTACCATTGTTTAATTAATATAAAAGCAAGTTTATAATCTCCTTATATTATTAACCAATAATATCTGTTAGAAATATTTTGTTGCAGATGATAATTATGTTAAAAATATTTGTCACAGACAATTTATTTTCTGATTATCTACTTTTTGTAGCATCTATGTTTTATACTTTTATATTTTTAGATTGGCAACAACAACCACATTATATTCAATGTTATTTTAGCTTAGAACAAAGTTTGAACTCCTGAATAAATATCCTTGAACCTGAAATATAATTCTTGAAATTTATTTTAGAACCATGAAATGTATTTTTTTGTGTATTCTCATTTAACTAATGTCCATTATAAAAATATTATGACAAGGTTAATTATATCACTAAAAAGATTAAACATGACTAGAAAATAAAGATATACCAAACTTTAAAAAGTACACTTTAATTACAATATCAGCAAATTGTTGTCACACATGAAAATATTAATCATAGCAAAATTCTATAACAGAAAAAAAAAAAAAATAGAGCTGAGCAAAAAACAATATTAATAAAAATGTCATTATTTAAATTAAAAGAAAAAAGTTTAGGTATAAATTATTTTATGCATTAATTTAAATAACATTAAATTGTTAAATAGGTACTTAAAGAATAAGTCTGAAAATGTAAAGAAAAATAAATTTTTTATTGGTCCACTTCAATTTCTGAAAGAATACTTCCAAAATGCATATTTTATTTATGCTTAATTCTATGTATCTTATGCAAGACTAAAATAAGAAGAAAAGGAAACTTTCCTTCTTTAGAAAGGGATTATTTTTTCCATTTGCGACCCGACACACTATTTGCACCACTGCATACACACAGTAGGATCCAATAGAAGTCTATTCGAAGAACGAATTAAACGTTGAGACAAAATTTTAAAAATAGCCACTAGACACTCGATAAGATTGCCATTAATTGACAAAAATCAGCATTTGAACTCAATTAATAATAACATAATTTAGATAATAATAAATAATAATATAACTCAATAATTTAGCAGTTAATTATGAGTGCCTTAACAAATTTAACAATACTTGGTAGCCAGTAAAATTTTTCAGTAGCCACAAAAAGTAGATTTTTCTGACTGCATAAGACAAAATTAAAAGATTAGTCTTTAAAAAGCATAAAATTTTCAGTGCAACTGAGAAAAAGTAATATAGTTAATATACTAATGATAATAAACAGCTTAATTTTGATATTTTAACATACTAAAATAATTCATTTTTTTTTTTTACATAAATAAGTTAAACTAAAATGGCCTTACTTAAAGTTAGACAGGAAGCTTTTCCCCTGGGATCCCAGGAGAAAAGCCATAGACAAATAATCAGTGAAGATGGAGCATGTCAACACTTAAATGCTTACATTCCCCTTCTAGGGAATTGCCAGCAAATGCTACGCTTGCGAAGCAGTTCCTTGAAGTAGTGTATCCATCTTTGGTGCATCTATCGCTGTTTGTTGTAAGTGTTGCTTCGTTGGTTGATTGACAGAGAGACGAGACGATTAAAAAGTCTTGCCAACAAGTCGCCAACCAATCAGATTACAGCATTGTTACAACTCTATACCTGGCATTCATAGATTTTTTAAATCGAAACCAAAACACATATGCGCCATCTTATTCATTATACATCTATGGGAAAAACTTCCTATTCAACTTCAAGTAAGGCCGCTTTAGTCTAATTAATTTAGTATAATTTTAATTTTTTTAAATTACCAACTTTGAATTAATTTATTATTAAGATTATTATATTTCATTTGCATTTTAACATAGAAATACCATATAGGATATTCTTCAATGAAGATAATTATTTCTTGAATTGTTTACCAAAATAAACACAGTAGAGAGCCAGAAATCCGCCGAAGTCCGAAATCCGCACAGCTTTTCAGATACAAACAATGAAATTTAAGTTCCGAAACTGCAAATCAGAATTTTTGTAAAAGATCATGAATGCAGATTTTGTGCTTGCATTTTATGATTATAATAATAAAAATATGAAAAACTGCAAGAACCAAGTTGCTGATAAACAAATTATCTACATTATATTAAATTAATCAAAAGAAAATTATAATTATTATGATGATGATATCAATGAGGAAATTAATAAACTAATTTGTTAAAATGCTATCTGATGAAGGCATAGTTGTAAGGAAGAATTCAGTTAAATTCTTCGCAAAACAAATTTGTGTTACCTAAGAATTGATGACTATTTATAATAGATTTAAAACTCAATGATGTATGAGTGCATGTTCAAGTGTAGCTTAAAACAAACTGCATATGAACTGATTTTGTCTAAATTTGACAATTAATTTTTAATTTTTATTTATTGTTTGCATTATAAATATATTTTTTTTTATGTTCAGTGTTATTCTTATGCACCTAATAATTTGAAATTGTTTTATTATTCACTGGTATATGTTTAGTTTGATTAATATTCTACTTTTATTATTCAAACTGAAAAAAATGATTTCTTATGGGCTTCAAAAATCCACCAAATCCTAAAATCCGCACAACCTCTGGTCCCAAGCTGTGCGGATTTTTGACTCTCTACTGAACTTATGACAGAAAATAATTTAATTAAATAAGAAAAATTCAATGATGAAGAGAAAATAGGAGATGAGATGATTAAGGAAGGAAAAAAAACTGATTGCCTTTTAGAAAACTGAGGTTGCTAGTGGTGATGACTTGTTAACCCTTTAACGTTCATCTGTTTTTCAGCGAAACCAAACATTTGATATCATTTAACAATTTTTATGCAGCAGTTTTTTAACATTTCCCCCTTTGTTTTAATCAATTTTGTTTAACTTTTTAATCAACTTTTGTTCCTTCTCTGTTCCGTAGATAGCAGCACTATTCCAAAATTTAACAAATAATGCTTCAAAGGAAACTAAATACATAAGTCACTTGAAGTTTCTTAGTGGGCGCGAGTGCGAATTGCTGGTTTGATGATCACTCATGTCTAGTTTTTTTTCATTTAATGAAAAGCTGGACTATTATTTTCACCAGAAACAACTTTTACGAGTTTTTGTAGTCGATAATGTTCACTTACAAAGTGTTTTATTTATTAAATTAAATATTATTTGAATTTAATAAAGTTAACTTATAGATGTTTCAAATCAAAAAATTTTCAAAAAGGAACAATGCTAATTTTTTTTTTTTTTTTTTAAATATTTATGATCAGATATGTGTCTAAAAGCCATTTTTAAAATAAATTAAGTAGTGAATGTTAAAGGGTTAAGCCCTGATGAGAGCTAGGAAAAAACCTCGCCAAATCATCAAGCGATGGACCTCAAATGGAAAACACCAAAAAGGGAAATATTGATTTCAAAAATAATATTTTACATTTGAAATATTAATAGAATATGAAATTAGTATTAACAAAAGTTATTACAGGATGAGCATTGCATATGGCTATAATTATATAACACACTCTTAACACATACAACATTCATAACAGAACACAATCACTATAACAATAATGCATTTTTTCCCTACTGAAATAGCACCTTAAAAATTTAAATAGCAAAAAAATGTAATAAATTTAATGAACATAAGAGTATCTACAGTTTTTTTTTTTTTTTTCAACTTCCAATTCAAGTTACATTATGAGGACTATTAAAGTTTCTTGTATCAGTGCTGACTCTAGAAAAAAGGGTCCCCAGGTCAATAAAAAGATTATTATTTATCTACAAACTTAGAAAGAATGATAAATAATAAAAATTACTGTGAACATAAGATACACATTAAAAAACTTTCTATAAAAGAAAAAAGAAAAAAAAGCATAAGAGATAAAAGATTAATAACTCATTATAAAATAGCAAATATATCAATAAAGCATATGATAATTTTTATTAAAATCACACAATCAACTGTGGAAGAAAATAATATTTATTGAAATTTTATTTTTCCGACTGAGTGAAAATAATGCCTGGACCGGGACTCGAACCCCGGATCTTTGACATACAAGGTCAAGGCTCTACCAATTGAGCTATCTAGGCTGACACCCTGGTCATTATTTTCACTCAGTCGGAAAAATAAAAATTTCAATAAATAAAGCATATGATAATTGAAAAAAGTCATACATGTTTTTATTTCTATGTTACATTTTCTTCACTCCAATAATATCTATAAGTTTTAAAAAACATTTTAATTATTTTTAAAATGATAAAAACAAAAGCTACCACTTTTAATTGTATACTACAACATGTAGGCTATATGCAATTTTTCTCTCTAAAATGATTAAAATTACCCTCAGAAAACTGCGCATCAAGAAGTAAAATACCTAAAAGCCTGTGCATCGTTAAAATGTTATAAAGAGTCAATATGTGTTAAAATGTTTTTTAAAAGACTGTTGGGTACAAAATATATTAAAAAGGGGGGCCTAGAGTCAGCACTATGTACAGTTGGTAACAAAAGTATCTGAATACTAGCAAAAATTCCTATATATATAAAAAAATGTAGTTAATACTGCTTTGTTAAATAAACCCTTGTCGAATCATGTTACACTGACTAAGAACACGATTCGACAAGGATTTATGGTACAACTATAGTATTTCCCCACAGCTGAATTTGGCAATTTTTCTTTGGCGCCGATTTGAACGATAATGATGTCGTTCTGAACTGTTTGCGATATAATATGGCAGCCTGCATGCTATTTATTTTGGATTTATGATTTAGCCATAATCGCCAAATTCAGCTGTGGGGAAATACTATAGTTGTTGAGGATTTATTTAACTAAACAATATTAACTCTACTTCTTTTATATATCAATTTTTTGCTAGTGTTCGGGTACTTTTGTTACTGACTGTACAGTGTAAATAAATATTTCAGATGGAACAAAACTAATGCTGAATTGCCCTAAAATGAAAAACTGTTCCGATATATGTGCAAGATTATCAATAAAAATCCTAATTTAAAATTATTAGATATTTTTTAATTTATGCTTCCTCATTGCAAAATAACTTGTTCAATATGGATATCTAACTTCTGCTGTGCTTGTAATTTATTGAAAAATAAGAATATTTGAATAACATTGTGTTTGTGATTTTAATAAATTTAATTGAAATAAGAATTTTTCACATCATTAGTGTGTCTAAAGTCTACTCATATGTCACCGAGTGCTGTGAATTAATTAATTTTTTTTTTTTTTTTTTTTGTTGTTAATAAAGTCTTAAATAATCTAATGAAATGCCATAAGTAGGCAGTTTAATTTGATCTTTTAAGTGAAATTTTGACAGTAATTTATTTGAGTTTGCCTTTAACCCTTTGCATTCAAAGCCTTTTTTTGCTTTAGCAGCTCGAAACAATTTTCTTTGTATTTGATGAATTACTTACCATTATGCATAAAATGATTTCACACGAAATTTAACATTTAATATTTTTTATTTCACCATTTTATGTAACTTTGTACTTCAAAGATTTGCTAAACCTATCAAACATCACAATATCAAATCAACCTGTGACAGAGAACCTGTGACCTCTGAAATACAAAGGGTTAATTTAATTTTGAATTCAGGACCATTATCTAATCAAAATGAAACATATATGATTAGTAATATGAAAGATAAATGAATTATGAAAAAAAAAAAAAAAAATCTTATTTCAGTTTTACAAAATAAAACTATCATATCATACACAATATTATTAAAAGATCCTTATGTTACTAAATAAAACAAGAAGCTCAACACTACAAAGTTTTCAGAAATATATCGATACAAACATATCATAACATTAAAAAAATAGGAAAAAGAGAAACTACTAAATAAATTTTCTATCATTTATTCATTATTATTTTCTTTAATTAATAAATTTATGCTCTTTTCAATAATATAAACATTTCCATAAATTTGATAAAGAAAATATAATAAGTACCAGATAAATACAAAGGATAATATTAATTTTTATATCAAATGAAATGAAAGAACTTTGCAACATTCAGGAACTTGCAAAAAACACACCACTATATACATATATACATCCAATAATCAAAACAGCTTAATATCAGACATCTCATACTGTAAAGCAAACTAATAAAAAATAACAAACATTTATCTTTTTTTTTTCTCACTAATACATTAAAAAAATAGTCTAAAAAATAATTTACATTTGTTGCTACCTTACAAAAAAGGTAAATCCAGCAGGTAATACATTCCAGAAGAATGATATAATTATATCCGACGCAAAATCAGCAAATTTAAAAGTATGTAAAGGAAAAATTGCTGATGGACTTTGATCATCTAAAATATTAGCACTGCTAATAATATAGATAGGAAACAGTGTAGCAAATACGATCATGCTATCAATAAAGGATCCAAAAGCCATAGTAATTATTGCTAAAGGAAAACCAAATCCTAAGTAATATGGCCATTTTCTGTCAACATTAAGTAAACGTCTATGTAGTAGCATACCCATATGCACCCACTTGTATTCAAAGGCATACAAAGAAGATAATAAAGCAAGGTGACATAAATACCAGAAATTTTGCAAAACAGTTGGCAAAGGTAAAAGGTAAATAACGTATCCTTGAACGCAATAAACAGTCTGAAGAAAAAAACTTTTACACTGGTCAGCTAAGGAAATGCTAATTTTGTAATCGACATTTTTCTTAATATTTGCTTTAATGAATATTATATCAGCGATGTCTTGATACCACAAGAAATTCAAAAGCTTACTCAGGAAAAACATAGGAAGTATCCAGCAAATAAAGAAGACTAGGCGTAAAGTTTGATGAAGCAACCAAAGATTATCTTGTCCGAACCATTTTGCTAGCAAAGAAATTATTCTGCTAATTATCAGTACATTAAATATACAACTTGATATCCAAAAACACAGTCCAAAGATTAAACAATGAATAAATTTATTTTTTATAGAAGAGCCTTGAGTATGTTTAGGTATATGATGAGCACTTTCGCGAACAGGTTCTTGTGCGTTTATTACATTAATTAATTTACACATACCAACAACGCAGTCTTTTAAACCATATACAGCGCAAATTAATATCCCTTTACCGATTTCAAATATTTCCATTTTGCTGTGTACAGTTTAGAACCCTTTAGAGATATTCACAGAACATAAACAGTGTAGACAAAAAGCAGAGCAGAGCACAATAACAACAAATAAACTGCGCTGTGCGGTGGTAAAAACGAAAACCAACCAACCTTGTATTTGTAGAGTATCGATATAAGAAAAAAAGTTGGTTTTAAAAATGTCTCATTGCGTTAGTTCCAAAAAATTGTCGCTAGTGTCTGAGAGTCCGAGTGAGAGTAACTCTGAAATAGATTGAACGGTTAGGATTCTTTTATGAAGTCGTAAAACGTAACGTTTACGAAACGAATATGTAGGGTTAAATGTTGTGTTGTGGTTTTTTGAAAGTATAAGATTGCCCATCAAAATACAGCCGTACTACATGCTGCAGACTGGAAATTGGAAATATATATATAAAGAAATAAAACACAAGTTAACATCAAACATATTTGAAAATTGTCTTGTTTATATTTTGTAAATTTGAAGCGCCAAAACATTATGAATTGTCAATAATGAGGTGAAAAAGTTTGTTTTGAATGTTTGTTTACTTTTGTTGATAAACTTCTCGATCTTTATTATGGCATCTAATACACAAGATGCTTGTTATTTAGCTCTTCTTGCTATGGCAGAAGAGTTTCGTACTATGAATCCGCCAAATATACGAAACTGCATACAGAGTTTAATGGCGATTTTTAATTTAAAACAGCCTCCTAAAGTTGAAGCTAGAACTCATTTACAGCTTGGAAATATTTTGTTACAACACACAAAAAATACAGATTTAGCCCTGTCTCATCTTGAAAAGGCGGTGAGTATTTACATATCAAATATATATAGTGTGAACTGATAGATTTATCTTTTTTGCGTTTGAAACGGTTCAGTTTACCCCTCTTAATATTAATTTATCGTTAAATATATGTATTACTGCTTTATAATGAACCGTCATTTGATTTATCGTAGCTCATGAAAAACTTTGCTTTGCAAAAACCTTATACTGTTAGGTGTAAAATGTTTCACAAATTTTCTCTACAGTATTGGGGTAGTTTACTTATGTTGTTAGCTTATTCTCAAATATTACATATATTTAAATACAAGAAGAAATTATTCTTTATACATACATCACATGTTAATCCAGAACAAATTTTGTGCCTCACTGAGGCACTTTTACAAAGTCAACTTTTGGCTATAAGGTTTCATCACAAAATCAACTTTCAGGAAAGAGGCACCTGCACTTAGTCAATTCCCAGCAATATAGCGGTACACAAAATTGTTTTCTAAGCTTTGCGTCATTGAACACATATAAATACCCTCACTTGGGATATTTACTGGAGACTGGTAAATATTTAAGTAAACACCTATCTTGCACATGAGAAATAACTTGCCTACATATATATTTACTATACAACTGTTTCATTTTATTTTTTAAATGTAATTAAAAAAGAAAACTGTTTTACGCATTTTGGTTATATGTTCTGAAGCATTATTAATTTTCACAAACTTAGTTGATTTTTTCACAAATTATTTTATAAATTCACAAATGGGGTGCCATTTTTAAAAAGTTGGATTAAACCCTGTACATATGCACATATTAATAAGATTAAATGTAACATTGTGAATAGGCATAGCCAGTTTCAAATGTTTTGATGATATTTTTTTATCAAAAAAAAAAAGTATATATATACAGTGAAAAACGTTTAACACGAAACTGAGGAGACCGAAATACTTTTTCGTGTTAAAAGAATTTCTTGTAAAAAAGATTCGTAAAAAAATGTACAAAATTGGCCAATGTTTTCCCTGTCGTCAATTATTATTTCCATTTCCTGTAAAAATACTAACTTACATCCATTAGGATAAAAATCAAGTACAAATAAGATTGCCTTTTTGGGAAAAAAAAATCAGATATCTTTTATTGTCTTTTTCAGCACCACATTGTTTAAAAAATTATCGAGATTATATATTGTTTTATTCATCGCTGAATTCGAATGTGCATCTAAATAACTGCAGATACTCATTATTTTTTTCATTTCTGAAGCAGACGGGACAGAAACTGCATCGTTGATTCAGTTGCCAGATTCGTAATAAAAATTTACCTAAGTGGAATCATTTTAATGAGGAACGATGTCAAAAATCTTATTGTTGGTGCTGTAAACACATGATCATCGAAGAGAACATATTGTAGCATAGTTACCAACATTTTAATTTATTCCAGAGCATTTTTAGCAGAGCTTTTAATCTGCACCACTTTATTTAGATTATTTTCCTTCAATACGTAACGTAACTACGATAAAATAAGAAAAAGTTACTCTTAAGAAAAAAATGGTATGGAAATAAAGGCAGGTCTAAAAATACTTTTGGCATCTCTGTAGAAGCACACATGCCACTGAAGATCAAAAGCGAATTTTTTCGTGTTAAACGATTTTTGTTTCGTGTTAAAAGAAAAAAAAATTGTATTAAATAACATAGTACGGAACAACTATAGTATTTCTCCTCAGCTAGATTTGGTGATTATGGCTAAATCATAAATCATATAGCATAAATGATAAAATCGTAAGCTAAATTATAAATCATACATCATAAAATCATAAATCCAAAATAAATAGCATGCAGGCTGCCATATTAAATCGCAAACAATCTAGAACGACATCATTATCGTTCAAATCGGCGGCAAAGAAAAATCGCCAAATTCAGCTGAGGGGAAATACTATAGTTGTACCCATAGTACACTGTCCGGACCGCTATATCATTTCGATTAACCGATTTTTCATGTTAAGCGTATTTCACTGTATATAAAATAAATAGTACATATTGTATTGTAATAATTTAACAGATTATTATTGCAGCTAACACTTGACAGAAAATTAAATAAAACGCTGCAGGCGTTAAAGCAATATCAATACAATATGAAAACATAAAATATGTACTACTCAAAAAATATAGTACTTCTGTATTATCTCAGTCAGGTCAAAAATTACATAATTCACCAAATTAATGCCATGTATGATGTATATTTAATATACCGTAATTTCACGTACATATAACCCGTGATAGATATAATCTATTATCTTTATTTAAATAATTATAAACTGTGATTTCCAAACATGTGATTTTAGAAGTGCGGGGTATCTTTCGGTTATAATTATTTTTAAAGAAATTTTTCATGTTGCAGGTTATGGAATAGTGAATTTTATTGTTTGTATCTGACAAGCTGTGTCGATTTTGAACTTTAGCAGATTTTATGTCGGTGGATTTTTGGCTCTCTATTGTAGCAAGTGTGTTAAGAAACCTTGACCTCAGCATTAATTCTTTAAATATTGATCTTAGACATATATACCATAAAATACCACAAAAGCACCCTCCCTCGATTAAACACCCCCTCTGCTTTTCACATGAATTTAGTTTGTTCCTAAAATACCAAATGAACACTTGCACACTGTACACAGTAAAAAATAGTTATGCCAGAGTCTTTTTTTTTTCAGTGTAGTAACCTATATCCAAATAGGTATTATGTTACATCAGATACAGATTATTCGAAAATGGAAAATAGTGACAAAAATACTTTATAAAACAGTTTATTGGAAGGGTGTAAAAATAAATTTTTACAAATTTTTCTGGTTAAATGAATGTCTGTTAACAAAGAGCTTACTTTAATATATATATTTTTTTCTTTTGGTTATTGCAACTTAAAATGTATACACTAAGCGACAAAAAAAAAAGCCGCACTTGGATATTTTCCTTTTCCCTTTTGCAACTGCCAATTTTATCATTTAAAAAGCAAATTTTCGAACACATTTTATTACGTCACCCTCCATGTACACTTAAGGATTGAGCCCAGTGTTAAAAATAAAATTCAACTGTCTGGAAAATTATAATTTTAGAAAGTATTTCAAAAAGGGCAAGTATAAGGCATTTAACGATGACACAAAAAGTATTAATTTTTGAATGAAAGTCAAAAAATATTTTAATATGTGAGATGGCAAATTAATTAAATGTTAATGAAATATTCCTGAGATGATTTTTAGGAACATATAAAATTGTTTGGCTGTTTAAACGGAAAAAGTGTCTTTAGGCGGCCATGTTGCCCATCCAAGCGAGATGATGGCAAGTTAAGAAACAAAAGTTTAAAAAAAACAATTTTTACATGCTCATAACTTAGAAAAGATTTTTAAAAAAGTGCATAGCAAAATAATTTCATCAAAAACAGTGCGAAACAATTAAACAAAGTATGTTTAAAACCAGAAGATCTGCAAAAAAAAAGCCATTACTAAGGAAAAGAATTAAAAAAACAAGACTTCAATTGACCAAAAATTAAAAAAAAAAATATCAGTTAATTATTAGGCCAAACTGGTTTTCTCTGATGAGTCAAGTTTATTTTATTTCGGACTGATAAAAAAAACTAGTAAGATGATAAAAATGTGACCGAATTATTGAAAATTGCATTCTGAAAACAGTGACACATTCTCTGTACATTATGGTACAGAGGTGCATAAATTTTCAATGAGTCGGGCAAATTTTTATGCTCAAGGAATCAATTAACTAGAAATAAAACGGTGCCTGATGCCTGACCGACTATTTTGAAGGTATCTCAGACTTCCCGCAAACAGAATTTCAAGATGATATTGCACCATACTAAAGGACGTCTGTTGTGTGTTTATTCAATTTAAATCGTTAAAACTACCTATCCTATCCCATGAGCACCTATAATTCTGTAAGCAATCATATCTTTTTAACTTTAAGTTAAATCCCACAAAAAAATATCGTAGAATTTCTCCTTCATCAGACTTGGAAATAGCCCTAATCTCAATCCGCTCGAAAATGTTTAATCTATAAAAAAGGGCTACAACTCAGTAAGGACTAGAAAAATTTATTTATGATATTTGGCACAGAGAAGTTTCTGATATTTATATTAAAGCACTGCATAATATTATGCCATTGTGCATTAAAGCAGTAATTCCATATAAAGGTGGAATAACTCAATGCAGAATACATATTTTTATTACAAAATTGCTTAGATCTAACAAATGAATTGTTTTATTTCATGTATTAAAATATAACTTTTTTATATCATATAATAAACCATAATACAGTACTAAGTATATGTTTATTATATTACATTTAAAAAGAATGTTTTATGTAGATTTTAAATAATTACTTCATAGAGTGTAATAAAGTGAATTATTAAATCAAAAATGTACATAGATATCATTTCATCTCTTTCATATTATGCAAACATGACAGTTTTATTTGTTCCAACCATTAGTTTTGAAGTTATTACAAACTCTAAAGGTATAAGTCAATTTTTCTGCAGTGCGGCTTTTTTTTTTTTGTCGCTTAGTGTATATATATATATGCATTTTATTTTAGAACTATTTTCATGCAATTTAATTTTAGCTGAAAAATACAAATCAATTTACTATATTTTTGTCGTTTATCTGCTGCCTCCTCAAATATATTACAATTTTCTTTGAAGATTGAGGGAGTGCTTGAACAGTATTTTATAGCAACAATTACAAAATTATGTTTAATAAAATTATAAAATTAAGAATTTTATAAGATCTATCTAATATTTCAAAGGACTCAATTTTTAAGAATTATGAAATTTAAATTTTTATATGTCTCTCAAACAAAAAAGGGTTTCCATTGAATAAAAAGTACATCATATACTAATAAAGTGATATACAAAATTTTAGCATTGTATCATGAAAAGTATTAAAAATACAGCAAAACAATACATATGTATATTTAAAATTTATTAGAATGCAATCTTGAAATTTTGTATGTCATCCTATTGGTATGGAAAACATTTACTAACTATATATATATATTTGTTTGTTTGTTTGGAGCCATATAAAATTTTACTTTTGCAATCGTTAAAATTGAATTCCCAGAAATCTTCGAACAATTTTATGAATTTCTGTATTTTTGTTAAGCATCTTTATAGTCTGTTATGTGTTATTTGTATGTTTAGATCATTGTTAAAATAATAAAAACCAAGGTTAAGAATTTCTGTATTTATGTGATGTGTATAATGCACACATAAACATTTTACTTTATCATTGTTGTGTTATAATATGATTCTGGTTATATTTAAATTATTAAAAGGATAGTTTAACATATTTATAAACTTTAAATACCCTATAAAAATCTTTCCTTAATGTACAAATATATTTCCGCTACATCCGTAGCCATCATCAGTGCCCAAGTGCTTTCTGTATACTTTCCTTGCCTGTTTTTTCTTTCTTCATTTCAGTTTGTTTATTGTGTGTTGCCAGTCAGGTGGAATAATACTATGCTCCTGATCTTAACAGCAGAGCACGGAAGAAGATTGTATAGGAATTAAAGCGAGATAGGGCAGCGAGCGCGGAAACCGGAGCTTTCTTTTCGGCATTAATTCAGCCGAGTATAGGAAAGCGATTCGATCGCCACCTGGTGTAGTATCTTTGAAACTTATCGGAAGAAATGGAAAGCCCGCCCCTTCGGCTTCAGTCATCATCCGATTTCCGAGAACGACCTATGAACGAACAGCCAGAAATGTAAAGACGTGCTGATTGGTGTATTTTCGAGATCTGGTCGCCCTCTGTCTGTAAGATGAAAATTACTACCTTTCCGTAACATTCGTAATACATCCTACTCTTTTAATCCGTGCAGCAGAGATAGTTAGTTTTTTTTTTAATTTCTTCGTGTTTCAGAGCATAGTATTGTGAATTACAGTGGGATATTTTTTGGATATTTCAAAATGTTAAGATTAACTATAATCTTAACACTTTTAAATATAAAAAAAAAAAAGCCCATTATAATTCACACCACTATGTTCTGAAGCGCGAAGCCATAGAAATACTAACTACTAACTCTGCTGTTAACAGCAGACAATACCTAATCTCGCCACCAGCTGTGGACAATGTTATTCTATGGAAAATTTTGTCTTCATAATTGCTCGTTGTCTAATGTATTTTTTTATATTCCGTTTTCACATTCAGACAATTGACAATTGTTAAATTAGTACTGATTTTCCAAAAATTGATTTTTTTATTTTTTGAAATTTTAAATTTGAGTTCAAAAATACAAATTTTCACCAAGTGCATTTTTCTCATTTTTTAGCCACAAAAAGAAATATTAAAAATTTAAAAAATCAATTTTTGGAAAATAAGTGCTAATTTAATGATTGGGAATTTTCTAAATGTGAAAACGGAATTTTAAAAAGTACATTAAGTAATGATTATTTCGAAAACAAATTACCCCATAAAATAACATGGGCTATGGCTGTCGGCAAGATTAGGTATTGTCCACTCATAATAAACAGGAGTGAGCATAGTGGTATTTCATCCGACTGGCAACGCACAATAAACGAATTGAAAAGAAGAAATGAGAGAAAGGGGGAAAAAAGGCCGACGGTGAAAGCAGGGGTCTGTCCAGACTTTTCACACAGGGTCCTGTTTTTGTGAAATTGTGAAAAATTCTACATGTAATTTTGTGAATCTAAATTTAGTGTGAAAATAAAGTTCCAAACTTTTTGGCTATGGTCCTCTTTTTGTGAAATTGTGATAAATGTAATTTTGCAAAATAAAATTACAGTTTAGGTTTAATTTTAGAGAATGACAGTTCAGTTTTACAGAATTAAACTCACATATATACATAGAAGCCCTTTATAAATTAGCAATTGAATATCAGCTTTCTGGGAGAAATACAACAAAACACGTATTATTATTCAGGCAGTCTGTTTTTAAGGAGAAAAATTTTGTGAAGGGTCCTGTTTTAGGATAAATAATTTTGTGAAGGGTCCTGTTTTAGGATAAATAGTTTTGTGAAGGGTCCTTTAAAGGGACCCAGGTTTGCCTGTGGTCAGGTTCCTGGAAAGTAAACAGAAACCACCTGTTCCATGAATGTAGCCGAAATATATTTGCACATTAGGAAAGGATTTTTATAGAGTATTAAAGTTTATAAATATGACTCTGGTTAGTTACTAGGTTTAAATTGTTTATAAATATCTCTCAATATTGTTAGTAATTGTATATATTTATTTAAATTTGCAATTGTATGATTGTCTTAATATTTTTCTTTCTCTCCAATAGACAGCACATGCCTTTGATGTCATTCTGCTTCATGATAATGATTTCATTTTATTTTACACTATTCGCAAAGTTTTTCTTTGCGGAAATTTTTTTATCAATACTCATATGAAAATTAAAATTAATTAAAATATATTTTTTAAATTGGCAGTATACTACAGTAGAACCTCGATTCTTCGATTTTCATGTGGTGGCTAAAAAGAAATATGATGAATGCGGGTTAAAGACAAAACACAAAGAAAAAAATTTTTATGACTTAATACATGCGATGTATACAGTATACTACTAATAAAAACTAATTTGTTTCTTTCCAAACTGTCAAAGAATTAAATCAAAGTTGTAGAACAATAAGCGATATTTATTTTTAAAAGTCAGTAATTTTATGCTGGGTTTTTTGTTCATTTCATAAATAACAGAAAAATTTCCAGCCCAGGAGCAGGATTATATCCGATGTTCTGCAACGAGACATTAAAATTTGCAGATGTTCTGCAGGTATTTTGTCCAAATTTGTCAAAGCATAGTAAAATGCAAAATAAGTATAAAAATAATACTTATTAGTAAAATGTTTATTACACTTTTATAATAAAACATGATTTAATTTTTTTATAATCTAAAACTGAGGAATACACCTAGAATTTGCAATTTTTTCAATGACTTTTGTCATTAATATTGTCACATTAATGTGGATATACTACTGACAAAATGTTTATAAATTTTGTCTATACATTGAAACAATGACTGTTTCCAGCAATTTTCTAGTATGCTAACAGATTTACAGGTCAGTTGAACATATCTAGGTTTTATTAATTTTAGAATGTTAGCTGTATCAACATCATCCAGTTAGGGGATAGATGAAATGTTCTGTGACGTGCGTCGCAGTTTTAAGCACTTTCTGCTCCTGGGTTTTTTCTGTAATTTCTTTGTAAATTTTCAAATGCGGTTATTACATAAAACACACTTTGCACTGGTGTAAGCTCAGCCTCATCAGCGTGAAAATTATCCTCTGTTTCCTAGTGATGGAGGTTCTTAAGGGGATACTTTGCCTAATTTGATGAGCAGTCTAATCCCGTGTTATTCTCTGGAAAAATTTGTTTTATAAATTACTTATTACCTAGTGTATTTATTAAAATTCTGTTTTCACATTCTGAAAATTCACAACAGTTAAAGCGTTTTTCGTTAATTTTTTATTTATTTTTTGCATTTTTAATATTTTATTTTGAAGCTATAAAATGCAAAAAAAAAATTGTTTTTTTTTTTTTTGTACTTTACTTTCGAGCCTTAAAATAAAATATTAAAATCAAAAAAAAAAATAATAACAATAATTTTTGGAAAACGAGAAACGTAATGATCGCAAGTTTTTGAATGGGAAAACATAATAAATAAATTTAAAAAAAAAATAGGTAATGAGTAATTTATAAAACAAATTTCACCATAGAATAACATGGGGGTTAGACTGCAAGTCAAATTAGATGGTGAAGTTGAATATTATGGGGGTAAAAAATGGCTAAAGGTTTTGAATGCCTGCTCCCAGCAGTGTTGTTCTACCGTTGAAGACCTATTATAAAGTAGTCTTTTCTTCTTAAGCTTTAATAAATTGTAGTATAAAACTTTATTTAATGTATTCATATTGTGAGCTAATGCAAATAATATTCAACAACAGATTTATTTAGCCAAATATGATCAATTTTACAACAAAATATTCCAATAAATTATGTAATTTAATTATTGTCTTTATAGATTTTTTTTAGAACATGATAAAAAAATCATTACTCTTTCTTTTCTTTTTTTTTTTTTTTTTTTTTTTTTTTTCTTATTGATTTTTATGTAAAATATTTTTATTGTTCATGCAAAATTAGAAGCAATAATGTATTATAAAAAATTTACTAAATATTAAATTAATATAAGTATATTAAATTATTTTACATTAATTAAACTAACTTATTTTTTCTTTTCTGTTTTAGTGGGTTCTATCTCAAAATGTATCCTTTTTTATTCATTTCAAATATGCATTATTATTTTGTTTTTACATGAAATTTTGTTGCTTACTGATAATATAAAAATGAGTGTTAACCTTTTGTCACTCAAGAACTCCATTTTCAAAAATATTTACTCACATGCACATTTTTTGAAGCGGGTAAAAAATAAACCCCGTAAAAATCTTCATTGTCTTGAATGCCAAAGAGGAACTGAATAGCAGACAACAGTTTCGGAAGCATTTAGTGTACTGTCTTCAGTGCATAAGGAAATGAAGTGCTTTTATATATAGGAAAGAAATTGGATTCTGGTCAGCCAATAGAATTACGCAGAATGTGGCGGACTGACCAATAGGAAATTGAGAAACGGTAGTTGTGAAAAAATGTAGAAGAAATTAAGAAAATGTGGACTGAATGTAAAATTTCTAATATTATTATTACTTTTTACCACACCTTTTACTTATTCACGTCCTAAGGGCTACTAATTTATACATTAAAGGTGAGCTAATATAAATATATACTAAAGTGGCTATTTTTGAGTGTGTTTCATGCTGGAAATCCTCTAATACCTATTACAAAGTTGAAAGTTCACTGTAGAATAACTATGATGTTTGGCTGTCAGTGATGATAGTGATAATGCAACCGAGTGGCAGAAAATTTTGTAGCTGTCTGCGACAGGCTTTTAAAATTTCATAATCTGTCTGCAAAATTTTGAATGGCTTATACTCAAAAAGCCTGAAAGCTGATAGAGGCAATCTTGGGGGGGGGGGGGGGGGGAGAGAGCTTAACAACAGTGGTGATCTCATGCAACAATACATGAATACAATTTTACTACAGAACAGTATAGTATAAACAATTATAAAATAATAAGTTGAACTCATTCAATTAAATATTTTATAGCAATGTTTCACACAACACAATATCAATAATTATAAATAATAAAAGTATTAGTTTTAGTTTTGGTACAGAAATAAGTGGAATTTGAAGTGGGGAGCAGTTTTGAATTAAATTAGCACTTTTCTATGTTCCCGTAGAATCTCAGTAACAGGTAACAGGAGAAAAGAATACACGCATAACGCTGTCTATCAAGGGAGATCTAAGCTCCCTAGGTCGCCATTGTTAAGCATTGTTTTGTGTGTTCCTACAAAGGCACCTAAAGGAGGGCTCTGGTCTTCCTACCAGAGAGCGTCTAAGACGTCATACACTGGTAACACATTATCACAGGCGAAAAATGTCTGTAAATTGCAGAAATTTTTTTATGACTGCAGACAAAGACTGCCCTATAGTTGCGGACAATTTTTTTTATTAGTGCAGACAAAGAGTGTTCGAAAGTTGTAGACTAATTTTTTTATTAGTGCAGACAAAAACTGTCTGCAAGCCGTCTTTCTGTGTCCGCGACTATGTCGCGGTGTTTCTGCCACTGGGTAATGCATTACCTTAAAAAAAGCATTAATATTCCAATAGAATTTATTCAGCTCATAATGCATATGCATTTTACACCATTCAGTTCAGCAATGATTGTAGAGGATCTCTTTTAATTTTGTATAAATCTATTCTAAATTAAGAGAGAGAGCTAATACAAAAGGCTTCACAACTAGTATTTTGTTATTGCATACTTTCTCTAAAGAGAAAAAGAACTAAAATGGTTCAAAATGCTAAAAGTAACAGTGTAAGATTGAAATATATATTTTTAAAGTTAAAAGGATTATTTTATTAATGTACATTTCTATTTACAATTTTTCATTCTATATTTTATAGTAGCCTAAAATTATTTTCTATTTTCGAAGAGAAGCTTACTGACAAAAATAACACTTGAAATTCTTGATGGCATATGTGGTTTTTGGAGTCTAAAATTGTTATGAAATTTAGTCAAGGGACTAAAAGCGAAAATTACGAAAATGTAATAAATTGTAGATATAAATTAGTTGCAAAAAATAGTTTCAGAATGCTTTCTGTATAGAATTTTAGGATTTTGACAATTGTTGTCAAAAACTATGTCAAAAAGGGGTTTTTGACATGACAGTTAAAACCATGGTTAAATCCGGATAAAACCGTCAGTTGTCAAAAACTTGCCAATCCTGCCTTTGCCCTTTATTATTCCTGAACTTTACTAGATAAGTGGTTTTGATGATGTCAAATTTGAAGCTGCCAGTGTTTTAGCTGATTTATATGAAAAACAGGTATGTATTAATATTTATAATTAGCATAATTTAAGTCTTATTATTTCTTCTCTAAACGCATGAAGATTGGTAAATCATCTGTTATCAATTTTATCTTATCTGTAAATTCTAGTATTTACCAAAGCTAAGTAAAAAAAAAAAAAAACTAAAGAAATGCACATTAACACTTTGAGACTTTTATTAAATCATTTCTATAAATATTATTATTATATCTGAAGCAGGTTTGCCTTGAATTTGCCCATTCTGAAAAGACCTTGTTTTTTTTTTTTTTTTTTTTTTTTTTTTCCCAATAAAACCTTTTTTTCTTTCAAATTCCTTAATTCCTCAGTTAATACATTTGCGACCACTGATGTGAATTCACGTCATATCAACTTATATAGTTGCCGCTGACGTAAATTCCGTCTTTTCAGTTTCTGTTCCTGGTTACCCGCTGATGTGAATTTACGTCATTTAAAGAATTTCTATGGAAACAATACTTTAGTATTATTTCGATAGTATTCTTAAGGTATTAATTCTTCGAAAGTATTATAGGTTCATTCTAATATTATGCGACTAATCTTCTTATCAAGCTTCAAGTAATTACAAGAGTAACATTTTAAAACATTATGTCTAATTTTTATCCATGTTTAAACATGAGAAGTTTGCAGCAACTAGCTTGAGCTTACTTCAATATTTCCCGGCAATCAGTATTAGAAAAAGGAAAAATATGCCGGTCATGAAAGTGTTAAAACAGTTGCATACTGGAAAGAAAAGTAACGTAACTCAAAAATGCAATATTTAAAATAAATATATATATAATAAAACATTGACTACACTATAATAAAACACACAATTGCCTCTTGAGTAAATAAATTATGAGATAAGTTTTTGTGCACAATGGAACACTTCAAACACATTTTAATTACATAAAATCAAAATTGCGGTTTTTGGACTTGTGTCACTTTTATTGTCGAGGTACAATATTATATCATAGATGAAGAATTTTCATAAATATTATAGGTACTCAAAAGCTTCAAGAAAATCCCCATGAAAAATAATAATTATCCGATTAAAAAAAAAAAAAAAATACCATAAACAAATAAAAGAAAGAAAAAATATATAATTCTTTGTCAATATAAGGAAAACTAACGGATTCAAGCCAATATAAAGAAAACAGGTTATTAATAAAAACCTAAAAAATAGTGTTAAGAAAATATTTGCGAATAAATCATTTTCATTCAATTATATCCATTGAGAATTAGATACATTTGTTACAACAAAATTATTTTGTAATATTAAACCATTATGACTATGATTAAAATATTTATATAAATTTAATATTAAACTGAGTGTTAAATTGCTAATAATTTGTTCTTAACACCATAATATTAGTAATTAACAGACCCGCATTGTTTTGCCCGTACTAGACCTACGAGTTCAGTTAAATAGGACTCTCATAGCTTTTATAAACTCTTATAAATATTTTAAATTTTTATGAGCTAAAAAGAGCTTATTAACTTATAGCTTAAGTATATTCAACAGTAAATTTAGTTATAGGAATGTCATGATATACCTGAAAATTTAAGTTACTCCACTGGTGACTGGTACATCCTTTAAATTTACTTGCCACCCCAGTGGCAAAAAGTTTTGTAGCTGTCTGCGACAGGCTTTTAAAATTTCATAATCTGTTTGCAAAATTTGCGTGTAATCAGGGAGTGAAAATGGCTTACACTCAAAAAGCCTGAAAGCTGATGGGGGGAGGGGGGGGCTTAACATCAGTGGTGATCTCGTGCAACAATACACAAATGCAATTTTACTACAGAAAAATATAGTAATAAACAATTGTATTCATTCAATTCATCTCATTCAATTAAATATTTTATAGCAATGTTCGACACAACACAATATAAATAATTATAAATAATAAAAGTATTAGTTTTAGTTCTGATACAGAAATTTTTATAAGTGAATTGTTATCCGAAAGTTGCGGAATTTTTTTTTTTTATCATTGCAGATAAAAACTGTCCGCAAGCCGTTTTTCTGTGTTCGCAACTATGTCGCAGTGTTTCTGCCACTGGGCTTGCCACTTTTTCACAAATTTTGCCACTAATTAGTAAAATAATTTTTTGAAAGATTTTTTTTTTTTTTTTTTTTTTTTTTTTTTTTTTTTAATAGACTGCTTTTTATGAAATGTCCATTTTAAAAATATGAAGCATTTATTTAACCAGAAGCTTATAAACATTTTAAAATAACAAGAAACCTTACTTAAGCGTCTGTTTCGCCAAAGTCCTTTCGTGGGAGCTCCCCCTCATCATCAGTGGCTGTCTTGTGTGGCTTGCTTCTTTTCTCCAACTGTTTCCCTTCTGTCCGGTAATGTAAAGATAGGTTTGTGCCAGTCGTGACAACACCTAGTAAATTACCAGACAGAGGGAAACAGTTGGAGAAAAGAAGCAAGCCACACAAGCCAGCCACTGAAAATGAGGGGGAGCTCCCTCGAAAAGACTTTGGCAAAACAGAAGCTCAAGTAAGGTTTCTTATTATTTTAAAATATCCATTTTAAGTTTACTGATTATCGCAAGAGTTCGTTTTAAGATTACCAGTTTTTGTGAAGAGTCCATTTTCAAACTGGAATTTTGTTAGATTGTTCCAGCTAATGAAAATGATATTTTGTTTTAAAATATTTCATTAAAAAAGGAAAGAAAGAAAATGAAATTTAGATATTTTTAAAATTTTGTTTATTGCCTCAAGAGTGCAGATTTTTAATATATAACAGGGGTAGAAATTCAAGAAATAAAGTTACTTGTCTGCAGGACAGTAATTTTCAGATTTCACTGGTCCATACATACTTTGGCTGGCCCGTTTTTCCATTCTATTATATTTTTAAAAATATGTAAAAAATTTGTAAACTGTTTGTTTTACTAAGATTTTGTTTGTTTACAAATTTACAAGTCAAATCTGTACTGATAAGTATAAAGGATTTAAGTCCATATTCTTGATTTTTCAGGAGACGAAAAATAAAAATAAAGGAACTAAAAACTGATCAGAAGAATCGATTAGGAAAAAGGGATTATGTTGATTTATACCCTTTATACCATTCAGTGATTGTCAATCTTCATTTAATAAAGGGAGAAAATTGAATTAAATATTTTATACAAAGATTAATGCTAAATTTCTGACTTGAATCTTTTTTTACCAATGGATTTTCTCAAAGACTAAATGACATGGATTTAAATCCTTTATACCAATCGATAGAGAATTTTTTTCTGAGTCTATGTACTTAACTCAAAATCGACATTTTTGGACTTAAATCCTTTATACTTATCAGTACAGAAATATGATAAATTTTTCTAAATTAATTTAAAAATATAAATAAAGTCTTATATAAATCAAAAATTTATACTTTAATAAATGAGCTAATGTCACGAATTTACTATTAAAAATTACAAGTAAAAAAGGGTTATGAAAGTGAAATTAAATGAAAAATTACTGAGAATAGGTGATATTGACAATTATAAAGAATTACACTTACTACTGTTATAATATACTATTCTGTGACAGATTTATGGGCAGTATTAGAGAAAAGTAAAAAATATTTTTAAAAAATTGAAAAATTCGCTGGTCCAGTGGACCACTAGAATTTGTATTTTGCTGGTCTGTTGAATATTTTTTGTGGTTCTGGACCAATGGACCACTGTTGATTTCAAGCCCTGTATAATAATTAAATTTTGTATCTCCATCGCAAATGTTTCACAATTAAATTCTTTTAATTAAAAAAAAAAAAAAAAAAGTCCTGGGTTGAGGGAAAAGGTGAGTTTTATTAAAAAGGTTGAAATTCAAAATTTTTTATACCGTTTTCAGATAGAATTTATTGAAAATAGAATTTTGTACACAGATTGAAATCATATGTCTACTTTTGAAGTTTTAGATTATTTTTAGTGCAGGAAAGTAAATTTGCTAAAACTTAACATTAAAAAATAATTTGGTGTGAAGCAACCACATGACTTTCATTACCCACTAGTACACATATTATATGCATTTTTTGGAGATGTGATCAGAAGACATGAAATACATAGAGACCTAAAATATTTCCAGTGAGAGAAACTTAATGAATGTGTAAAGACATATAAAACAAGGCTTACAATAGCAAGTTAAAAAATAAGAAAAAAAAAAATAGTAATTTTTTGACACATCAATTTCCAAGATCTAAAACTGACCTACCTAAGCAGGATGACACGTATTACATTGTTTCCTGTAATAACAATGTAATACGTGAGAAAGGATAGCTAAAATGGATTTATGTAACAATTTTCAAGAAAATCATTAGAGCCGTTTTTGAGATACCAACTTTTAACCAAAACTTTGTATACTCAATTATTGACTGTAAAACAATAATTACATACAAAAGGATATTAAAAAAGGAGTTAATATGAAAAAAATCTGTTCAGCCGTTTTTAAAGAAACACACTTGCGAGACCTGAAATTGAGCTATTTATACAGGACACCTATCAATTTTGCTGAACTAACCAACTATACCATTCGAAAGGACATCTAATAGACTGTTTATATGGCAACTTTGAAGAAAATCGTTGGAGTCGTTTTTGAGATATGGACTTGACTTATGGTTCAGGAGGCCTTAAAACGTGTAAATCAGGTGAAAACTCGATAGCAAATTTTTGTATCGAATAAGATACTTCCATTACCTATGGATGTTGGGTAATGGAAGTAACAAGAATTGATCAAAAATTCAAATATCAAGCTTCAAGATGAATCTCTGTGCCAAATATCATAGCTCTGTGATAACTAGAATATGTTTAAACTTCACATGCACATATGTACATGTAGAATGTCACACTTTCTTTTGTTAATATAGATATTAGAAAAAAAAGTGCGTGTGAAGTGATTATTAAACTTCTTTTTAGCTAACTTTCCTGGACAGTGATCTGGAAAGTGGAACTTTTAAAAAAAGCGAACCATGATGATATATGAGGAAGTAAGTTGTGCATTAAACTCAAAATGTTAGAACAGTCTTACTCTAAAAAGTATATTTGCTGTTAATATAAAAACTTGTAAAATTTTAACCTTTATTTTATCCATAAACCTTTTCTTCATAGCCAAAGAAAAAACTTTTTTCAATCAATTAATAGAAAAAGTCTTTACTCTAATATTTTCTGAAATTAAGTTATTTCTAAGCATTTTTTTAGATTTTTACTACCTATGGCAAATACTTGAATTTATCAGTTTTTGTTCTTTTTCTGTAATATATATAGTAAAAAAATTAATTTATATGAATACTTTCTTATTATTTGTTAGTGAACATAACTTTTTGCCTTGTAAAGTTGATTTTCTATTGTCATATGTAATTCTTCACTATGTTTTTCTTTTTATCTGAATATATGCTATCCATTTAAATTTTCATTTTTTCTTTCCAGTCTCTAACACTATTGTATGTAATAACTAAATAAATGTTCAGTCTTCTAGCTCTGGGGTAGGGTTGTAGGATTTTCTGGTAAATTTTGAAGCAGAAAATTTATTGAAAATGTCACTAAATTGAGAAGGTTTTGTAAAATAAAACTAATACATCATTTTTTTTAAATCTTGAATCTTCAATATCTGTCATTCAAACAATTTATTATAGTTAACGTCCTTTTTATTTTGTCCAGTAAATCAACATTATAAGTTATGTTATTATACTAAAAATATTGTCTACAGAAAGAAGAAGGTAAGACAAGGAGTATCAAAGGAGTTGCTAAATAATTTTGCTGTTTGTGCTTAACCATTCTGCAATTTTTGCAATAATCCTTGAAAATCTTCAAGTAGGCCTTGAAAAGTACATAATTTTTTATTCTTTTTAAGAGTGGGAACCCTTTTTAATCATATGTTAAATTAGTTTGACTTATCAATCAAATATCTAAAATATTTTAAAACATTGTAAGTTCATCAAACTAAAACTACACCAATTTGGCTAAAGCTTAATGAGATTACATTTATGAAGATTTTTAACCTGAACTGCAATTAATAATTTGAATTTGTTGAAGAAGAAATAGTTTTACCTATTCCATAACTATTTTATAAATCACTTGCAAAAATAAGTAAATATATATATTATAGTAGATAACTGTCCATAATAATTGTCTATTTCAGGAATTAATTTCAATTATTGTCAATTAGTTACAAATTTACCCATATTTTGATAAATGAGTCCAAAAATTTTGCATGTAATTTACATAAAATTTCTACAAATTTTATTAGTTTTTATGGAAAAATCATGTGTTTTATCAAATAGGAGTGAAGAAACACCTAAAAAATAACATTTTATTATGTATTAAGAACGAAACAAATGCAAAAAATTATATATTTTTTTTTCTATGTTAAAATCTTGTCATTTCTGTTGATATATAGTTTGTTTATGTAACTGGTAACTGCTAAATGTTGTCAGTCTATTTTTATTGTTTTATCTATTATATATTTTTAATTCATATATTATTACGACAAATTATTATTTCATCACATAATTTTCATTAAAAAAAATATTTTTAGAATCAAATGTCATTAGCAACATCCATCCTCAGTAAAGCTGTTGAAATATCTCAACAATCTGCATTTTGGCATTCTCGACTTTTATTCCAACTTGCAGTAAGTCACCTTTTCATTCACTTCTCATATTATAATTTTATTGAATAAGTTATTATTTTATTTTATTTTTTCTGTATTAACTTACTCCTTTCTATTTCAGCACATTCATGCTAGTGAAAAAGAATATGCAGCTGCATGTAATGTTTTAGGAGTTGGAGCTGATTATGCCCAAATATCTGGAGCACAATATACTCGTATACTTTTTCTTTTAAGTAAAGGAATGGTGAGTCTGTATCTTGCTTGTTTGCTTAAATATTGGTTTCTTGTAAAAACTTTTTAGGTGAATCATGGCCAGGGTTTCTGATACGGTCACAATTTTGGCAAAGTGTGTAACATTTATAAAGTCAAAATGTGAAAATTAAACAAGAAATTTTTGCTTTTGTACTAAAGCATTTTATTAAACACTGCTATTCGAAAAGAACAGTATAGTTTTAATAAAATGATATGTTAAGTTGGTTTAACACTGAATAAAAAGAAAAAACTGGTATACATTACATTGTTTTAGTAATGTATGATCATTATAAGAAATGATGGGCATATTATGCATAGATCTTTTACAGAGAAGCTTAAAATATTTTACATATGTCACATCCTATGGGGACTAATTTTCTTAAATTCATTAAATTATTTAAAAGAATGAAACAAAACTAATATTTGTTTCAGAATTTTCCTGCAGAATGATCACTACTGAAACTGCATGCTTACCATTTATTTTCTTTTACAATGATGTTCAAAAATTTTAGATATGTTTCTTTTTTTTTTTCTTTTTTAAATGATAAGCAGAGATGCCAACCTTGTAGTACAATTTTCAGTAGTTTTGGGTACTTGTCAGTAGTCTGGTAAGTCGGTTTTAACTGATGTAAAATTTAAGTTCAAATTAAAAAAAAAATATTTTAAATGTTATACTCTCAAAAATGAATTATTTTTATACATTAAACTAATAAGTTCTTTTTGTCATTTACTTTTTAAAATTATAAATAAAATTTGACATTTTTTTTTTTTTTTTTTTTTTTAATAAATGAAGAAAATATAAACTGAAAATAATAAATTTATTGATATATTCTAAACAAATTTGGTTATCTTATACATGCAATATTTGTTTACTGTAAATGGACATTTCTTGGTCACTAGCTGCAGATGGGAAGGAGGGGGAGAGTCAAAAAATAAATAGATGTTTGAGAAATGAAACCATTCTACTCCTTCATAGGTTCTGGAACCTAATAAAAATTTTTTTAAATGAATATTGACATTCATATTCCTGATAGAGAAAGACTGGGAAACAAAAGTCTTCTGTAGAGCTTTTAATCGACTATCGCTAGTACTTGGATATAAGAAAAGAGGGGAGGGTGAAAAAAATTACTTGAAGAAGAAATATCAAACAATTCTATTTCTTCATAGTTCCTAGAATCTTATAAAGCAAATTTAAAGTGAATATTGTTGTGGATGCAGAAAGATTGGGAATCAGAAGGCTTCCGTCGTATGTTTGATCGTCAATCGAAAATAGGGTTTCATTTTTTTTTTTTTTTTTTTAAACGAATGATATCCGTTATTTTTTTAAAATGTATAATCTGTAATTTTTATATGTTGTCCATAAGGCCGTAATTACTGTCATATTTCCGAAAAACTATGGATAAACCGTAGTAGTTGGCATCTCTGGATAAGGCTAAAAACTACGCAAGCATGAATAATGTGAGAAAAATATGCTCACTGTTTTCTGTAACATTTTTAATGACTTGGAAGCATCTAAAAGAAGAAGAAAATTGACAACATACATATAGTGTGACAATTTGAAAAGATACTTACTGATTAAATAAAATAGTTGGGGATTTCTGCTAGCCATATTGCTATGCATTATTGATAAAAATGATTTCTATGATTTTTCTTGGGGCATGAAATATTGTAAAATGTTTACAACATTTTCAGAAATAATGAATTTAAAAAATGATACAAGGGGTCATATACAAATAAATTTATATTGACGCTTAAAGGAGTTATGTATGAATATCAATTGTTAAAGTTTAAAGATTTTATTTATAAATTTACTTTATCTTTTATTAACTCAAGTGTAATTGTGTTCAGGATTGTTTTAATCTAATCCATCCACATTTTCATATTTCCTACACAATTATCTTTTGTTCTCATTGGTTCTTCATTTGTCATCAAGGTGAAGGTGAATGGATTGTATATTTTTTATTCGTTGGCTGATACAAGATGTAGAAAGATTGAGAGCTTAGCTTCTGGTCTAAAAAAATTGAGTATCATTTAATATTCTGGGTTTTTTTTTTTTTTTTTTTTTTTTTTTTTTTTTTTGAAACTCTTAATTTCCAGTGTTTTTACTTTTGAACCACCATCAACCCTGATTAATTTTAAATATTTTATTTATTTATTATAATTATTTGTTTATCCGAAAAAATAATAAAAGTATAATAAACTGTGCCATAATGTACCTTAGTAGAAAATAATTAAATCAAGGTGTTTCATTGATCTTTTCAAATGTTTAAAAATTGTTAATATTATGATTATTCTCCTGTGATTTATTTTTTGCAAAAATAACAAATTTAGACAATGCTTTGTCGTTCATTTTATTTATTTATTTTTTTATTTGTTAAATATGCTTTTTCATTATCATTATTAGTTGTTAATGATTGACCGAAAGCTTCAAGAAGTCCACCAAGTGCTTACATTAGCAGGGCAGTTAGTGGAAGCTTGGCAGGGAAGCACTGCTCAAAAAGAAGCTTTAAAAGTATTTTTCCTTGTTTTGCAAGTTTGTCACTATCTTACTGCTGGACAGGTATAAAATTACTATCAAATATAATTTTTCTTCCTTGATTAATTATGTTTTATTTATTTTTTTACGTAAATTTAATGGGGAGGGGAGGAAGCTAAAAAGTGTTCATATATGATCATATTTCATGTTTGAACACAATGACTAATTAAAATGAAAAGCATTAAGTTCTGAACTAATAACAGAAATGCCTAAAAGTTTAACACATTTTGATATTTTTATTCCTGAATTTTGTTATATATTGTTTTGAAATTTCGTACTTAAGTTTACGTCTATAATTAAAAAAAAAAAAAAGAAAGAAAGAAAGAAAGAACAATTTAAAGGGATTTCTGAAGTGAGCAAGCTTCTGCTATTCAATATTTTCTTTGCTTTATCTTACATATAAGTAGCAGGGATCATACTCATCAGGGAAAACCTGGAAAACAGGAAATACTCAGGAAATTTGGAATTTGTTAAAAAAAGTCAGGGAAAATAAAAATTTTCATTAAAAGTCAGGGAAAATCGGTTATAAAACCTGGAAAAACAAATATTTTCTTTCTCTCAAGTTAGATTTTTCTTGTTTAGCTTCATATCAAAATTCAATTGATTAAGTATTGTGAAAATACGCTTGTAAACAATGATTTCTACCTGAATTCTTATCATGGTCGACAGTAATATGACATCATACAGTGGAAGTAGCTGTGTATTTTGTCCTGTCTAGAGGAGCATTTCTTGTATATGTTGCTAATATTATCTTGAAAATTGTCTGGGAACTCAGGGAAAACTCAGGGAATTTTTTCCCCATGTATGAGTATGAACCCTGAGTAATATAAAATAAATTTTATCAATGAAAAATCAAAATGTTTCTCATAAAAGTGAAAAATGAGCAGAACAGGAATCAAACTTTTAGTACTTCATTTAGTTTAAAATTAAAATACTCTGTCCATTGAACTAATTCAGCTGACATTTAATTGATACAATTTACTCAGCTAAATTTTGACTATTTAATTTGTTCTCTAAATATTAGTGCAATCCTTTTGATGAAATTTTCTTTCCATGAAATCTCCATTATACACCTTGATAATTATGAAGCAGCTGTTTGAACCATATTTAAATTATATTTTTAGAAAATTCATTTGTTTGAATTAATTTGACCCTTTACTCGTGAAAGTTAGATTTACAAATGGATCAATTAACATATTATTGTAATGTATATGGTTTTTCTTTCTTTTTTCTTTTTTTTTTCCTTTTTTTTTTTTTTTTTTTTTTTTTTAAGATGCATATTAAAAAACATATTTATGAAAAATTTTAAGAGTGTTTTATTTGACTGGTATGATGACTGACTGATGATGATTATTTGACTGGTATCTATCTTCCTTTGAAAAATGAAATAAAATAAGTAATAATAATAATTTTCTGTATTTTTATATTACTTAGGTAAAAAGTGTAAAACCTTGCTTAAAGCAATTGCAGCAAGGAATCCAGACCATCACTTCTCTGCATGCTGATGAAGGTAAAAAAAATTGTTTTCTGTTTTTTATTATAGTATGAAAACAGCAATGTTAAAGAAAAGGGTACAAATGCAAAACTTTTGCAAGCAAAAGGCACAACTGCAGCGTAATGCTTCACTTATGTCCTCCCTCCCACCTTTTTCTCCCCCCTCTTAATGGTTCATACTGAAATGTTTAGACACAAAACAATTATTAAGTGTTTCTTTTCTTTTCTTATTTATTTAGTCATTTTTCTTTAAAAGTTTCAATTATTTGTGGGCTGTAATGATTGGATTTGATTATTACATATACCATAAGTCATTTTTTATTGAAAGATTTTCTTGTCATAACTATTACTAAATCTTAAGGAGTGGTGGTAGGGGGCAGGATATTTGCTTAAGACCATACAACTGAAGCAAAAACTTCTAAAGTAATTTAAAAAATATCCCCTCCTATCAATTACATCAGGTAGAAAGCAATGTATTTAACTTCTTTATGTAGCCCCATATATTATTTACATATTATATATGCAGTGCACCATATAGACACAAAAATTTCATGAATTAAAAAAAAATGTCAAGTAATGCAATGAAAATATGTATTAAAGCATTTTCACTGATAGCCAATGTATCAGAATTCTATGATCGCAGGGGTGTTTGTGTTCAGGGGTTACCCCTGATTTCAGGGTTTTTAATCATCCATCTGTATTTTCATATTTCTTAAAAATTAATCTTTTGTTGTAATCAGTTTTTGATTTCTCATTTAGGTGACATATGGACAAATAATAGAGAGATTGAGTGCTTGTGATCTAAATAATTTGAGTATCATTTGATATTCCAGGGTCTTTTTTATTTGAGGCTTTCATTTTCAGGGTTTTTACCTTTAAATCACAATCACCCCTGATGATGTGACTTTCTTACAAAATATTGATTTTTTCTGGATTTGGAAAATCTTTTGAACCTCGACTAAGATTTGCTTGCTGGAAAAAGAGCCAGTTTACAGGTTCTGTTGCATAAATGAGTGTGACACTAAAATGCGTAAAATTATATTAGTATAAGATCATATGAATCATTGTGAAGCAAAAAATATATGCAGTCAGCATATATATTTTTAAAAAAATTGGTTGTGCCATAAAATATTAAACTGCTAAATATATAAAAATTTGCTTAAAAAATTACGTCAGTTTTATTAGAAGTTTTTCACACATCCAAGTTTAATTTTTGATTAAGTTTTATTTCAATTTTATTACTTATGTGTAAATAGAATAATTTCTTTTTATGTAATATACATATATATATATATATATATATATATATATATATATATGTTCACTGTTTTTGTTGTATAAATAAACTATAAACATGACACTAATAAAACTATTTTAGCAAAGGATAAGATAAATTCATTTTGAAGGAAGAAATATACATAATGTGCCTAAAAAAAGTTTTCACTTCAAAAATAAATAATTTTTCCCCCCCTCCAAAATATTACTGTGAGCATTGAGGCAACACTTGGAGCATTTTAAACATCCTTTAGTTGTGTTTGTTTTTTAAGGAATATTTTATACGAAGGAATTTTTCAACAGGATAATTTGATTAAAATTATTCTTTGGGTATTATCTGGTGCAATTAGTGATAGAATGGAGATTCAACAGTCATTAAGGCAACACAATTGTGTATTACATAGCCATTAAATGGTCAGATGTGTGTGTACATCATGACTACTAACCATACCACAGCGAATATATGCTGAGATGTCAATGGCAGTTAAATACTCACTAATAATTTATCACACTAATTGATAAAAATATCTTTTATTTATTAAAAGTGTGATTTCTTTTCTTGCAGAAGTTATGCCTACAAATCCTGGAGATATGTTTCAGTGGATGCCTAAAGAACATATGTGTGTATTAGTTTACCTGGTGAGAATTTGTTTGATATTTTTTAATTAACTGTTGAAAATTGTTGATACTGTAAAAGTTAAAATATATTTTTTACAAAATATAATAATATTTATGTTGTATTATTTTCTTTCTGTATAGATAATAACTGAAAGATAATTTACCTATTTTGTTTTTGAGAATTTGACCGCTTTAAGTTACAGTGATTATACAGTTAAAAACTTTTAATATTTATACTCAGACTATTGCATAAAACCGTAAGTCTCTTTTAAAAGCTGCTAGCTGTTAACAGGAAAGAAGAAAGAGAAAGGAGAGAGAGAGAGAGAGAAAAAAAAAAAACTTAGTTGATGTAAATTGAAGCAAATAACTAAGATATATGAAAATCAGTCTTACTTATACAAATTTTCTCACAATAAACTCTTTGATTATACACTCTCTATTCTGTAAAATGTACTTCTGACACTAAACCTGCAGAAGTCATATTTCATGACTTGCAGGCCCAGTAGCAGAATTTTTTCTGGCAATCTGCGACAACTATATAGGCATTAGAAAATAATCTGCAGCACTATAAGTAAAATTTTAAAAAGCTTGCGAGATTCAGTAAGGGTATTTCTGTCAGAAGTTTGCCTCAAAACGTGATATTATACAAAAAAACAGAATTTAAAATAGAACTAAAAAATACTTTGTTTATAGTTAGTATAAAAAATTAATTATCTTTCCAGAGCAGTGTTTGTTGACATAGTAAAGTGTAGCAAAGCACATCCATCAATTACATTAAATAGAAAAGAACATTTAGCTTAATTCTGGGTGTCTCTGTATATTGTCTACAAACTACGTGCACATCACATAGTGCACTTAAATTTACTTTTATATGAAAAACTTTAACACAAAATGAAATACATTTCCAGCCATTTCAAAATATAGCCTCAACCTATCGGGAAGCAGGGAAAAAAAAGGAAGAGATATTGGACAATTTTACTTCTTTATAAGTTCTGGAATCTAATTAAATAAGATTATAAAAAAAAATATTGACATTCATGTTGTGGATGAATAAAGATTGGAAATCACAATGATTCCGCAAGATGTCTAATCACCGATTGTTAGCGAAAAGAAGATGGGGGGGGGGGGTTAATTATGTCAGTGAAAAATATTGAATAATTCTATCTCTTTGTAGGTTCTAGAATCTAATAAAATATTTAAAATTAACATTGGCATTTATGCTGTGGGTGGAGAAAGATTAGAAATTGCAATTTTTGAGATCAAAATTGGGAGACTTGAAATTTCTACACAATACTACTTTGAAAATAATCTGCAGACTGAAAAACAAAAACAAAAAAAAAAATCTGTGACATACGTCTCGTGTCTTGCATTTTCTGCTATGGGGCCTGCAGGCAAATCCCAAAGTATGAAAATCATGAAAAGAAAGTGGTGTAGACAAATGTTGCATGAAGTATTTATGCACTTATTTAATCTCATATTTGTTCTATATAATTCTTCAAAAACATTATATGCAACAGAACAATCCTACAAGACTTTCACTATTTTACTCCTGTGTGAAGTTAAGATATGCTAGAATTTATTATGAAGTATGATTTTTTAAAAAAAGTCAACATTTATATACTTGACATTGTGAATATTAGTTTTAGAAAAATATGTAAATGATTATTTCTCAAACTGCATATTATTTTGTTTAACAAAATACAGTTGTATGGTAATTTCTGTCTGATTGCCACCATTTTTAATTTGCATCATGATATTTTTCAAATTGCATCCTGCTTTAGTCCTCTCTCTTTCCTCTTTAAATAAATGCTGAAAAAGTATGCCTTTTCTTTAACTGTGTATTTTCAGTTTTGTGATTTTTTTATTTATTACTCCTATTACACTACTACCATAAGTAATTGAAGTATTGTATTCGGTCCAAAAATTCAATATCGAGTTTTCACCTGATTTACACATTTTAAGGCCTCCTTAGTCCAAAAAAGTAGTTTTTGGCAATTGGTCAGTGTGTGTGTATGTGTGAAATCTTCTGGCTTTCATATCTCCGAAACTATTAAAGATACAACTGCAAAACTTCAGAATTGAGACATGCCTGGTGTATAGATGAATTTTCCAAATTTTGGTGAAAATTGGGACACCAGAAGTGTGTCATCGGAAACCGGAAGTGGTACCATAAGACATATCTCGAAAATGGCTCTAACAATTTTCTTCAAAGGTGCTATATAAACACTCTATTAGATGTCCTTTCAAATGATATAGTTGGTTAATTCAGGAAAATTGACAGTCGTCCTGTATAAATAGCTCAATTTCAGGTCTCGCAAGCAGGTTCCTTTAAAAACGGCTGTACGGATTTTTTTCAAACTTGCCATATTAACCAACTTTTAGATATACTTTTGTATGTAATTGTTGTTTTCTGGTCAATAATTGAGTATGCCAAGTTTTGGTAAAAGTTGGTGTCTCAAAACAGCTCTAACGATTTTCTTGAAAATTGTTACCTGAATCTATGTTAGATACCCTTTCTCATGTATTAAGTGGTTATTACAGGAAAATTAATGGTCATCCTGATTAGGTAGTTCAATTTTAGATCTCGGAAATTTGTGTTTAAAAAAATATCTTTTTTTCTTATTTTTTAACGCTCTATGTAAATTCTGTTTTATATGTCTTTACACGTGTGTTAAGTTTATCTTACAGAAAAATTCCATAAAATGCATATAATCTTTCCAAAAAATGCATATAATACGTGTAGTAGTGGGTAATGGAAGTCATATGGTTGTTTCACGCCAGATTTTTTAAAAATTCTATACTAATTTATTTTTTAGTTTATTTATTTTATTTATTTATTTATTTTTTTTTTTTTTTGTGTGTGTGTGTGTGTTTATCTTATTCACATGGACTGACAAAAGTTCTAATCCCTTAAGAGCCAGGAAGAATTTCTTGGAGCCAGATTTAGTAAATAAAGGTCTATGACATTAATACATTTTTAGCAAAATATACACAGTTTTGTCATAATAACATTTCTTCACATTCTTTTAGGGATGTATGTCATTCATTCATTTTTTTGCAAAGAATAAATAAACTGTTCTATACTTCAACTAAAAAATATTTAAGAAAATTATCGATTTTGAATTATATATGCAGAGATAATAAAACGTTGGATAGAATGCTATTCTTACTTCTTGCTCTGTAAACATTAAGTACATTCATAGTGTCTTTGTATTTTTGCTTTAATATAAGATCTGTGAATTAACTTTTCAAATTTGAAATATTTAAAAAAAATTTCCTTTTAATCTGATGAACATTGAACTACTCATGCTTTTTCACTTTATGTTGAAATGATATAAGCTTTAAGTTCGAACCTGCTTTTGATAGTATTCATGGTACTCTAAAACCTTATTTGCATGGCAATATAGGAACTAGGTAGTGTTAATACAACAGTAAGTTGTTGGAATAAATTAGTACTAGTTTGAAGATTACTTAAGGAATAATTTTTATCTGATTATATTTTTTTTATATTTTAGGTGACTGTTCTCCATTCAATGCAGGCTGGTTATATGGACAAAGCTCAGAAATATACCGATAAAGCTTTAATGCAAATTGAAAAACTTAAAAGTTAGTATAAAATTTTCATTTTTCTAGTTTATGAGGTCATGAAGAATATTTCTTTTAGACAAAATAGATTAAAGGAACACCTTTTTGTTTTTAAATCCCAACAGAAAAAGAGGGTTTATACAGTGGTTGATCAAATAATTAGAAATATTTCTTTATTTTGACATCTTTTCTATTTTCTAAAAAAGTACTGAATGATATTCCTTGAACTTTAGGCATGCAAGGAACATTCATAAACTTACATTTTCCACTATCGATTTAGTCACAAGTGCAATTAGGGGACCAATCACAAATTGAAGAAAAGCACAAATTCTTTGGATCACCTTGTATCATAAAAAGCTACAAATGACTTGTAACTTTAACACACAATTTTGTTTACTATGTACGATATCTGTAAGTGTTTTTGTGGGAATCACACAATTATTTAGATACAGTTGAACCTCATTAACGTGAACACTGATAACGTGAATTACTTTTAACATGAACTGTTTCCACAATCCCCGTCAAAATGAAGATTAGTTTAGTTATATGAATATTAGTTACTGATAACATGAACTAATTTTTTATCCCCCTTGAGATTCACGTTAACAAGGTTCGACTGTATATATTATTATTTTTTTTTTTTTTCCTGAAAAATTAACAAAATATTGGAGAAACGTTATTCTAAAACATTAAATTCACATGTGTAATTTTCGCTGAGATATCGCATATTTGCAGTAAATTAATTTTATTTATTGCATAAGTTGACAGTTAAATATATAGGGCAACTTATGTCAAAAGTTCATTTGAATAGAGTAAAAATTAAGCAAATTATCGGCAAAAGAATGATCTAGATTTTAATATTTTTCAAGAGTTCAAATTTCATAAGGAATAAAGTCAAATATTCAAAGTCACATATTAAATTTGGAGATCCCATTATTTCAACCACATTGAAAAACTTCTTTTTAGAAAAAACTCTTTATGGGTTTGTAGATCAACAATTTTTTTTATATTTATTTATTAAGATTTGTGAGTTCATAAGGGGTTTGTTGAAAAAAAGTTTTTTAATGTAGTTGAAATAATTGGATCTCCAAATTAAATGCATGGCATATGAAAAATCCTTATAAAATTTCATTTCCGAAAAATATCTAAAATCTAGCTGATTCTTTTGTTGTTAATTTGCTTAATTTTTACTCTACTTGAATGAACTTTTGACATAAGTTGCCCAATATATCTAGCTTTTAACCTATGCAATAAAAAAAAAATCCTTTTGCGTATGCACAGTAAAAAAAAAAAGTTATGCAAATGCTCACATCTCAGCAATCATTACACTTGTGAATTTTATATTTCAGAATAGTTTCTCTAATATTTTTTCTGCAAATTTTGTTGAAATCCATTCTTGTTATAAGCAAAAAACTTGCCAAAACATTAATAATTTTTGGATTTTTTTTTTTTTTTTTTTTTTTTTTGTGTGTGTGTGTGTGTGTGTGTGTGTCTAAATAATTGTGTTATTTCCACAAAAAAGTTTTCAGATATTGTACATAGAAGTCATTTGTAGCTTTTTGTGATACTGAGTGATCCAACGATTTTTGCTTTTCTTCAATTTGTTGTTGCTCTCCTAATTTCACTTGTGATTTAAATTGATAGTGTGAAATGTGAGTTTATAAATGTTCTTTGCATGCCTGAAATTCAAGGCCGTTTTGTTGAGTATTATTTAAGAAATAGAAAAAATGTCAAAGTAAAAAAAATTCTAGTAATTTGATCACCCACTGTATCTTCTAAATAAATAGACATTTCAATTTTTTTTTATTATTATTATTATTATTATTAGAATGCTGATTTAATTGAGATAACTATGTATGATAGATTTTTTTTAATTAAATAAAATGTATTTTTCAGACCACTTTGCATTGACATTTTTAAATTTACCAACTGGCAATTGGTTATTAGTGCTGTATAAATCTTTCCTTGGCACCTAATACAGATTTGCTTTATAGAATATGAATGAAACTAATTATTTAATGAATTTGTAGATGGAGAAGTAACCCCAAAATATGTATTTGCCTGAAGCTTTTAAGTACTTATAATCTGGGTCTGATTCCTATTTTAATTTGATATTGTAAAGACATTATTTATGAGATCAAAATTGATCAAAATTTAATCTTAAAGGTTTCTGATCTCTTGGTGAGAGATCTCCATTGACAAATTTATTATTAAATGTAAAATACAATGTATAAACAGTAGTCTAAAAGTACATTCTAAAAAGTATACTGCCTTTCCAATAAAATCATCCAGGAATGGTAAAAAAAAAAAAATCTCAGTATAAAACTGGGAGAAAATACTAAAACAAATTGTTTTTATAAGCTAAAGCGATTCAATAGTTGCTCGGCTAAATAAACAAACATTCTACTCGAGTAGGACATTTCATTTTTCATTATCTGAATCCCTTGTGACAGAATATTTTTATGCTTTCTGCGACAAGCCTTGTTTGTGCAAACTTTTTCCACACAACAATATTGACGTATTTTCTTATTTACGTATAATTATAAAGAAGTCAGTATTATTAGTAGACTATTGAAGAAATCTTAAACAGAAGACACGAATTTCTATTTTCTACTGGGCAAATCATTCTGCAAGTGACAATGTCGATGTGTTGCCTAAATTCTGCCACAGGGTCTGAATCATCACTGTTAAAAACAGGACTTCTTTTAAGCTATCAGTTTTTGTGAGAGAGTGCCACTCATTTCAAGGATGGTGCATTTCACCGTAATACCTGATTAATGAAAATATTTTAGTTTCCAAATTATCATAATTTTAAAGCATTAAAAAATTTATAACATTGCGAGAGTAGATTATCATTTTTATTAATTATCAGTTCTGACTTTGTTTTAAAAGAAAAAATACTTAACTTCTACTTCGAAAAAGCATTTTTCATGTATAAAACTATTTAAAAAGAAATTTGTTTTGTGTTTGATTGTAATTTTAATTAAGGGGACTCTCTACCTATTGTCTGAGAAAGCCGAAGCCAATGTTATTCTATGGGAAATTTTGTCCCATTATAATTCGTTAACTAATACATATTTTTAAATTCCGTTTTCACTTTCCAAAAATTCACAAGTATTAAACAATTTATCGCTTTCTAAAAATTGATTTTTTTTATTTTTAAAATTTTATTTTTAAGTTCAAAAATGGAAAATTTCAATTTGTGAAAATTTACATTTTACAACCTCAAAATAAAATATTAAAAACTTTAAAAAATAATTTTTAGAAAGCGATGATTTGCTTAATAGCAGTGAAGTTTCTGAATGTGAAAACGGAATTAAAAAATATATATTAGTTAATAAGTTATAATGGGGCGAAATTCTCCATAGAATAACATGGGCTCTGGCTTCTGGGGATGGTAAGTAGAGAGGCGTCTTAAGAGTGTTCCAACTTTCCCACCCTATTGAAAATAATAATAATAATAACTGTTGATTATAGTTTTACACTGCCCTTTAAAAGTCTTCTCAAAGTCTTTAGAAAATCCTTACATCTTCTTTATCATAAATGTGTACACACCATGATTCCTGTTTAAAAAACTGTTTATTAAACAATTTTCACTGTTAAAACTAAAATGAATAATAATTAAAAATGATTTTATTATAAATAATCTATTATCAAATCATTTTAAGTGTTGACATCTATAAGGATACTTTAATTCATTTCTATTATCAGAAACATGTTTGTATTTTTACCTCTTGCAACAGTTTGCCCTTAAACGATGTTGCAGAGGGGAGAGTATTTCAAAATAATTCTCGTATTTTCTTAATTATTTTGAAATAATCTTCATTGGTTATGCTACTTCTGTTTTATATGTATGATTTTTTGTCCTTGTTACTCATAGTTCTTTTGTATTAACATATAAATATGTCCAAAATAAATCACGAATTCCTCCCTCGTGCAAGGTGTTCCTGTTTTTTCTCATGGTAGGTTGGCAACTATGTATCTCTCATAGAGTTGTCATGGCTGTGTTGAGTTACTGAGTGAGTGTGTCAGTCATTCAGTTTACTCTTTTATTTATGTACATTACAATCTTTAATTACTTTGTTTTAAATTATATTTTATTTATAAATCATATTTTAATATGATATATTAGCAGATTTACTTACATTTGTTGTGTTAAAATTTCATGAGAAATGTATTATAATATGCAAGGGTGGAGAATTTTTAGAAATTCTTAGCAAAATATATGCAATTGTAAGGTGAATTAACCATTTAGTTGAATTTTTTCAAATTCACAAAGCATCAGTTTCTAAAATGTAGTGTTCAGTGTGGCAACGAAATTATCTGACTTTAAATCTATTTGCCACATCCAAAATATTACTCGCCACTGGTGAGTAAATCGAGCATTTCCACGCTCCTCATAATATGTACATGAAAATTAAAAGTTTATTTGATTTTTTTTTATGTCATGTTAATATTAATTCCATATATTTGATTGTTACATTAGAAATAATTATATCTAAATAAAATCATATTTCTATATTATTTGTTTTTAATTATTTTTATTTTAGTGATTGACAGCCATCCAATTTTACATTCATTTCAACTTTTGCTTTTGGAACATATAGCTATGTGTCGGTTGGTGATGGGAAATAAAACGATAGCCATACAAGAGGTATATAATTTCATCTTTTTGATACTTGAACTTTAATTGATAATGGAAATAGTTACAGAAATGGGAATGTCTGACTCTACTTTTAAAATAATATAAGTTATTCCTTATTTGATTCAGTTTTGCTAAGTTAATAATAATAATAAATCATGCACACTCATAAAGTTATAAACTTGCATTATATTGGGTGATTCAAGATAAATGTTACAGCGATTATCTCTTAAACTAATAATCATAGAAACAAACTTCCAGTTGCAAAATTGGTGTAAATTAAGAGTAGATTTCAGATATAGCATTCTTTTGTACAAAGGGCTGTATACGTATTAAAATATGAATTTTAATTTTTAGGTGGTCCCTCCTATTGTATGACTTATCTTTAGAAAAATATTCTCCTCGGTCTAAGAAGTAGAAAAAAAAAAAAAAATCATCTTTCTATGTGAAAAATCTCGCTGAGTTGTTGCAATTTGAAAATGATGACTTACATCACTTTATTTTCAATTTTGGCATCTATTTTTCAATGCCAAAGTACTCACTTTAGGGGGTTATCTGTAAATTAATAAAAATTAAAAAAAGTTCCATTTGTTGTTTCTTTGGGGGGGATCACCAAGTCAAAACACTTTAAGAAAAGAAGACATAGTAAAAGATAAATGAAAGTGTAGTTAAGCTTGATTTGGGATATCACTTTGTGGTATTTTGTTGCTCATTAAGGCTCATTAGATGAAAACTTACAATTTAAAGTAGATTCCAGACAACTACGGACATTTCTGCCTGACAGAGATTCGAACATGGCTTCTATTAACTGAAGCCTACAGCGCTGACAACTCCGCCACCAGAAGGCCCTGATAAAAGAGTATGAATTATCATGAAAAACCAGTATAATAATATATTCCTTAAAAAAATAAGAAAAAGAGCTTTCTAATATTTAATATGAAGAATATTATGTATAATTTTAATAATTTCATGCAAAGTGAAATGTGTATATGACTTCAGTTGTGTGTTCACCTATTTTACCATGTTTTTAACTTCTATTCTTGTTTGTTTGTCCGGTACAAATCTTGCAATCTATTTTTAACTGACTTCCCTACTAGCTAGACATTTGAAACTTTCACAGTAGCTCAGAACCCGGTGACAACACAATACTTCAAAGTCAGATTTTTGAATTCTCGAATAGTTTTCTTTTAATTAATTAAAATATGAAAATGATAAGCTCCTAATAGCAATAAAAATAGTCATTAAAATATTAGCTATAATTTAATGGTTGCCAAAAAAAAAAAAAAAAAAAAAAAAAAATTATGATTTCATTTTCTTTCGACATAAAAATAAATACATTTAATTAAACATGAGCGTTAAAAAATTGTAAAAAGTTAAATTGTGCATCTGGCAAAAATTGGCGGCGTTATCACTTTAAAGATTTTCTACACATTGATAAAGTGCTAATGTAGTTCATGATGCAAATATATGTTGTTCTGAAATGATTAATATTTTATTTTTAAAACCAACTTTTTTTTTTTTAATTCAAATTTCCCGTAGCTCTTTAACCAATCACATTAGAACGTCCATCTTTGGAATATCGATAATAAGGATTTTCTCGCCAAAAAAGTCACCAAGGGCAAAAAGTCACCAAATTTGGCACCAAATTCATTACCTGCTTATTGGAGCTTTTTAATGCATTTTATAGGGAAAATTAAGCTACTTTATCGCGAAAAAGAGCTGGAAATGCAGAAAATTGACATTTTATCAACTTACTAAGCCTCTTTAAAAGAATTTATACAAAAATAAATACAATTATTTGCAATTTCATAACATTACGCATTGATAAAGTGCTAATGTAGTTAGTTCTATAGCTATGATTCGACAGAAAATTTAAAAACATGGTTTATAAAAAATTTTTATCTTATAATTATTTTGTATTCTAATTTCCATAAGTAATTTTACAACACCTTGAAATTTAATGTGTGATTCAACTTATTTATGTACCTTCCTGTTGAAAACCTTATAATTAGTACTATTCTATTGGTTTCTGTTACTTGCAAAGTAATTATATTATGTGGTGGTCTATGAAACATACTTCTTCAAAATCTGGTTTAGTATAGATATGCTGCACAAAACATAATAAAATTCACATACATTATCTAGATGCATATTTCTGTTCTAGAATAAATCATGGTTAGTATTATTGATGGTTTTACAGGGATCCCACAAGATATTTGATAGTTTATGCTATATGAATGGAGGGAGTTTTCAGTTCTGTTATGAGAGGTTCTTTTTTTTTCTTTAATTCTAAATTCTGTACACTATATCGGGCATATTTATAGAGTAACACAAAAATGTAATAAAATGTGAAATAATAATATTATGAATAATGATATCTGATTAATCAAGCACTTATTTCTTATATTATCTTATACTGAACAAAATGTGTTGGACATATAAATAGTATTTATTAACATGTAATATTTATTTCAAAAGTATTAACATAGTACTGAAAGGTAAAAAAATACGAGTAACAAATAAAGGTTAGATCTAATAGATTTCTTAAAGAACGTTTTAAATATTTTTTTTTTATTTGTGGGAAAATATTCAAAAGTATTTACTTGTTGTTCAGAATAGCCCAATGAAGGGACAAGAGGTCTTGCTCTCAAAGCTGGAAAGGGAGAGGTGCCAGGTTCGAGCTCGTTAGCCTTGCTGCTCAGAAATTTCGAAGTTTTCTCTGAAACTTGCACATCAGAGAAAATGAGTGTTTATAAGACTCCTTGGAAAGACCACCACAAAAAATACCCACACTTAGGGGAGGAAGGGGGGGATCAGTCATAAAAAGACAGAAATTTCAAATAATTTAACTAATATGGTTTTATGTTTAAAATTTAAAGGCATTGCTTTTTTCATTGAAAAAGTCACATTTTTTTCTTCTCTCTTTATTGGGTCCATGGGACTCAGGTTTTTTGTTTAACACAAACGCTGCATTAAAAGAATTTTCCTCATATTGATTTTCCATAATGCATTAAGAAAAGCTAACATAAAGTTTTTTTTGTTTCTTTTAGGCATCCCAAGCTCTCCAAATATGCAGACAAGAACCAAGGTTATTTGTTCGCCATAGACCTCAAATAAATGCCCTTTTGGTACGTTATCAATAGATATCTTTTGCAGCTTGTTTTTAATACTATTATAATATGATTAGTCATTTTTAGCTTTATTTTTACATTTGTTTGGTTTTAATTTGATGGTGATTTTTTGTTTTTAAAGATGTTTATTGTACATTTTTTGAAATAACAACATACATATAAGTGCTTGTTATTATTATTTTTTAAATGTGTATAAATTTGTAACTTTGGCATGATATCCCTTTCCGACCCAGGCCGTACGATCGTGCGGGTTATACATCCACTTACATTTTTGCATCTGGAACAGTCATATATTATATAATAAAATCAGGAAATGAATGATCGAGCTAATTAACAGAAAGTGTAAAGTACAATTTTTAATCAACAATTGTTGGTTTAAGTCCATATTTTCTTTCAGTTTGCAAAAACAGAAGATTGTAATGTTTTAAGGTAAAAATGTTTCAGGTCGGAAAGGGATATAACTGCCTTTATATGTTTTTTTTTTATTTATTTTGAAAGAATAATTTTACAAATAGTTTAGTATAAATTTTCTTAGAATTTGATAGCAACTTATTCATTTGCCTTTCTATAATCTAATTTTTAAAGTAATTCATTGAAATTTAGCAGAGTGGGTTTTAAAAATACTTCTTGTATTTGTAATAATAAAGTATTAATAGGTGAAATTTTAAATTTGGCAGTTGTTAATATAAAAAAAAATTATAATTAATTTTATATTTTATGTTATTATTGTGTGAAAGTTTTATTATTATGCTTAACGTGACAATTTCTGAAAACAACTTCTTGTATGCAAGCAAAAATAAAATTACACAAAGTTTGAGAAGAATTGCCCATTTTGATTACCTTGCTACTTTGTTTTGCATTTTTCATTAGTACAAATCATTATCGATTACTGATTGTAAGAAATATGTTTATTCTCGTTAAGTTCCGTTTATTTAAAAACAGGTGACATTTAAAAAATAATTATGAAATATCAATAAAATCAGGAAATTTATTAAACATGTTTGTAATAAACATTCATCTAATTTTTTTTTTTAATTTTATCTTCAAGATGATTGTAATTTTAATCAATTATTTACTTCAGACATGCCAAGTCTCCTGCTTTTGGCAGGAGTCTCCTGATTTTTGCTTGTTTTTCCATGCTCCTGATTTTCCACTCATTTCTCCTGCTTTTCTGATGTAATTTTTATCTATCCTTCTTAGCATAATTTATGCTTAAAACTTGTGGGATTGGGTGAAAGAAAATTGAAATTTATCTTGCCCTGCAATTATCAAGTTCAGTTTGAATGTGAATTACTATACAATGCTTTGAAACTAATTTTTGCTAAGAATAAATTTTTAACTTTAATTTTTGCACAATGAAAAATGTCTTATTATTAAAAGATTTTTTTTTTTTTTTTTTTTTTTTTTTTTTTAAATACCATAACTATTGAAAACTTAAAGAATTCAAATTTCATTAGAATATAGCTGATATTTTCATTTCTTTATTACCTTTTCTTTTACAAAGATAATTAAGATCCTTATTGTTTTATATTAGGAGTAGAATTATCAAATCTGTCTATTTTGACTTAAATTTTAAACAGCTGTATGTCTCAGGGTTTTTTTTTTTTCGATAGTTTGTTTTACTGCAAGAAACATATATTATTCATTTAATTTTAATACTGATGCTTTGTAAATACCTCATAAGCTTTACTTAAAATTAAATTTGCATTATTTTACTCATTTTTCTTACAAACTTTCTTGTTGGAAAAGTCTCCTGGTTTCTGTCAAAAAATCTCCTGCTTTTTGGCATTAGAAGTTGGCATCTCTGTTACTTATTTCTACCTTTTAAAAATCTTTGTTTTAAGAAAAATTAGGATTAACCTTCTGATGAACTGGCTTAGAAAAGTGTAAAGTTGTAAATATTGTTTTTATTCTATAGTCTCAGTGTATGCTAAAATGAAAGTTATTTTTATATGAGATTAAATGTACAGTCGTTCATGTGAAGATAAGCCTTATTATTATAATATATACGATCTTCACAAAAGCAAGTTAAGTTTTCATAATTATATGTGATTTTGAATTCTGTGTATATTGTGGGGAAAATCAACAACAATGTAAATGAATATATCAAAATATTTTTAGGATATTCACTCTATTCTTCTTCTTTACATTGCATACTTTTGTAGAAAATGTGTATATATTCTTTGATATGTTATTTTACTGTATTACACGGTGGCTACCACTCAGGGAAAATCGGGGATTTTAAGTAAATCTGGAAAAGTCAGGGAATTTTGACAAATTAGCCATATTTTAAATCTTGTTATTGTAAATCGCTAAATTTTTTGCTAATATTGTGAGAATTTTCATAGGAAATAAATAGCATAAGTCAGGGAATTTGAAAAAGTTCTACAATACTAGCCACCCTAAACTGATTGTTTTTAACTGTATATTGAAAGCCATAGTTGAAAATTAATTCTCGATAACACTGCTTGGCATGAAAATTGCCTCTGACACCATTTCAGCATAGGGTCATTCCATGTCAAATCAACCAAAAAAAAGATGATTTGACACCCATAGTCTCAGATTTTGACGAAATTTGGTGTATTTGTTCCTTTTCTGGATTTAAATGAGGAAAAAAAAATATTTTTGCTCTATCTTAAATAGTTTAGGTTTTACAGCTAGTTAAAGATTTGTGAATTTCATGGTTTTTTTTTTTTTCGATCAGGCAGAGAAAACGCAATTTGTTCTTTCATAAAGAATAATTTTTATCTCCCTTATTTACCAACTAATGTTGATGAAGTTTTTTATGAGTATGCTTTAATATATAAGAAATACAGGGAAAAAAAAAAGTTAAACTAGCAAGCATTTGCACATGGCCGGGAAAAAATCCTGAAATATTATTTTGAAATTTTTTTTAATGAAATACAGAGTTCCACTCCAAGTGGATTATCATCATGAGGGAAAAGGATAATCAAACATTTTTTTTTTTTTTTTTTGTATTCTTGTTCTAAAGGATGTATTCTACAACATGAAAAAATAAAATAAATGGCTTTTTGCATCCTTCATTATTTTTTCTGACTTCAAATTTAAAATTTTCAATTCCCTCATTTTCTTGAAATCGCCAAATTAGAAGCTCCAATTTTAGTAAAATTATACAAATATTTGAACCAAAATGTTATTTATCAACTAATTTCAGTTTAAAGGTTTTTGAAATAAAATGAAAAATTGAATTACATAATTAGGTGGTGTATGATTAAAACAACAGAGTAGTTTTTAAGAATGTTAATTCAACATGTACAGAAAGATACATATATAAATGCTATTAAATTGAATCAACAAAATTCTATCTAAACTGAAATTTCAAAACAAACAAACAAAAAAGTTTCTAAATTAATATTAAATGTTCTAATTAATAGAAATTTGCATTAAAATTTAATTTTGTTTTAAAAACAAGATCTAAATTCTAATCATTTTACTACTCACTGCTATTTCAAATTTTAATCTTATTGTAAACAATCAAACCATTCAAGTTGCAACAAGAAAATATACTATGATAGATAGAATTAAGTGATGTTCTGTCTACTGTGAAGTTACATGTTTAGATGTCTCAATAAGTCAAATCTTGTTTGACATGTTTAAACAAGTGAGCTTGCTCAGTAGCAGAGACAAAACTTCACATCTTGTAATTAGTCAGTCACAAGCTATTTCATGTGTAACATGCATTATTGAGGCTGTACTATTTTGAAAAGAATTATTGTTAATTATTTTTTGAATGTAAAAGTATATTAGAAAAATGGAGAAGTGTAGTGCGGAGGAAATGACTTAAAGTGATTGTCATTTGTTATACCATGTTAGGAAAAAAACCTTGCAAACTCTTGATAAACTATTTGAAACTGAATTAACTCTCTTAAAATTGAGGACAGAATTAAGTTGTGAATTAAAAACTATTTATCTTCATCACCAAAGTGTGTTTTTGAAAAAGTATAAATCATTGCAAAGCCCTCTGAAAAGTGGGCTTTTTTAGAAAAAAAAAGCTGAAATAAAGTTGTTCCAAAACTTTTTTTCATTTTTGTGCATGTACACATATGTTACAGTTAATAAATATAATATAAACCAAACTGTATCTTTAATGTACACAAACTGAATCTGATAATTTTTTAAATAGTAATTATTTTTATTAATTAGAAAAATGAGGGAATGATTGTGAGGGAATGACAAATTTCTTCTAGAAACTACTTTATAAAATATGATTAGGTTTAGATATATATTCAAGCACGAAATATTTATTAAAACATATTTTTATTAATATAATAACATAAAAAAGAAAATTTGATTTCATTTAGTTAATTTTATAATGAATGAGAGAATGACGTATAATAAAAATACTGTATTTAAACTGATGTTTGAGAGCCATATACTATCCATTGTAAAATGTTTCCAACAAAACACAGAATGGCTTCTTTACTTTGCTGCTATACAAATTAAGTTTGACTTATATAAAGTATGTGCTGCCATTAATGCAGTAAGTAGGGATGTAATTATAGTTTGATGAGGGAATGACATATATTACCAGGGACAACAATAAAAAGTGCTCTAATTTCTTTCATTACATAATATATAAATATAATATAATGGATACATATTTATTAAAGTATGTTTAATAAATTTTCAATTCAAATAATTTAAATATACATGCTTTAATACCATAGAAATCATTTTATTTACTTATATGTGGGAATGGGGACACAGTGAGGGAATGATATTTTGCATTTTAAAAAATATTTTAAAATTATATTTGAATTCCAATAAACAAATAATAACAGTTTATATACAAAACCAATTGATATTGATAGTGTAAAGGCAATTTATATGCTTATTTAAAACACGAATACACTTTAATCACTCATAATTTATTTATTTTTCGACGCCACATTCTGTGGTCGCCGAACACACACCTTTCTTCACAACACAAACTCTGTTCGCTTCATTTCAAAGTTTCCTACGAAGAATACAAATTATAGGTGGCGTGGTGTTAACGCATGCAAGCGTAACATACCGGCCCCCATTGCAATGTTTATTAAACATTCAATAAATCTAACAGTCATTTTTTTTTTCAACATAAAAATTCTGATACACTTAATATTACACAATATTATACAGTAAATATTACATATGTTAAATAAAAGGTAATGCAAAAAAAAAAAAATTATCAAAATATTACATAATTTACAACATTCATAATTAATAACAATGTTAATCATTTATTGGAAGCGGGCAAACTTTAGAAATGGACCTTTTAAATTTTCCAGAGGCAGTACTAATCTCCACTACCCTTACTTTTTTGTCCGCTCCGGGAAAAATTTTGCTTATTCTGGCCAGTGGCCACTCACATGGAGGTAAGTTATCCTCTTTTAGAATAACCATGTCTCCAACAGATATGTTTTGTTTCTCAAATTTCCATCGCGATCTCTGTTGTAAGTGGCATAGATAGTCTAAGTGCCACTTACGCCAAATGCTTTGAAATAACTTTGTTATTTTTTGCCATTGGCTAAGCCTGTTTTCTGTAATTTCTGATAAATCTGGCTCAGTTATAGACGTGATTGCCCTTCCTAAGAGGAAGTGGGCAGGAGTCAACACATTTAAATCCTCTACATTAGCAGTTAAGGGGACTAAAGGCCTAGAATTTAGCATCCCTTCAATTTGTATAATTAAAGTAAAAAATTCCTCATATGTTAATTTTAAATTTCCCGCAGCTCTTTTCAAATAATATTTAAAGGATTTGACTCCTGCTTCCCACAATCCTCCAAAGTTTGGTGCTCTAGGAGGTGAGTACTGCCAATCAATGTTTTCTGAACTCATATACCCCGAAATTTGATCATCTGGTCCATTTACCATTTTATACAATTTTTTGAGCTCTGCATTTGCTCCTACAAAGTTCCCAGCATTGTCTGTATACAGCTTACTGCATTTTCCTCTCCTCGATATGAATCTCTTAAGAGCAGCTATAAAGGCTGTGGACGTTAAATCCGTGACTAACTCTAAATGTATAGCCTTGGTCACAAAGCAAATAAAAATTGCAACATATATTTTATTATAAATACATTTTCGTTCATTTTTATACTTAATATAGAAAGGACCAGTGAAATCTACCCCAGTGATATTAAATGGATAGTTTTGAACAATTCTATCTTTTGGCAAATTACCTAATATTTGTTGTGCTGAATTTGGATTAACCCTAAAACATTTAACACATTTATGCACAACTTTTCTACATAAATTTCTACCATTTGTAACCCAAAATTTTTCCCTCAAATAATACAATAGAGAATTAGGCCCAGCATGCAAAAATTTTTTATGATAAAAGACAACAATTAATTCAGTTAATTTATGTTTAGATGGAAGAATTGGAAATTTCTTATCATAATTTAAATCACTATTTCCAAGTCTTCCTCCTACTCTTAGCAGGCCTTCTTTGTCAATAAATGGATTCAACATCTTCAACTTACTGTTAGGCTTTATAGCCTTTTTACTTTCCGAACACTATAGTGAGGAAAGTATTGTAATCATGTCAAAAATCCGAATTCGAGATTTTGATGTTTCTATACGTTTTGAGGTCCCCTGAGTCCGTTTTCACTATTTTTACGATGATGTATGTATGTGTGTGTGTATGTGTGTATGTTTGTGAACACGCTAGCGTCTAAAGGCTTTGTTCGATTAACCTGAAAGTTGGTACGTATATTGTAAGTCACCATAGTACGAACCCTATAGATTTTGGTGAATCTAGCACTTATAGTTTTTTTACAGGGACACAAAGAAAAATTCTTTATCATTATGGCCTATGGGACCAAAATCTTAAAAGTGCGATAGCATCTAAACGCCTTATTCAATTGAGCAAAAATTTTATACCCATATTATAGGTCACAGATACTCAATCTGTATAGATTTTGGAGAATCTAGCACTTATAGTTTTTTTACAGGGACACAAAGAAAAATTCTTTATCATTAAGGCCAATGGGGCCAAATTTTTAAAAGTGTGATAGCGTCTAAACGCCTTATTAATCTGAGCAAAAAAATTGTACACATGTTATAGGTCGCATTTGCACCAACTGTATAGATTTTGGTGAATCTAGCACTACAGTTTTTTTACAGGGACACAAAGAAAAATTCTTTATCATTATGGCCTATGAGACCAAATTTTTAAAAGTGCGATAGCATCTAAACGCCTTATTCAATTGAGCTGAAAATTTGTATGAATATTATAAATCACTGTTGCACTAACTATAAGCATTTTGGTGAATCTAGCATCTACAGATTTTTACAGGGACAAAACGAAAAATTCTTTATCATTATGATCTAAGGGCTCAAAGTTCAGTAGCGTTAAATAAAACCTCGTGTGATATATGGAGAAAAAAACACTCTATTATGGTTTTCTCTCTTTTGTTTGTTTAGCAATTCCTCTTTCTTTATTTTATCTACAAAACTGTTAGTTACTCAATGTTCGGAAAGTCGAGTGGAGTCACTCCAGATTTTTTACCTGTAAGTCTTTAATGTCTTCGGAAAATTCCTCACTTTGTATGTACTTTAATAAAAATTTGTCTGCTTCAACAATTTCTGAAGATATAAGTGGTCCACTTGTTTTGTAAAGAGGATTTCTGCTGTTATTTATGAACCTGAAAATAAAACTTATAATACGCAGAACAGTTAAATAATTATTACTTAAATTCAGAAGATTACACACAAAGTCACTATCAGTTACCAAATTAACCCTCTCGCTGCATATTTTTTTTATCAAAATAGGTTCAAAAATTGCGTATTTTTTTTATTACATATTTCAAATCTGCATATATTTTAGACTTAAAATATACAAAAATTTTTTGTAAAAGAGTTTTTTTTCAATATAGAATTAGATCATAGAAAAAAGTTGTCAGAATATTGAAATTGAAGAATAATGATATAAAAGCAAAATTTTGAAAATCAATTTTGGTTAAATTATGATTTATTTTATAAAATACAAAGGTAAAAAGTATATACTAATGAAAATATGCAGAATACTTACAAAACATTTATTAGAAATGAAGTTTTGTATGATAAATTTCGAAACAAGGCTCGAGGCAAAGTCCGACCTCGCAATCCTCGAAATTTTTATCAGTTCCGCTATAAATATCATCAATATACTCGGAATCAGAGTCAGAACTACTGTCAGTGTCGGAAATATCGTCAGGAACATAGGCCATATCACTCGCGAAACGCTTCCTGCCAGACATCTTTGAGCTCTGAAAAGCGCGCGCAAAATGCTAAAAAAAATTCTTTTTATATTTCGCAGAAACGTGGACAACTAACGCCATCTGTTAGTCGACATCTAAATAAACAATTAAACATTACAGAAAACCTGAAATGAAACCATGAACGGGGAAAGAGCGGGTTGCACACTTAAATAGACGCAAAAACGCATCCCCGCGATAATCGCGGGTTGCGCAAATTTTGCTACTTCTACGTTGCCCGTGGAAATCGCGGGATGCGCAGCGAGAGGGTTAAAAACATTAAAATTATCATCACAGTTTGTGTTAGACTTTTTTAGCTCTACTCTAAAATCGTCCAAATTTTTTGGGTTAACAGTTGATAGTCCCTTTCTAGTAAAAAGCTGGGTCCGCTTAGCCATAGTTCGTGATCGAACAGTTTATCTGGATCAATGCCTCTTGATAACACATCAGAAGGATTTTGATCTGAAGCGATATGATGCCACTGTTGGATTGGTGAAAGGTCTTGGATAGTTGCTACTCTATGTTGCACAAACGGTTTCAAATCCATGGGTTCCTTCTGTAACCACGCCAGAACAATTGTAGAGTCTGTCCAAAAATAGACTTCGTTGATCATCACCTTTAAAGAAGCCAACACCTTATTCATTAGCTTTGCCAGCAGAACAGCTGCGCACAACTCTAATCGAGGGATTGTTAAGCTTTTAACCGGAGCAACCCTTGATTTGCTTGAGATTAATCTTATTAATGTCCGGCCACGTGAATCATTGGACTTACAATAGATGGCCGCTCCATAGCAGAGTTCTGAAGCGTTTGCAAATCCATGTATTTCAATATTTACAGCCTGGGAAATCACAATACACCTCTCAATTTTTATGTCATTTATTCGTTCTAATGTAATGAGAAATTGATGCCACTCTCTGTATTCTGGTGCTGGGAGTGCATCACTCCAATCAATTTTTATACGCCAAAGCTTTTGCATAAATATTTTGGCCTTAGCAATTATTGAGCCTAATAAGCCTAGAGGATCAAAGATCCTAGCTATCGTCGACAACACCTCTCTTTTTGTATAGGAATTTTTCAGATCTACTTTAACTCGGAAAACAAAACAATCATCCTTTGGCTTCCAAGACACGCCTAAAGTTTTAATTTCATCTTTGTTATAAAAATTGTAACTCTCTGTCATACTTGGAGAAAGTTCATCACTATTAGCACACCACTTATGTAGCTCCATCCCTGCGGACTGTATAACCTCCTTTAACTCCTGTTGTAACTCTTTCGCCTCCTCTAATGTACTTGCTCCAAATAACACGTCATCCATATAAAAATTATCACGAAGGATTGGGGATGCTTTCGGGAATTTTTTTTCCTCATCAAGTGAAAGCTGGTAAAAGGTTCTCATAGCTAAGTAAGGCGCTGAGACTGTTCCATATGTCACTGTTGTTAATTCAAATGTTTTGGGGGGTTCCTCAATGCTATTGCTCCAGAGAATTCGCTGCAGTGGGTACTGACTCGGGTCAATGAGAATCATTCTATACATCATTTTGATGTCAGCAGTTAAGGCGGAAATATGCAGGCGGAAACCCACCATTATGGTAAATAAATCACTTTGTATTACTCTGCCATTGAATTGCAAGGAATTAAGAGAAGTACCATTTGTTGTTGGTGAAGAACAATTGAAAACTACACGTAATTTAGTCGTGTTTTTATCTGGTCTGTACACTCCGTGATGAGGTGCGTAATAAACAACATCAGGAGTTTTATCATCTGTTACCTCTCTCATGTGACCAAGGGTTTTATATTCCTCTAAAAAGTCTTTATATAATGACAAATATTTCTCGTCTCTAGATAGACGTTTCCACAGCGATCTGAGTTTTCTAAGAGCAATTTCTCTAGACTGACCTAAACATGACGGGTCATCTCTTAAAGGCATTGTTACAATATATTTAACTTTCTCATTTCTCTTATGTGTACGCGTAAAATGTTCCTCACATATAGCCTGTTCTTTACTTTTGGTTAATTCTATATTTACATCCTCAATCTCCCAAAATTTTCTTAATGTTACATTTAAATCCTCTCCATGTATTAATCCACAATGAATTTTAACCTCATCCCTTTGATCTAAATTTCCCGTTGCAATGTAACCAAAACAAGAATTTTGAAGGAGTAGCTGAGGGTTCTGAGAATATATTTGCCCCGGTCTCAATAATTCATAAAAAATTTCAGCACCAAGGAGCATGTCTATTTTTCCAGGAATGTTAAAACTATAATCTGCTAACGTTATTGAATTCGGGACATCGATATGTACATTAATTACTTTATTCGGAACAAGATCTGTAATTTTCCTCACAACAAACATATTTAGGGATTTCTCAAAGTTTTTCTCTTTATTGGCAATAGTTGCTGTTGCACAACCGTTAATGGTCATCGATGCATCATTCAAACAAGAGAGTAAAGTATTTACTTTTTCTATTTTGAGTTGTAATCGATTTGCACAATCTTTTGTTATCAAACACGCTTGAGAGCCGCTGTCTAGAAGGCACCTTACTTCCTGCCATTGAGAATATTTATCTTTAACTAAAACACGCACTGTACTCAATAAGACATTTTTTGTTTTGTTTTTTGCAAAACTAGTGACTACTGTGATGTTAAAAACATCACTTCTTTTTAAATGTTAAATAAGATCGTTTTCTGCACTTAAATGCATTGTTTCTCTCAGCTGGCTCAACTCACCCTGTTGTGTTTGCTTTACTGCAACACACACACAGGAGAAAAATTGGTTCTTCTTTCCTAGTGGTGATGTCATATCACACCATGCTGAGAACCAATAGGGTGATGGTTCTGACTCCACCTTCTGTTATTCCGGCAGTTTTAAATTTAGTTGGGTTTCAGCAGCTCTCAAGAGAAGAACATGGGGTGAGAAAGATTTGTTTTGCTTCTGTTTTAAAATAATGACCATTTTATCATTTGGAGAGAGAGTGCCTACTTATTAATAATAAATATATATATATTAGTTTATATGAATACTTATTCAAATTTTAAAAATCATTAATTCTTATATCCTACTTAATTTGGAATTACTAGTGTGGTTTGGAAAATAAAATTGATTAATTTTGATGCAGCAGATTAGTTTTCTTACAAACATTATTTTTGTATGCATTTTTCTTTTTACAGCATTCTAGCCAATAAGTAAATTGATTCCTCTTTTCTCTTATGTAAATAAAATTTGGATATATATATTTGACCTTTTGACCCAAAGAATAAAAAGGGTTAGTGGCCAGAACGCAATGTACGCCATGAGGTTCTTTGATCCTCACTAAGTAACTTCTGTTGCTATGAAAATTAAAAATATTAATAAAATTAATTTAAAATATGGAAACATAAAAAGTAAATGAATTATTTACATCACATTTGGTGCCGGAAAGGAATACTTGATTATTGTTCTTAAGAATAAATGATACTGTAGAGATTGTTTATTTTGAATAAGTTATTTTATTTTTATTGCTAGAATTACTGAAATTATTTTTTTAAAGTCATACATTACCAATTACATTTTTTTGGTGATTGAATATGATGGATACCAAGTGACCTATAAGACAATTCCCTGTTTCAAAAATTGTGATATGCTGGAACTTTGTACAAATGAAAATTTTTTTTTTGGTTCAATATATTTTGAATAACTGATTAAATAAATAATAACCAACAGAACTATGTATTGTTGGCTTAAAAAAAAAAAAAAAAAAAATTGTAGGTATCTCTCTCTCTCCTCAACTACGTGAATTTATTATATGCAAATAGCCATCAACACATGTAAAAATCAAGAAATTTAAATAACAAGCTTCATACATCTGTGTTGTTTTTTTAAATCAATATAGTAGTTTCATATATATACAAAAAATAATGGCTTCTAACAAAGGATTGACAAGAGGTTTACCATTCAAAACTTTAGTAACGCCATTTTCTGGAGACCCTCATTTATTGGATTTTTTTATTGAACAAGTGAAATTTAAAATTGAGAACAGCAAATGGGAAGAATCCCATGCTTTGGCTTTTGTGAAATCAAAATTGGCAGATACTGCTCTTAAGTTTTATGTCTCCTCCCCAGCTTGCCAAAAAGCCAAAAATACAAAAGAGTTATTTAATATATTTAAGAAATATTTTAAGGTAGAGTCGGCAACTGCAATAGCACAACAATTTAACGAATTTAAGTTTGAGTCCGATGTCAATATTAATATTTTTGCTAATAAGCTTGAAAATTTAGTGAGAAAACGATTTCCTGATATGGAAGAAAAAGCCCTTGAACAATTACTAATCGCAAAATTCAATGATCTCATTCCGCCCCACTTTAGAATTCATCTACTATCACAAAAAGCCACAACCTTTTATCAGATAGTGGAATGTCTCGAAAAATTCCAGGAAATTTATAACTTGCAAGTAAACCCTGTCTTACCAGGAACATCTTTTGCTACTATTCAGAACTTCAATCATAAAATAGATAGTGAAGTGATAGGTACAAACTCAGAAAACAATTTGACTAAGATTAACAATTCATCTTATAGCAAGCGGCCATACAATAAATTTCCACAAAATAAAGGTTCGCACACGATTCAATGCCAATGGTGTGAAAGACCTGGACATTCTGCTCAGAGGTGCTTTGCACTCAGAAAATTACAAAATAATAAGTTTTCTCACAGATATCGTATTGGGCAAACTTTCTCTAGAACTTATAGAGACATGTCACGGAGAGCCAGGGCCCCTAAAACATTTAAATCCAACTCCCCTCAAACCAAAAGTAGTCATTCACAATGACTAGAAGTGGAGAATGGTAGAAGTGACACTAAACTCCTAAATACAAAGAGTTCCTCATATAGGTCAGGTTTGAATAAAGTCAATTACCATAACAACTTTTCACAGACTAACTCAACATATTCTAATCTACCTAATAATTTTTTTGTAAATAACAATGAAATCATTCTGAGATCTCCAGACACACAGGCAAAGTTCCCTTTGTCATTAGAACGCAAAGTCAAATCTGTTGCGATACAGACAACATCTCCTGTATTGGTAACGTCCCCGAGTGTGGAGGAAAATGGAGACTGCATATTAGTTAATTCACTGGAATTCTTGTTACACACAGACAATGATCTGCCCAATCTCCCCATCATACAATTACTGTTAAACAAAACATTAGAGAATTTTCTTCTCGACTCGGGAGCTTCTGTGTCATTACTCTCAAAACATTACTTCTTACAAAATCAAAACAAATTATATTACAAAAGAATTGCTTCAAGAGTCAAGATATCTACAGTAAACTCTATAGTCCAATGTGACGGATGTGTTTGCATTTCCTTTAAAATAGGGAAAACTTTTTACAAACACACCTTTTTTTCTTATTGAAATACCAACTGAATCTAAATTTATTGGTATACTTGGCTTTGATTTTTTAAAGTCCCATCACGTAGTTATCAATTTACACAATAACAAAATACAAATTAATGAAAATGCTTTAGATATTCTAGACACTGTACCCTCTTGCAGTCTTCTATCATCTGAATCTGATATGAATCGGGCATCACATAAGATAGCTACTCATATGGATTTTCCCCAAACTGGATACAAAAAATCTAAAATTGATGTTCATAAAGAGAACTTACCCTCTTATCAAAAATGTTGGCTTACCCAGAAGATTATGATTGATCCACAGGATACTATATATGTGCCTGTGCGGTCCACGCTTATTCCAGAAAATCAGTTAGTAATGTTTACATCGTCTAACAAGCATTGTCCACTTGTGTCCTATCCTTCTCTTATGGAGGTACAACATATCAAGGAAAATTCTACTAAACAAGAATTAATTCAATTTTTTATTCCTATGTATAATAATTCGAGCAAGAAACTGCATATAAATAAAAATACCGTTTGCGGATACATTTCAGAGATAGATAAAATAGAAGAAAATTCCTTGGATCTTGCAACAAATACACCTGATCACATGTGTAATCTAATTAAGGCTACACCAGAAGTTTTATCCTTAAGACAGAAAGAATTTAATGTAAATAATTTTTCTATTCAGCATTTAAAACCTACAGAAAGGGTAATAATGCAAGATATTCTTCAGAAATTTAACTCTGTATTTTCATGTTCACTAAAGTCGATTGGACACACCGATCATATCACTCCACATATAAAATTCATTTCAGATATTCCCTTAAAAACTTACCCTTTTCCTATTCCACAAGCTATTCAAGAAGAGGCAAAAGATCAACTTGACAAATTACTGGATGCAGGGATCATTGAGAGAAATATCTCTGAATGGGCATGCCCAATGCTTATGGTTAAAAAGAAAGCTGTGTCTAAGGAGGATAAATCTTCCTTTAGATTGGCCCTAGATTTAAGGTTAATCAACTCTATGATTCGATGCTCCACTTATTAAAGGGCAAAATTAATGGTCGCCACCGGCCACATGGCGATTAAGTAAAAAAAGATGGCGATTAAAAATTATGCATCGATCGCCACTAAAGTCGCCACTTTTTGTGATCATTAAAAGATTCTAAAAATCGAGCGACGATAGGCAATCGAAGCCTTGTGATTTTCAATCTTTTTCCATCCATGGCATAAATGTCAATGTTCATTTTAAACTTGCTTTATTATATTCTACAACCTATAAAGAAGTAGAATTGTTTAATATATCTCACTCATATAATTTTTGGACCCCCCCCCTTCCGTCCCCCTAACGATCTGTGATCACACAGCTTATAGAAAGCTTTATAATCTCTAATCATTCTCCATTTGCTGCAAAAATATAAATATCTATTTTAAACTTACTTTATTGGATTCTAGAATCTGTAAAGAAGTAGAATTGTTTAATATCTCTTACTCATAATTCTTGTAATTCCCCCCCCCTCTCCCCCCTCCAGTGATTGGCAATTACATGCTCCACTGAAACCTTGTGATTTACAATCTCTCTCCATCCATAACATAAATGTAAATATTCATTTTAAACTTTTTTGATTAGATTCTAGAACCTATAAAGAAGTATATAGATGTATCCCCCCCCCCCTGCCACACACACACACACACACACACACATGTGAGCTCCATTTCAACTAGCAGTTAATGATCAAATGTACTGCAAAGCACAATCTTTTTCCATTATTATCTCCATAGTATTTAATGTATATTTAACCCATTTAAGATATTTGACAAATGTGTGTATCAAAATTTGATTTCGCTTAAATGTGTATTTTTCAAAAAAAAAAATTGTATTTGCTTTCTTTTGAGTAGAAATCTTCCTTTTCCTTCCCATTTTAAAGCAGAAATCTCCCTATTTTTAAAACTACAAATTTGGCAGCTAAGTAAATTATTTTTAATGAAGCAGCTAAGTTTCCTTATCTATACTTTTTAAAAGGAAATATTTTAACTCTATTGAAATAAAATCATTTTAAAAAGTGTGTCTTTAAAAATAAGAAAAAATTATAAAACTGTAATGTAAAAGTTGTGATGACGATGAATCAGCTTATTCATTTACTAGAAAATGTCAATGTGAACTGTGAATGATAACAGCTTATTTCACTTAAATAAATTGAAAAAAAAAGTACTACTGAATTATCTGAAAGATAAAAACTTTTGCTGTTATTATTACAGCCCTAAGCAGATTTTAAATTAGGATGTGCAATTTAGGATTTTTAAAAAGAGCGTAATTACAATTTCAGTGTCCCTGTGCTAATTTTATTATTATATGTATTTCTTATTTTCATATTTTTCTTGTGGTAATTATACCGCAAAATGGTGACAATGCTTTTTGCAGTCTGAAAGAAATAGTCTTATCATGTGAAAAGTGGCCACTAACTTAAAAAAGTGGCTACTAATGAAACTGACAGTACCGGCCACTGGCCACTAATGAATTTTCCCAGTTTTGCCCTTTACCACTTATCCTCTTCCAAGAATTGATACGATAATAAATAACATCTCAAAATTTAAATATTTTACAACATTAGACTTTCCCTCAGCGTATCATCAAATTTCATTACCTAAAGAATACAGACGACGTCTCTCATTTACTACACAATGGGGAACTTATTCATTTAAAAGATTAATGTTTGGGCTGAGATCAGCCGCATCAACATTCCAAATGCTTATTGACACAATTATACAAGAGTGCAATTGTTCAGGCATATATGCTTACCAGGATGACATTATTATAGGAAGTGACTCTTTCCAGGAAACAACAGAAAAATTACAAACACTTTTAGCTACTCTACAAAAGTACAATCTGACATTGTCTCCAAAGAAATGTAAATTCCATCAGTCATCTATTGAATATCTCGGTTTCAGCATCCAAAATCAGAAAATACATCCTATTTCTTCCAACATTACAAAAATTACTCAATTTCCTATCCCAGCAACCAGAAAACAACTAAAAAGATTTATAGGATTGTGTGGATTCTACAGAAAACTCATTCCCTGCTACTCGCGATTAATTGATCCTTTGATAAAATTAACATCTCCGAAAACTACATTTAAATGGACAGAGGAACATGCTGAAGTCTTTAAACAAATACAGAAAGTTTTTTTCTCTAAACCTTTTCTTTCTTTACCCGATTGGTCAAAACAATTTTTTCTTAATACAGATGCTAGCAAAATTGCTATTTCAGGGGTTCTTCTACAAGAAAAGGAAGGCATTCTGCTTCCGGTTAGTTACTTTAGTAAAACACTATCTAAATCAGAACAGCGATATTCAGCCATCAAGCTTGAGCTGATGGCCATAGCTAAGTCAGTCAGTGCATTTAAATTTTTCCTTTTCAACCGACCTTTCACCATTCTCAGCGATAGCAGACCACTCGAACACTATAAGAAAATTTCCTCTCCTGCTGATCTAACTACTAAATGGCTAATTGAATTATCAAACTATCAATACACATTCAGATATGTAAAAGGTAAAACAAATGTTTTGGCAGACTATTTTTCAAGAGAAGACTTTTCTGCATACACTCAAGATCTTAACTCAAACCCAGAATTAATTAAAGAGGCTAACAATTTACCCATTTCTTCAGCTTCTCCAACAATTGAACTCCATCATTTCAATGTCACACAAAAATCTGATAAGTCACTCACCTCATCAGAGCCTCATCGTTCTTCCTTACCTCAGTTGTTAAGCAACGATGCTGCTCCACTCAGTCGTTCCTTAAACAGCTCTGACGCAGATAATCTTATGATGGAAATCTCGGAAGAATGTTTTTTTAAAGAGCAAAGAGAAGATGACTTTCTGATAAAAATTATTGTTGATATCACTTCGGAGAAACCTTCTCCTAAATATAAAAATTATTTTGTCCATCCGGACACAGGTCTGTTAATGATCAAACGAAAGTTTCACCAGCCTGAAAACTCTCCAAAAACAAAAATTGTAGTACCACAGAAGTTAAAACCTAAAGTATTAAAAATTTGTCACATGCCTCACTTTGGAATTAGAAATACATACAGAAGAATACTTAAACACTTTTATTGGACAGGATTATTTGAAGATGTAAAAAACTTTGTTCTGTCCTGTACATTATGTATTCAATATAAACCGCACAGAATTCCACCTGCTCCACTACAGGAAATGTTTGTTCCTTCTGCGCCGAGTATGTTAGTTTCCATGGACTTTTTGGGTCCTTTCTCCAATGGCTTCCATGTGTTAACATTCCTCGATCATTTTTCTAAACATATTGAATTGGTACCAGTAAAAAATGCAACAGCACAAGCTGTAGTTAAAGCCATTACGGGATACATTACTACCTTTGGTCGACCCTCTGCGATACTCTCAGACTTAGGCCCACAGTTCACAGCAAACATCTTTAACAACTTGGCACAGACATTGAAAATTACAATCTCCCATTCATCATCAGGACACCCGCAAACACAAGGCTCATCAGAAAGAATTAATACCAGCATTAAATCCTCAATTTCCACTCTTACCAAGGAAGGATTTGATTTTCATCAGGCTTTGATGATACACAAGAACCTGTATAACACCACCGTTCATTCTTCAACTGGATATTCTCCAGCCTTTCTGCATTTTGGCAGGTCAATAACAAGCATCTTTGACTTGTTTGAAGCTCCTCAGTTAGAAACACTGGAATTTCCATATGAATACCATAAATACATGGAATCAATGAAACAGATCTTTAGGCAAGTGCATCATAACATGAAGTTTTACCAAAACCAACGTAATACTAGACAACATAAAAAAGCAGTTCTCCGGAAATTCAAAGAAAATGATATGGTCTTTATAAAAACCAAAGATACATTTAAACCAAGATTCATAGGCCCATATTCAGTTCAAAAAGTAATATCTGACGTGTTACTCTCCGTCAGAGAATTCGAAAATGAAGGGGCTGAACCATTCACTATTAACATAGACCGTGTCATCCTGGCGCATAAAAGAAAGCAACATCTCATTCCACAAACAATTCTGACAGGTCAACCAGCTGGGATTGTTCAACCGCAGTCTCATTATGATCTCAGACCAAGATGCAAAACTTAATTTTTTTTTTGTTTCCATTTTCACAAATGTTCTTTTAACATGTTTTTTTTTTTAAGTTTTTTTTTTAGGGGACTTGATAAGCAATTCATTCACCAAAGTTGCCTGTTGTAAACAAGTATGAGTTGGTACAGGTATATTTGATAAGTTGTATTTTGTATATTGTCCTATTATATATTGTGTAGTTATATATATATATATTTTCTCCTGTGGCAAATGTTGAATATCTACAAAAACTTAGTGCAGTGTGTATTGTAGTTAATATGAATATAAATCTTCTGTTATGCTGATTTATTTTATATATTGTCTTATTTGTTAAATTTGATAACTATACTATAATTATTTACTGCTCAAAATGTACAGTATGTGTGTGTTATATGTATCGGAAACTTGCATATTTATATGTGTATACATAATTTTTCTTCTTTCTTTTCATATATTAATTCCTACACATTGTCATGTTTATAAATATATTGGGTTATTAAATACAATTTCTGGAAGCTTCCACACCATTTTCACAGACACAGACATCACTTATACAACACAAGTATACACTACATCCACACTATTACACAATCAAATTAATACACAATCCACACATGATATGTATATAAATGTGTATAATGTTTGATAAAATTTTTTGTTTATTGTGATTATTGACATTGCAGTTTTGTTTTGGTTATATCTGATAGTATGTTTATTTGAGTATTACTTGACGTTTATATTAAGTGCATTTTTGATTTTGTTTAGTAATCTAACTTGGTGGCCTCAGTAGCCACTCACATTTATTATTTCCATTTATAATATGTATATTCTTTAAATAATAATAATAATAATGGTAATGATAAAATTTTAAAAAATCTTATTCGAATATTATACTCGAGTACTTGGAATGCCTTTTCCGTAATGTAATATTTATCTGTAAGATTATTTTGACATTTGTATTGATACTTATTTTGATTTTTTTTTCTCCTTCATAATAATGCTTCAAGAGGTCATCTGTAAATATTTTATACTGAAATACAATAACTGATTTTGTTTTATCATAATGCGTGTATTTAATATCAAGATTATTGGTTAAATATTTTTGTTGAAATTGTACATCCACTAAAATTCTTTTGCCATGTCATGCATTTTTTTTATTCGCTCTAACTAATTATTTTTACAAATTTATAGGAAAGAAATTTTGCAGCACTTTGTATGATTTTCAATATTTCTGTTTATAATACTATTTTTTTTTTAAAAGGTATCAATATTTTTTTTTACTCATGTCACTTGTTGATAAAAGCTGTGTCTGTTTGCATTTATAGATATATTTTATTAGTTGTCAATATCCTAATAAATATTGTTAGATATGTCACTGACCACTTTTGTATCAATAAAATCTTTTATTTGAGAATGTCTGTAACCACAGTGCTGAAATAGTATTGTTTTTGATGAAATGGTGTATTCCTCGCCTATTTTGGTAGAATTGATCACCTACCAGGGTAGGCGTTGATATTGGGTTGTTTGTCGGAATTTTATTGTTTCAGCTTTACTTATCGATTTTGTATTGTGTTTGGTTCAGATTTTGTGTCACATGTACATTGTTCTCAAAATTTCCAAATTTTTTTATCAAGTGCATGTTATTAAGAGTATTGTAAGACCTTTCAGTTGCTTAAAAATTTGCTTTGTTACATTCATGCCTTTAATGGCCGTTCCTACAATATTATGTAGTCAATATGGATATTTTTTTTTTTCACATGTAAGTAAAAAAAAAAAAAAAAAAAAAAAAAAATTTGTAATCCTTCATGTAAATGTAGGTATGCACTCTCCATTCACATTTTTAGTCTTCCAAATTTTTTTAATGGTCGTTAGGGGTAATGTGATGTTAAAAACATCACTTCTTTTTAAATGTTAAATAAGATCGTTTTCTGCACTTAAATGCATTGTTTCTCTCAGCTGGCTCAACTCACCCTGTTGTGTTTGCTTTACTGCAACACACACACAGGAGAAAAATTGGTTCTTCTTTCCTAGTGGTGATGTCATATCACACCATGCTGAGAACCAATAGGGTGATGGTTCTGACTCCACCTTCTGTTATTCCGGCAGTTTTAAATTTAGTTGGGTTTCAGCAGCTCTCAAGAGAAGAACATGGGGTGAGAAAGATTTGTTTTGCTTCTGTTTTAAAATAATGACCATTTTATCATTTGGAGAGAGAGTGCCTACTTATTAATAATAAATATATATATATTAGTTTATATGAATACTTATTCAAATTTTAAAAATCATTAATTCTTATATCCTACTTAATTTGGAATTACTAGTGTGGTTTGGAAAATAAAATTGATTAATTTTGATGCAGCAGATTAGTTTTCTTACAAACATTATTTTTGTATGCATTTTTCTTTTTACAGCATTCTAGCCAATAAGTAAATTGATTCCTCTTTTCTCTTATGTAAATAAAATTATTTGGATATATATATTTGACCTTTTGACCCAAAGAATAAAAAGGGTTAGTGGCCAGAACGCAATGTACGCCATGAGGTTCTTTGATCCTCACTAAGTAACTTCTGTTGCTATGAAAATTAAAAATATTAATAAAATTAATTTAAAATATGGAAACATAAAAAGTAAATGAATTATTTACATCACAACTACAATTTGCTGTCTGTCACTAGGAAAATTAGGAGGAAAAAAGGAATTGAATTCACCGTGCTGTTCTCTATTCAATGTTTCGGAATCAGCGGCAGCTGCAACTTCCGAATTATCCTTTATTTCCTTACAAGAATCGCTAAATTTTCCTTCTCTAGGAAAGTGAATCAATTTATTATGTGGTTTTCCACAAAAACAGTTTCTCGTATTGCATTTTCTTACATTACAATTCGGTAAAAAACACTTAAAACATAACTTATTTGCCTTAATAACATTAACTCTTTCTTGTACAGGAAGTTTTTTGAACTGCGGACACATATATAAAGCATGATATTCATTATTTTTACAAAGAACACATTTTACATTTTTTATTTCTGATAAGAACACATTTGAAGCAACTTTTTGAAATCGTGAATTATGCGATTTGTTCCCAACAAACCGCTTCGCTTCATTTACACTAGTCTTTGCAAACACATTCAACTCACTTTTACCTCTGCCCCTTGCAGATAAATAAATATCACATTCACAACCCAATTCTTGTGGTTTAAAAAATGATTCACCCTGCTTAACCCCAATGTGTGTCATTAATTCACGATCTAATGAATGAAAAATTTTGTCAGATACAATTAATTCACATAATGATTTAAAATCATTCACTTTACGCAATTCACAATAATACTCAAAAGATGCCGCTAATCGCGACGCATACTGCACATAACTCTCTGACGGTAATTTTTGTGCCTTCCGGAAGTTATTTAAACACTCATTAGCCGTCGGCTGAAACTCCTTCAAAACAACTGTTTTTAATTTTTCGTAATTACACATGTCTTCCTCAGACACATATACCATTAAATTACTGGCTTTTTCACCGGGAATGTTTAAAAGAATTTCCGCTTTAAACCCATCTGGAACATTTTTATTCTTAAATGCCTTTTCCAGCGAATGAAAAAATAAATTGAATGATTCTGCTTTAGATGGTAATGGAATTGTAAGCGTTTTAATACTCTTAATAAAACTTTCCAGATTATTATTATTTAGAAGTTCTGGTTCCGAATGCACAGTTGAAAGCGAATTATTTTGGGATGAATCCCTTTTAATATTCGCTAATTCTAACTCTTTCTCTAACTGCGCTAATTTAATTTTCTCGAAATCAGAATTTTGTAAAGATTCCTTACGAATATTTGCTATCTCTAACTCTTTCTCTAATTGTGCTAGTTTAATTTTTTCCAACTCCATTTTTGATTTTTCTTCTTCTTTTTCGATTTAATTTCCTCAACCGCGCAATCAACTACATTTTTCATTAACTCACTATTTGAAAAATGTTCACATTTCTCAATAATATCTTTTAACTGAACAAGTTTAGCACCCTCTCCTACACTTAAACCCAATTCCTCTGCGACAAGCTTAAGCTCATCTTTTCTTAATTTATCGATAATTGACATTATTAAATTTAACAAGTAATAAATTCAGAACAATTTTAAATTTTATGAAGATGCTCTTATCTCAGATCGCTGTATTCCACTTGAGAACAAAAAACACTATTATCTTGTTCCTCTTAAATAAATTATCACTACACTTGTTTTTTTTCTTTTGTTCACTTTTATATTTTATGTTTCACTTAAAAAAAAAATCCATCCGTCGATATAAACATTTTTTTTTTTTTTTTCTCTATGATTAAAACAAAACTTTTTGTTTCATCGATCGATTACGAAACCGAAACTTTTTTCTCTCACAATGAAATTAAATAAACAAACTCGTAATTACTCTTTCTTTTTAACAGGTCCTCCGGCTCGACGGGCCATGTAAAGGCAATTTATATGCTTATTTAAAACACGAATACACTTTAATCACTCATAATTTATTTATTTTTCGACGCCACATTCTGCGGTCGCCAAACACACACCTTTCTTCACAACACAAACTCTGTTCGCTTCATTTCAAAGTTTCTTACGAAGAATACAAATTATAGGTGGCGCGGTGTTAACGCATGCAAGCATAACAGATAGTTTGGACCGCTTTTTGATTTTGTGCTTTTAAAAATATGCCCTCAAGACTACTGGGACATGAAATGACCACTTTTTAGAGAATTACTCATATATATATGGTTTTAAGTTAAGATTTGTTGTGTTAGTTTAATGATTCGTTTGTTTTGCAGGCTGTTAATTAATAAATCTGGTTTCTTTAAATTTGTGTATTTCATCCACTGATAAAAAAAAAAAAACATTTTCCTGAACTTCTCAAAGAAATTTTTAATCTTATTGGTCTTGGTGTTTCAGTGATCTTGTATCTGTTGCTTGGCTTCTACTATACTTAATAGATCATCATTATTATATATATATTAAGATCTTTTAAACTGAAATTAGTTGACAAATAACGTTTTCTGCATTGCTGCTTTCGTTGCAGTACTTGTGTGTACTTTGTTTTCCTGACGAAGGATCGTGTTTCTTTTTAAAACTCAAAACAATTGCTGAAAATATTTGTATTTTATGATGTTTATTCAAAATTTGTACTTATTAAATTACATTTTGGTTCAAATTTTTGCATAATTTTACTAAAATTGGAACTTCTAATTTAGTGATTTCAAGAAAATGCGATAATTGGAAATTTTAAATTTGAAGTAAAAAAAAATAATGAAGGATGCAAAAAGCCATTTATTTTATTTTTTCATGTTGTAGAATACATCTTTTAGAGCAAGAATAAAGAAAGATTTTTTTGATTATCCTTTTCCCTCATGATGATATTCCATTTGGAGTGGAACTCTGTATTTCATTAAAAAAAATTTCAAAATAATATTTCAGGAATTTTTCTTGGCTATGTGTAAACACTTGCAAGTTTAATTTATTTTTTTCTGTAATCCTTGCATATTAAAGCATACTCATAAAAAATTTCATCAACATTAGTTGGAAAAAAAGGGAGATAAAAAATATTCTTTATGAAAGAACAAATTCCATTTCCTTCGCCTGATCGAAAAAAAAAACGTGAAATTTCCAAATCTTTAACAAGCTGTAAAACCTAAATCATTTAAGATAGTACAAAAAAATTTATTTTCCTTATTTAATTCCATAAAAGGAACAAATACACCAAGTTTCATCAAAATCTGAGACTATGGGTGTCATGGTGTGGTTGAATTGACATGGAATGACCCCATATTCTTATGTAAAATGACCTCCTGAATCCGAATAGGATGCCCATTTTGCCCTATCACCCACCGTTTTTTAGGAATTGAGCCCTATTTTTATCATTTTCGGTGATTTTATGGCTATAAATTTGATTTTTAGGAGGGGGAGGATTATTTTAACCATTAAATATCTTCTGAGGGGCTACAGAGTTGAAATTTTTTAAATCGTGGACATTTGCGACAAGGGAAAAATTTTGGGGGGGGATTTGCCACTGAAATTATGCATTACATGTCTTATACTTTTTTAATCTGTTATTAATGTTATTTTTTAAACTTTATATTTTTTTGTTTTTAGGTGTTAAATTAATTCTTTTTCATTCTTCAAATCAAATTCATGGTCATAAAATTATCGAACAGGGAAAGAAATTGAGGGAGGGGGTGGTGTATCCAGAAAACGGTGGGTGACTGGGCAAAATGGGAGTCATATTCAGGCGGTCATTTTACATAAGAATCAGCAAGTATGGTATCAGATCTCGAATTTTTTTTTTTTTTTTTACTTTGCAGAGTAGTGTAATTAATTTAAAAACCTTTCCTAAAAATAATTGTTATTTTTAGAAGTTCTTAATTTCTATTTTTGCCTGTTTGTATCTTTAGGGATTGTATGCAATGTCCATGAATTGTATGGAAGCTGCAGAAGCACAGTTTAGTACAGTTGTTAGAGTAAGTATTAATATTATTCTTTGACTTTGATGAGTATCCTTAAGGCAGTATTCTTCAGTTATGTATATTAAAATGTTGTTTATGTGCATGTACTTTTTAAAAAGGATTTTTCGCCATACTACAGGGGGATCAATTTAAAGTAGTACTTATTTGTTTTGTGTATTTATTACCCATATCTCTATTGTATGCAGCACAACTATCAACACGATGATTTATTTTTAATATGTTTGTATTTAATTTGCTGGTGTCATTTGTTTCACTTTCTAAATATGAAAACTCATTTTTCTAATATAAATTCACGTGGTCCCTATTATTAATTTTCAATCCGATTCTTCAATTTCAAATGTAACAATTTTTATATTTTCTTTTTTAAATTGCTTAAACTAATTTCAAAAATTACTATTAGATACATATAAATGATATATCTTTTACAATAATAAACAAAATAAAGTAAACATTTTTAGTTTTTTAATTGAAGTTAATGTTAGCCTGATTAAATTCAGAAATAATTAATTTATTTAAAATTGCTAACTTAATTTCAAAAATAGCTGTTAGTCACATAAATGATCATAAATGTATTTTTATAAAAAGTAAAATAAAACAGAAATAAGCATTTTTAGTTATTAAAAATATATCTATATGTTATCCTGATTAAATTCAGAACTATTTAATTTAATTACTTAATAACTTTGTAAGAAAAAGTATAAATTACAAGAATTCGCAGCAATTGTTTCAGGACAAAATAATAGCACAGCCCTTCATCAGGTGACAATTGGTTTTCTCTAAAGCATTATTTGTTAAATTTTAGGATGGTGCTGTTATCTATCAACCAAACAGAAGAGAACTAAAAGTTTAAAAATTGAATAAAAACAAGAGGGGGGGGGGAATGAAAATATGTTAAATGATGCCGATAAATTGTTAAAGGATCGAAGTTAGACTTTTTTCTAATTTTAAAATAGTGAGGCAAATGTTCTGTTTTTTCACTCATTTATTTTTATTTTATTTTATTTTATTTATTTATTTGTATTAAAATATAATAGTCAGCTTTCATTTTATGTTTTGTCATTTTGTTTTATTTAATTCCAGGTGTTTTATAAGTAGACTATTGTAATTTTGTACTGAATTTTTCGAAAATGTATATTCGAAAATTCCACTGTATGTTGGTATGTACTACCCCTGTATTAGAGTTGTAGGTAACACAGAAACAATTGGATACTTTTTTTAATTGATTACCCTGTAATATGAACTACGAGTGCTTGACAGGTATACATATCCACAAATCATAAATTAAAAATGTAAAAAACATGCTTTTTGAAGGTTAAATAAAACACGAGGAAAGAAAGAAGCAAAGCATTTTGCAAACACACCGAATATTTAATAAACAATTATTTAGAGCTTAATTTAATACAAAACAAGTGTGCATACAAATAAGTGGAATGAGCTGTGTGCACATAGTTACAATTTCAAGTGAGTACATTATATCATCACTCATGAGCAAGGAGAGGGTCTTTTGTGTCACGCTATGGGATTATTGATGTCAAAAGAGCCAGGAAGAAAAAGTTCATACATATGTGCCTTCCTTTCTGTTTACGTTTTGGATGTGAAGAGGAGAAAATAAACATCATTAAAGAAACCATTTCTTCATTTTTTTATTTAATACCATAAAGATTTTATATTTGACTAAAAGATATCTTTGAAGAAAAAAATATAAAAAAAGGCATACAGGCTTTATAGCTTTTTATGTAGTTTAGATAAACAAAATATGCAAAAACATCTAAAAAAGTATCTATTATTGTTACTTAAATAAATTTTAGAACATTTTATGTAATTTAAACATAATTGTTATTTAATTATGCTCTTTTTTACTGTTATATTTTACATATATTTAATTTAATTATTATTGATTATCCAATTTTCAACGGAAATATTTTTCAGTTAATTAATAATATTAGTAATTTAAGGAAAAAAAAAATCAACATTGTACTATGTTTACTGACAAAATATTGTATGCAGATTCTTTTTTTTTTTTTTAATGTTTTTTTTTCTCTGTAATACTTTTGTCTAACTGCTGTCTAAATATTTTTAATGTAAAATAACAAAAGAAGGTGTCTCTCTCTGTCTGTCTGAGCATCTATACGTTCAGCCCCTATTGAACGCAGAACTACAATATTTGACATACGGGTGCTCAGAAGCTTGCCCGAGTGCATAGTGAAAAAATAATTTAAAAATTTTAATTAGTTCTGGAGATATTAATTAAAATGTCGACCCATGTCAAATCAAAAAACGATTCAAAATCGGAGGCGACCGTCATTTTGTTCCGGAACCGCGTACTTGAAAAGAAAAAGCAAAGAGAGGAAATTTCGTGGGTTTTTGTAAAGCAATCGCTGCTCAACTAATAGAGATATATATCACCTGTACCACGAGAAAGAGCATTTATTACCGACTCTTACGGTACAAATTTTTTTGAAAAATACGGAATTTTTGTATTTAAAAAAAAAGTTTTAAAAAGGGTCCAAAATTTCTCTTTTTCTAGATTGTCTTTTTTTTTAATCGCCCTGTACGAAAGAGTAATTGTCCCATTTCTTAACAATTGGTATATTTGGAAAGGTCATTTAATTCTCTTTCGAACCATATAAACATTTTAACAAAATACGGATTAGCGATCCGTATTTTTAGATTTTACGAAACATCGATTTTTTCACAAAACATTTTATAACTCAAAATTTTTTAGAGATAAATCATTTCTTTTTTTTTTTTTTTTTTATTCATAGACCTCTATTAGACGAATCATATTTCAAAAGATTGAGAGATTTTTTCAAAAACCGAATCCGTTATAAACTTTTTAATTTTCTGCATGCCTGCAGTTTTTGATGACATTCTGAATCCGCGTTTGCGTTCAAGCAACAGTTAGTGGTTTGGTTACCATGGAAGTTACCTCTTTTAAGTTTGCAGACGATATTATATTATCGAAAGTGGAATTCGAGATTTTACCTTATTCACATGTTTTGAGGTCTCCTGATTAGGTTTCCTTTTGTATCTCAGCTACTAATTAAAATAATTTCATAAGTAATACATCATTTGAAAGCTTTGTTGATTTAGAATCGAACAGTACATTACAGAAATTTCTACCGTCAGATGGCGCTGTAATATTTTAAAATTTCAATATTTTAAATTCTAATGAGCGAGGAAGGTAGGCTTCACCGAGCGGGACTTTGCTAAAGTCAGAAATTTGAAAGATCATAACATGGTGAGCGAACAGGCTGTTTCAGATATTAAAACTGGAAGAAGGCACCACCGAGCGGGAGTTTCGTACTGTCGGACTTTTCAAGGATCGCGAACCAGCTGGTCGCCTAAGGCGGCTAGTTGTAAATAAGGGTTGAAACTACACAACATCTTCTCCAATATTGAAACTATTGTGTAAATGCATGATTCATCTTTTAAATTAGACTGTTGCAACAATTTTACAATTTTCTATTTTTAATTGTGCTTGAAAAATCAATTTTAAAATTTTCAATATTTTTAAAATTAGTATTTTGTATCTTAAATGTTATTATATCTATTTCTTGAAAATAATAATTTAAAAGTAAACTAGTTTATTATTATAAAGCATTTGTACTATGTTTTTATCATTTTTATGCTAATAGTTTTGTTTTTTATTAATTATATTAATTTTAATTTATAGAGCAGTGCTACTAGTGAATTACGCATTTTGGCGAGTTTAAATTTAGCCATAGTCTATTTAAGAAGTAAAAGAGATCATGAATTAGGTGAACTTTTAGCACGTTTGAACCCAGAGTCTCTTCCATTAGTGTAAGTTTTTCATTTGTATCTATGAATTAATTAAGGCATGGCTTAGTTTCCCATTGACTAATCATTCACAAAATTCTCTAGGTCTCATAGTCTGAGAGCTGCCGCCTATTATGTTCATGGGTTGAATGCATTTTTTCAAGCTCGATATAATGATGCCAAGTATGCTTTATTTATTACTTATTCTTTAAAATCCTCTTAACTTTTGCTTTGATGTTAATTTATTCAATATGTAAAATTTTGGATTATATCAAACTTTCCAAGAAGTAGAAATTAAAATGCATTTTAGCAATTGTCTGTTAACTAATTTTTATTTATTATCATTATTTTCTTTGAGATTATAAGTATTTTTATTTGGACTAAGATAGTTTTATTCTTTGCTTTCTTTTATTTCATTCTTGTGCTATTTATCATATTAGTTAAAACTCTTTTGTTTCTTTTACAAAAATAGGTAAAAATTTAGCTCAAATTGTGAAATTGTGTAGTAGAGTGTCAATACCAAAATTGTTTATTTCATGTAGTTTCAAAGTTTTTTTTTTTTTTACCCTGAAGGGAGAGAGAAAAGTGTTAGTTATTAAAAAAATAAAGTAAAAATATTTTTTTAATCATTCATCTTTGGCAATGAAATGTTTTTCTAGTATAAATCTAATTAGGATAACCAATAAAATATGACAAAGCTTCATTGTAGAAGCTTTGTCAATATATACTATACTTGACTATAAGACCATACTTATAAAAATCCAAGATATTGTGTTGCATTAAATTTTCATTATTCCTTGAATGACAAGTAATACTTAATCATAACAAAAAAGCATAATTCATAATCTAATAACACTTTAAAAAAAGTTTAAATATATCCAATTTTATATGTAATATTTTTGTACTGATAAGTATAAAGGATTTAAGTCCAAAAATGTCGATTTTGAGTTACATCGTCAGACTCAGAAAAAAATTCTCTATCGATTGGCATAAAGGATTTAAGTCTATGTCATTTAGTCTTTGAGAAAATCCATTGGTAAAAAAAGATTCAAGTCAGAAATTTAGCACTCATATATATGGTATAAAATATTTAATTCAATGTTTTCCCATTATTAAATGAAGTTTGACAATCACTGAATGGTATAAAGGATACAAGTCAACGAAATCCCTTTTTCCAAATCGATTCTTTTGATTAGTTTTTAGTTAGTTTAACTTTATTTTTCGTCTCCTGAAAAATCAAGAATATGGACTTAAATCCTTTATACTTATCAGTACAGAAATATTTTTATCTGGACTAGGATAGTCTTATTTTCTTTGTTTTATTTTATTTCATTCTTGCGCTGTTTATCATATTAGTTAAAACACTTTTGTTTCTTTTAGAAAATTAGGTAAAAATTTAGCTCAAATTGTGTAATAGAGTGTCAATAACAAAATTGTTTATTTCATGTAATAAAGTTTTCTTTTCTTTTTTCTACCACGAAGGGAGAGAGAAAAGTGTTAGTTATTTAAAAAAAAAAAAAAAAAAAAAAAAGTAAAGATATTTTTAACTCATTCATCTTTGGCAATGAAATGTTTTGCTAGAATAAATTCTAATTAGGATAACCAATAAAATATGACAAAGCTTCATTGAGGGTTCCCACGGGTCAGGGAGAACAGGGAAAACCTGGAAAAGTCAGGGAATTTGAAATTACTAAAACAAAGTCAGAGAAAATTGTAAATATTTCTCAAAAACCTGGAAAAATGATTATATAAACCTGGAAAATGCTTTTTGAGCATTCAATTTATATTGCAAGTCACATTACTATGTTGTCTTTTATGTCGCGAGCTATGTTCTATTTTATACCATGAGCTATTTTTTATGTCGCGGACCAAATTTTGTGACTGGAATTTTCTAATAATAGACCTGGAAAAGTCAGGGAATTTTATTTTTCAAATTGAGTGGGAACCCTGTTTATTGTAGAACAGGGTTCCCACGGGTCAGGGAGAACAGGGAAAACCTGGAAAAGTCAGGGAATTTGAAAATACTAAAAAAAAGTCAGGGAAATATCAGGAAAAATTGTAAATATTGATCAAAAACCTGGAAAAATGATGATATAAACCTGGAAAATGCTTTTTGAGTATTCAATTTATATTGCAAGTCACATGACTAATGCTGTCTTTTATGTCGTGAGCTATGTTCTGTTTTATACCGTGAGCTATTTTTAATGTCGCGAACCTAATTTTGTGACTGGGATTTTCTAAAAATAGACCTGGAAAACCTGGAAAAGTCAGAAAATTTTATTTTTGAAATTGAGTGGGAACCCTGTAGAAGCTTTGTGTTGACTATAAAGACCATAGGTACTTATAAAAATCCAAGATATTGGATTGCATTAAATTTTCATTATTCCTCGAATGGCAAGTAATACTTAATCATAACAAAAAAGCATAATTCATAATATAATAACACTTTAAAAAAATTTTAAATATATCCAATTTTATATATAATATTTCATTATCATCCCCCTTTTTTCCCCCTAATTTGAAAAATAAAAAATCATAATAATTTTACAAGCTGTATTATATTGCATTTTCCTCCATTCATACCTTTATTATTATTATTTATTAATTTTACTTTTTTTTTTCCTTTAGACGTTACCTCAGAGAAACTTTAAAAATGGCAAATGCAGAGGATCTGAATCGTTTAACATCATGTTCATTAGTTCTTTTAGGTCATATATTCTTTTCTCTGGGAAACAGTAGGGTAAGTGTTAAATGTATATTGTTTTAAGTATTTTTTGTTTTGTATTCTTTAAGTTCTTTTGGGGTCATTGGTTAACATGCTAAAGTTAATCTTTGATTCTGTGGATTCTTCATACTAAAGGTTTTGGTCATATTTATTTTTTATTATCAAAACCAGGGGTGCATAAAATGTTCAGACCTCTGAAATTTCCCCCTAAACACAATCTGAATTTCCCTCATTATCATAAGGATTTTGTTATACAACACCATATCTTCTGTTTAATAACACTGGTCTACAGTGATTCGATAACAACGGTCAAATTATTATTTTTATTATTAATTCCAATTTTTATTTAAATATCTGCAAGAAAAAAAGTTCCACCACGTCATTTTTCTGTTAGAGTATCAAAAAATGGCAATTTTCATGATTTTTTATCATTTTCACAGAATCACAGGTGGTAACCCTTCCTGCTGGCAACTCAGAGTCCCGGCAACTATGTTTGCTCCATTTTTTTGTTAAATACCAGAAAATGGCAAATTTCACTATTTTTTTTATGATTTTTACAATACAGTTGACAGCAAAAGTATCCGAGCACTAGCCAATAATTCCGATATAAAAAAAAGTACATTTAATACTATTTTGTTAAATAAATCCTTGTCGAATCATGTTCTTAGACTGACTAAGAACATGACTCAACAAGAATTTATTTAACAAAGCAGTATTAAGTGTACTTTTTTTAGACAAGGTTTATTGCTGTTTTTTTTTTTTTTGTTTTGTTTTTTTTCTGGTATTCTAGTTAACAGATATTCTTTGTTAAGTATGATTGTGCTGTTCTGTAGTTAAAGTTTCATCTTCAAAATGGCTAGTTTTCAGTGTAGAACTTGTGAAGTACCTGATAAGTTTTGCTGTATTTGTGAATTATTTATATTAAAATCACAAGGTAGACATTTAACACAAGACGTAAAAAAGCCTATTTTTTGTATTTTGGTTTCAAAATAACAAATAATAACAATTCAATCATTTAGTGTATTTTCCATGATTTTATGTTCTACTTAGTCTACAATATGTATATTATCTCCATATTAATAGTATTCCATGCTAAATTAATAATATTGACAGTAATAATGCATGTCTTCTAAAGACTTTTGTACATTGCTTCCAGTACAGATTAAATAATCATAACAAAAAAACTGTACGTGTTACAGATTTTTCACTATTATTTTTTAATTCTGCACGACAGAATTAGTTGATAATAGTTAATTTCCTTTCTGTTACCCCTCAAAAAAAATTTTTGTTGACTAGTGTGTGTGTTTATGAGAATATGTATGCACTATAACATAAAAATACAGATGTTAGTTTATATTTTAAGTATTACAAAGTTTGTTTTTCTAGCAGATTGTTATTTAGACTATTATTTTTATTTTTGCCTAAAAAAATATTCAAATTTTCCACAGGCAGCTGAAATTTCTCCCGAACCTCATTCATACAGACTAACATATTCTGCATTCCTGATCAAAACTTAACTAAAAGAATAATTAAATTGGGTTCTTTGAAGAAGATGTGCAAAATCGGTTCACACACAGTAGAGATATACAGTAGATATTATCCATTTTCTTGATTTTAAAGATTTTTTGTGTAACACACACAAACATAAAATTATAAGCAATGGGATCACATGTTCTTCTTTCAAATACAATATTTTAACTACCGTAATTTCGGGGAGATAAGCCATGGCTTATACGATTTTAAAAGTTGAAGTTTGGTGCATGCAGCATATCTAACAAAGCGGCTTATCTGGTGGGTTTTTTTTTTTTTTCCTCTTTTCTTTTAGCAGCGTTTGAATAACCACCGTCAGTAAAAAATTCGCTTTGCAAAATTTATTTCTTGAATGCTACATCTGCAAAGACGGCTTGTAAAAATAAAAATAATAAAAGTGCTGTGGTACCCAAGCTATAGGAGACCACACGCTTACTCATGCCAAGGAGCTCAAGCTATACCCATGCCCTTTCTGGGCGTGAGCATATGAAAATGAAGAATAGTGCTAGTGAGAACAATTCTTAATTCTCACAGTTTGATTAGGGCTATATGAACAAGAAACACTGTGAAAACTATCAATCTAAGGATGATTCTGTTTTTAAATCACGAAAATTTATGCCAAACTGTTCCGAAAATTTTAAAAAGTAGGCTATCAGTTCCCCATATTAACCTCCACATACACACTGAAACAACAACAAAAAAAAAACTTGTTCTTTTTATGAAAAGTAAAAGAAAGACGACCAAGAATTGGAAGAAATGTTTAGCTCTTTAAATCCTCATTTGCCATGTACAATTTATTATAACGAAGAAAGAAGTTATCTATCAGTTGATCTATTATTCTCTTTTAGGAAAGTATGAATATGGTTACACCAGCCATGCAACTTGCCAGTAAAATTCCAGATGTTCATGTACAACTTTGGGCATCAGCTCTTTTAAAAGGTATTTATATACATTTCCTTTTGTTCTCAGATTTCTTTGAGATTTAAATCTAGAAGCATTAAAAAATCATTTACTAATATTTATGAAGAAATTTATTTTTGGAAAGAAAACATAAAATAAATAAGTAAAAGTGTGTATATGTGTGTGTGTGTGAATGAGCATCAGTAAAATTTGATGTTCTTTACTATAACATGCATATAATAAAGAATTTAATATGCAGTTTATGTGATTATGTAAATTTTTTTATCCTGTTCTAGGCATAGTCTGCTTTTATTTAAAAACAAAAAAAAAATCATATATATGTATTTAATTTTTTGAGATTAAAACAGTTCTAATCTACTTCTATAAGATTTTATTTATTTATTTATAAAGCACTTGTAATAATCAGTTAGATATAATTTGAGTAATGCAAAAGATATTTGTGCTTAATTTTGTTTTATTATCTGCAATATCTTTCAAAAATGCAATAAAAGAATTAAAGGGCAAATGTTGAAATTGGTGAATTTCTTCTCTTATTTTCGACACTGATAACATTAAAAATAGGTTTTGTTTAACAATAAATAAATAAATAAATGACTATGAAAAAGAAGGAGCAGCCTGTATCGTATGTATAAAATTAGAATTAGTTTGTCACTTTTTTATTTTATACAACTGTACATGAATAATTTTTGTCAGATATAACAAAAACAGTATATATACACAACTCCCCACCCCCCTCTTCCAACCTCTAATGGATTATAAAGACAAGAAAAGAAAACTAAATGAATATATTAAATAAGTTATGTACAAACGTGGTTACTTTTCAAAATAATTGTTATGAGGATTCAGACATTTGTCATATTGGGGGACTAACTTTCCGATCTCCTCTTTAAAAAACTTTGCCATCAGTGATGTGAAATGAGCCTGATTGTTGCTTTGAATCACCTCATGAGTCTAGAAACTTTGGTGTCCTAACCAGGTATTCAACTGATTAAAAAGACGTCACTCACTCAGCTCTATATGTTGGGTGTTCCAGAAGTTGCTGTATCACAGGAGTATTTTTTTTTTTTTTAATAAATAATTAACCCTTCTTCCATGTCATAACAATCATTTCTCCCTTTTAAAGAGCAACAGTTTCTGTTCTTTTTTTTTCCCTCCAATTTTATTGATTTCCATTCATGAGGCAGGTCTTTTCAAGTCAGTTTCACTGTACCAAATATATCTGTCCTTTGTTTTATTTGTTTGTCGACCAATTTTGACTGGTACAGAAATTGTTGATGGTTATGCAATAATCTTTATTAAAAAAAATTTCTGACAAAGATAACACAACTTTAGTACCCTTAGCTGAGTCGTCGGGTGAAGTTTGAAAATCATTTTTTTTTTTTATTATTGTTGAAGAATGTTTCAAAGAACACTCCTTTAATTTAGGACTGTCTTCCCTCTCGCTTACCCTCATACGTTTCTCCTTTTTTCTGGGCATTTTAAAGTTATACATATAATTTATCAAAAACTTAAACAAATCTTCAAGTTTTTAAATGAGATTTTTGCTTTTGCTGAAAATAATTCTATCTCAACAGACTATTTTTAATCAATATAATAATTACTAGATTTTTATTTATTGATTAAATTTCCCTTATGCATATGGATTTTTGATAATTTAATTCATAGATTAAACTATTAAAAACTGGCATATGTCGAAAATGTTGTCTAGGCCAGAAAATGTCACTTATAAGAATCTCCTTAGTTTCGATGTTTCAGTGTTAACAAGTGTGTATATCTTCTATATTATATAAATGCTCCAACCTTGATATATGAGATATATATTGGGAAAAATTATGCTGTTTCAATATAGATGTGTATAATATGACTGGTGGTGCTGCTGTTACTTTCTGTGATTTTTTAGATGGCTAAATCTTAACATCTATTGGGGAAAAATTATACCAAATTGCATATAATTATTAAATGTTTATTGTGAGAAGCTAGGTTGATTTAATTTTTATGAATGTAAATTGCTATGTAGCAATGTTATATATAATGATATAGAAGAAAGTTTTGTGGTGGTCACAGCATACTACATTTAATTACTTTGAGATTTTATTTTATACTGTTTTCATATTGTAATTATACTTACTACTACGTTTATTTAAAAAATCTTATTCTGTGTTTACTAAAAAAAAACTACTTATATATTTTTTTAGACTTATATAGGTTGTGTGGAGATCCAATAAGAGAACAAGAAGCTATTCAAACTCATAGTAACTTTTCACAACTGCTCTTAAAAGATCATTTCCAAGCCTCTCAATTACCAGAGCACAATTTAATTCAGGTAGTTCTTCATCATCTAGTATTATATATAATTTATATTTAAAATATGATTATTTATTTATTTTATTTTTTAATTCTTACTATGATCTTATTCAAGCTGAAATATTTGTGTTTCTTTTAACTACAAACTTTACATTGTGTATTTAACCAAAGCACAGCTGATTGTTAAATCAGGGTTCATACTCCTCAGGGAATTTGGAATTTGTTAAAAAAAAGTCAGGGAAAACTCAGTGAAAATAAAAATTTTCATTAAAAGTCAGGGAAAATCAGTTATAAAACCTGGAAAAACAATTTTTTTTCTCTCTCTCAAGTTATGTTTTTCTTGTTTAGCTTTGTATCAAAATTTAAATGATTTAAGTATTGTGAAAATACGCATGTAAATAATGATTTCTACCTGAATTTCTATCATGATCGGCAGTAATATGACATCATACAGTTGAAGTAGCTGTATTTTGTCCTGTCTAGAAGAGCGTTTCTTGTAATATGTCGCTAATATTTTCTTGAAACTTGTCTGGGAACTCAGGAAAAACTCAGGGAATTTTTCCCCCATATTTGAGTATGAACCCTGTAAATGCTTTAAGATTATATGTTAGTAACTCCTCCTTTTTATTTCCGATGGAAAATTTGTTAAAGTTAAGGGGAGGAGTTATGATTGGAAGTTTCCGATAAAGTACAACGAATTCAAAAAGGGGGAAGGGATGCTCAAAAGTTTCACGATCTTTTTCCAAAATATAAATTTTAATAATTTTTAGAAATGAGTTGAGATCGCAAAAGAGAGTTCAATGAGAAAGACTGAAAGCAACAGCTGTCTGGCGATAGCAGTTAATGTTTTTGAGTTAGAAGAATGTAAACAAAGTGGCATTTTGGATTTGAAGTTATTTTTCTTTAAAAAAGTGATAAAATTAGCACAAGATTGCATCGCTGATGGAAAAGCAAAAGAATCGCAAACTTAGCCAACAAAGCTGATTTTTTGGGCAGAGGGGGGGAAGGGGGGGGGTTATAAATGGAAATTTCTGAAAAAGTAAAAAATGTCAAATTCCAGAGGAAAAGGGGGGAGGACAATAGAAATTTTATGGTACATAATCTTACCAATCAATAAATTTGAAACCACAACTTAAAAAGAAGTGTTATTATAAACAAATGCCGTTTATCACCATTCATTGTATTCAAAATATAGTATAATCTGTGACATTCGGTCAGCATGTATTGAGTAAATGTGTGTGTATGACTGTATGTTTAGCAGTTTCTCTTTATAAGCTTCCTCTGTTTAATTACAGTCTAATTTTTTTAATAGATAAATGTGCATAGAACCGTACACAAACGCTTGCCTTGAATGTGAAATGCAAGCTTCTGTCAAACTCAAAATACTGCTATTTAAAAGTACAATCAGAATACTTCAAATAACACAGAGTAACACAATGTACAGCAATAAAAAAATGATGTCTTGCAATAAAAAATATGCAATACATCGTCCTATGTAATCTATACCATTCAATATTGTTTAAGGTGCTTTTGAATATGCTTTCTCAAATTAGAAACAGTTGTTTTAAAGTTTAAATTTTGTTCACAAAGATTGCATCGCACAGTTTTTTTATTGGATTTTTAATGGTCATATACAATCATAAATATTTTTTCTTAACCCTTTTACTAATATTAAATCCATCAAAAGGAGCTCCAATGAAAATTAGGTAAAGAAACTCATTAGAAAATGAAAAGCTAAATATGCAATGACATAATTTCAAAGTCCGCTATCATGCAAATCAGCGATTTTAAATATAACACCTTTTCCTTCCTTGACAATATCTTCACAGAGTGATTGAGTAATAGCTTTAAACCCAACCTATTACTTGAAGCTAGAATTTCAAATAATACATATTAGCAAGGTAATTGTTTAGTAAAAGAATATATTCAAGATATTATTTGATAGGATTGCTTTATTAACTGGGAAAAGAAGAATTATTTTTTAAGATGTCGAATGGATATGAACAAGCCCACCACATTCTTTTCCTCAAGTAATGGGAAAGTTTTCATTCAGTAAAAAAAATAATCTGTTGGCATATTGCCAGAAATATTCCTCTCGAGAAAACCAATCTTCTAACTGTCAAGTCTCAAAATGATAAAAGATAGATTAACTATTATGTAATTAATTTGCTTCATTTATAATTGAAACAGGTAATATTGATAAATAATTGCAAATATAATATAATTGATGCAGATGATTTTGCCAAGTTTTGGTGAAAATCGGAAAATTAAAAGTGGAGTATTTAAAGTTGGAATTGAGACCAAAAATTCGCATCTCAAAAATGTCTCTTTTGATTTTCTTCAAACTTTTTATGTAAATTGTCCTTTCATATGTATTAGTTATTTATTACAGAAAAGTTGATAAGCATCTTGATTAGGTAGGTCCATTTTAGACCTTGGCAGTAGTCTCAAAAAATGTCTTATCCAATTATTTTTTCACACACTATATAAAAGATGGAAAGAAATATTTTTAAGATGATAAAATGTTGTTTTAATTCTTTTACCCCTATATTTAATTATGTGTCATGATGAAAATTGAGGTATAAAAAACCTAAAATTAATAAATAGTTTTTTTTTTTTTTTTTTTTTTTTTTTTTTTACCTCTTTCTCTGAATTTTTATTAATAAAGAAAACAATAACTGCATTGGTTAATGATATCACTTTGAATTAATTTAAAATCCATGCGTTTTTTTTTAAGGATATTTTTTACTGGATTGAATTGGAAATTATTTAAATTTCCCTTATGCATTAATTTTATGAAAAAGTAAAAGGTCAGACAATTATTTAACTGTCTTAATACTAATTTATTATTAATTATGGTGTTTATTTTCTTATATTCAACCAGAATTTATTCAAATTCAAAATAATTGAAAATCAATATTATTAGTTTACATTCACAGTTTAAGTATCTGATTACAACAATACCCATTTCTCAATCCTTGAAAATACTAAATTTAAAATCAAAGTATGACTTAATTGAAGTAAATTTTTATATTTTCTATTAGAAAATCTAAATTAAAATACATTTTACGTAGAGATAAAACTTGAAAGGGCTTCCTGTTATTTAAAGATTTTCAACGTGCAGTGGTCAGGATTCACAAACAATATAATCGCTAGGAAATGCTGAAAACGTATCTCTTTTTCATTAATCAACTCTAGGATGGTTCTGGTAATATTTTCATCTCTATAATTATGATATTATATGTTCTGTGCAGTATGTCCTATGCTGGACCTTGCTCCATTAAAAGTTAACCATACAGGATTCATACTCCTCAGGGAAAACAGGGAATACTCAGGGAATTTGGAATTTGTTAAAAAAAGTCAGGGAAAACTCAGGGAGAATAAACATTTTCATTAAAAGTCAGGGGAAATAAGTTATAAAACCTGGAAAAACAAATGTTTTTTTTTTCTTGAGTTATGTTTTTCTTGTTTAGCTTCGTATCAAAGTTTAAATGATTAAGTATTGTGAAAATACGCATGTAAATAATGATTTCTACCTGAATTTCTATCATGATCAGCAGTAATATGGCATCATACAGTGGAAGTAGCTGTATTTTGTCCTGTCTAGAGGAGCGTTTCTTGTAATATGTCACTAATATTTTCTTGAAAATTGTCTGGGAACTCAGGGAATTTTTTCCCATATTTGAGTATGAACCCTGACCAATTAACCAACCTAAGAACATCATCTTAACATACCTTCTGACCAGAGCAAGCAGGAAGGAAGTCTATGAGAAGGGTCCAGTCCCTCTTTCCAAACTTAGATTTCATTCTTTCATCTTCACATGTTAATTCTTTTATTTTGTGTTACTGTTGGACTTTAATTTTATTTTTTGTTTTCTGAGAATGCTGGGGAAGAATTTTCTGCAATATTATAACAAATTATTTTTATTCTGTTTTACTTGTAGTCTTAAGTTTTATTCTTTACAACAATAAACTCCCCTTTAGATATATTCTTACAACATATGTATTAGATGGTTACTACAGAAAAATTGGTAAGTGTCCTGTGTAGTTAAATGATTGGTGTATACCAAATTTCTTTTTATTTATTTAATGTTGCAAAAAGAATACACATTACACATAGCGTTGTCGGTAAAAATATATTTGTTAAATTTTTTATCATGTTTGCGTATATGACTTTTTTTTTTTTTTTTTCTTTCTTCCAGTGGGTTGAAGGTGATCCTCCGCCTCTACCTGTGCAACCTCAAGCACCTTCCACATCTCTTCTTTGAATAAAATTGTTGATCATGCATGTATATATTCATTATGCAATATATCAAGTGTTACAAATGTTTTTTACAGCATTTATTTCATTTTTGACTTTGAGTCAATGTTTCTAGTCCCACAGATCTTTGATTCTTATAATGTTTTTTAAATTTAAATTAAAAAAAAAAAAAAAACTAATTTATGTTAGGGCAAAGGCATTTAGTACAGCATGGCTTGTTTTTGACAAAATTTGCCTTTTTTTTCTTTTTTTGTATGTTGTATTGTTATTATTACTGACAAAAGTAACAATCTGTAATTTCAGGGGGGGGGGGGGGAGATCTAGAAAATTTAAAATATTTTATTATTTAGTTCTTCATCTTATATTTTTGATAAAAACTCTGTAAAATCCCCATTACCAAATATAAATGTAATTTTCTTCTATAGGTTAGCTAAAGCAAATTTAAACTGAAGAAATCCTATTCTAAATCTTGAAATTTTCTTTTCTCTCCTTCTTTTTTAAAGTTTTGATAAGTTCATATTTTTTTAACTAATTTAAATGTTATTTAATGATAATAATAACTTAATCCCTTGATTTCATTCTGTCTAATCTGTAACCCTATATTTTATTTATATTAATTCTTTGAACATTTCTTCTATAATTTTTTTTAGGCTTAGTTCAAATGGAAGGAGTTTTTCCTCAGAAACAAATGTAGTTCGATTTTATAAAGTAGTCTGAAAGTTTTTTTTTTTTTTTAACCTAAATTGCAGAACAAGTTGCATTTCACTATTCTGTGAGCAATTACATAAAAATGATAAGCGTTTCTTGAACACAAAGCAGTATAAAAATTTTCAGTTCAATAAACTTGATTTAAAAAGAAAAAAAATATTTTGACGTGAATATAGAAAATAATTATTATATTACAGTTCTCTGCATTATCTATATATATAATTTTTTTATGTGGAGGTTACGGGGTCGTTATGAAATATTTTATTTTTGTTGCATTTCACAAAATATTATTGTACAGAAACACTCTCAGTTTTCTATAGAATTAAGTGGCTTGGCAACTTCGCATAACCAATTTCTGCTAATAATGTGCAAAATTATCTTAAAGAACAAAAATCAGTTAAAAAATACATACGGGCAAGGACGTACTTATATGATTATGACTTGTGAAACCTTTTTTTTACCACTATATGTTTGTTGTTTCATTTATTCACAAAGAAATTGATTAATTTGTTTTTTCATTTAAAGTGTTTTTTAAAAACCATTTAATCACAAAAAGATGCATTGTTGTGTTCCCCCAAACATTGAATAAGTTCATCAATGTGTGTCAGGGCTGCATCATGGCTCACTTGCTTCTGCGTCTTATCCTGTTTTCCTTTCCATGTTTTTTTTTTCAAAACCACACTTAATGTTCCACCTACTATTTTGTCGTCAGTATTATCTTCAAAACCTGAATCATTGATTCACTCAGTGATATTATCTTTATCAACATTATCTCTTCCAGTCAAGACTTTAACAAAAAAAAAAAAAAAAAAAGTTCTGGGAGCCGTACAAACTTTAGTACACATTGTTGAATGTTAAAAATGAAGTTTAACTCACAAATATGCAATAAATTTGCAAAATTTCAGGTTGGAAGGGGGCTTTGAACCCCCTTGGTTACAGCCTTGCTTCCAATGACAGATTTCACTAAGTTAGCCAAATCTTTTTTTTTTTTTTTTTTGTACTTCTTTCTTTCTAAATTTTAACAAAGTATTTTTCATTTTTAGTCAAATTTCCCTCCAGGAATTTAGAAATGTGCATTTCTTAACTGACTCCCAAAAGTGTCTTCCTTTATCTGTAAAGTTAAATTGTAGATCTAATTATATAATTTAGTTTGCCATTGTATAATTTTTTTTTTTAAATATACCATAGTTTATTGCTGCAAGGAGATGAAAAGCCAAGGAGCATAATTTATAATGAAGTGTTTACAATATTTATAAACCTATAGATTAATTTATGGGGATATCTGATAATTGATTCTTTTTCTGTTTCTGGATTATTTATTAATGATTTTTTATTTTTAAAAACATAATTGTAAAGATATTATATATTCACTAAATTATATTTATCATTAATCTTGCTGCATTTAAATTTAATTAATATTGCATTAATTGCAATCTAATTTAATCCTAAGTTGTATGATATTTAAAAAACTAATTCTTTATGTGCATTATTATTTTATTTTATTTAAATATATAAGAGAGAGGGATATAAAAATACTTTTTTGCACAATATTTTACTAATAACAAGAAGGTTATGACAATTTTGTTTGCATATGGAAATTTCATTTGTATATCTTTAAAATTATTTCTTTTTTACTTAAAAAATGATTATGATTCACATTACTTTTTGACTATCAAGCTTAATTTCAGTTGTGTGTTAATAATAAATGCTGTTTCAAAAATTTTGAAACACCTGATATAGTTGCATTCATATATCACTTTATGTGTTGATGTTTATGCTTCATAAGTGTTGTGCCTTCACAAAGACTACAGTTTTTATTTTAACTTCAACATTTTGCAGTGTTGCATCGCTAAAAGATCTCTCTTATAAATGTTAAAGTGCTTTATAAAATGTTTTCTTATTTGCCCCAAAATGTCCAGTACATCTGTGTGTTAATGGCATGTTATTATTTGTTAGCATCATGAATCTTTTAACCCTTTCAGCGCCAGCCACTTTTCAGTGTATCTGTTTGATGATCCGTAAAATTAATACTACATACAGTATAAATATGAGAATTCAGTACTGTACACTACAGATATTTAATAATCTTATTTTTTCAAAAAAAAAAAAAAGCGGCCCATATTTCAAAATTTAGTCATACCAGCCTTTTTTATTTCAGTTATGTTTGACGGGGAAAAATGAGCTTAATGCTTAAAGGGTTAAATGTCAAATTATTTACAGGGTGACAAGAAATAACTTGGACACACATGATAAATTATAACTTTAATGCTAATGAAAATATTACGACCAAACTTCAATAAATATGAATACATTATTTTGTCTATTATATTTAAAAATTTTCAAAGTGGCTACCTTTAGCCTTAATACAGAGCTTTAAACGTGTCACAAAATTTCCGGCTATGGGCCGCAACTCACTTACTGAAATTTTATCCCATTCCTTGCATAAGAATTCCTTTAGGGATGTCAAAATTTTATGAGGTTTAGCACACACCCTTGTCTACAAGATGGACCAAGCAGAGTAATCCATTGGGTTCAAATCTGGGAAATACGGTGGCCATTCTTGAGCTCCAATGATGTCAGGAAAATTTGTCTTGCACCAATCTTGAGTGCCTTTAGCTCTGTGTGCAGGTGCGGAATCCTGTTGGAAGGTCCATCTTTTGTTTCCAAAGAACTTTTGCAACCAAGGTAAGACCAACGTCTTCCAAAATGAGTTTGTGATAGTACAGATATTTGGTTTGAAATTTCGTCCAAGTTATTTCTTGTCACCCTGTATTATTTAAAGAATACTATTATACATAATAAAAGACTGAATTTGTGCTTCCCGCCCAGTTTTCTGTATATCTATATAAATGCTTTTATATCAATCACAAAGTTTTAAGTTTTAATCTAATTATTTTTTATCTACATTCCATAACTCTTTTGAAAAACAGGTGCTATTACATTCATTTGTTTTAGAGAAGAGATGCAAATTTAATAGAATTTGTTACACATAAAGAATACATCAAAAGTAAAAGAGGAATTAATATTATATAAAGAATATTTAAAATAACCTATTGGTGTTCTCAAGAATTAAATCTGTATCAACTTTTAAATGTTTGATTTTAAAATATAATAGAATAAATACGCAAATCCCACAAATTTAAATGTTCAAATATAAATACTAAATTGTAAACATATTCTTATTTAAAGTATATAAATACTCTCATTTTTGTTTTTTAAATTGTATATTTAACTTTTTAATTATTATTAATTATTGTTATTTCTCAAAATATTCAAAAGAAATATATTATTCTAGATAATTTTCCATTTATTATCCCAGAGCTATGGTTTAATTAAATATTGGATAATAAATGGAAATTCTTCTGTTATACCTTGTTATTATATTATTATGAAATATCAGAAAAAAAAAAAAATGTTATTGAAATGTTTTTACTGATTGAGAAAGTTAGTTATCTCGCCCATACCATACAGGAAGGAATTTTCTTGTGACGAAATTTTCAATACAACTTTTTAAAAGAAATTTGTAATAAGTCTTTATAAAGTAAGATTAATTTTAAAATTATTATAAAATTAAAATTGAATGTATTTAAATTATTAAACTTTTTATTTTCACTCCTTATAAAGAATCAATTAAATGAAATCTAAAATATTATTTATCGTTTCTAACAGTTAATTCATTAAAATATATACCATTTTTATCTTGCTGCGTTAGCATAATAAAGACCTAGTCATACAGTCAGAGAACAAAAATTAATTACTGTATGTAATAATAATTTTTTTTCGACATTCTAATTTTAAAATTATGCAGTTCTACATTTTTGTTTAACAAAATATATCTTGTGATTGGCTTAACCGTGAAGCTGTCTTTGATTAATGCAATATTTTTATGTTTTTGTTTTGTTGTTTTTTTGCGCCAATATCTTTTAAGTTCAAAATATATTGTTGTAGTTTAAAGTGTTTGTTTTTTTATTGAACTTTATATTTTGAAAAAAAAAAAAAAAAAATTATTTATTTAAATCATTCATTGCCTGCCTTGTAAATACAAATTCATATTTTTAATGTGGGTGTTTGCATTGTAATATTCATATGTTTTAAGGTGTGTTTCATTTGTCTAATGTGATTTTAGATTTTGTGTGTTTCATATGATATGTTTGAATGACACTTTAAAACAAAATACAATGGACTCAGTTTGTATTCAGGTATAATTTCCATATAGTATACTGTAAATCTTAATATAATATTGCATAAATATAATGTGAATTTTAAAATTGATTAGTTACCATAATCGCTTCTTTCTAAAGCACTTTCAGCCACCGTCTCTGCCATCTTCAGTATGCTGTAGCTCTTACAATAACAGGAGACTTGGCGTTGGAATATTAAAACCCAAATAAACTACTACGTCAGAAATGCCAAAAGAAAAATATTTGTGATGCATACAGCGGTTTCGGTAGCCTTAAGCGTACCGTCTTCAGTGCAAAAAGAATGCACTGAAGACGGAAAAATGCACTGAAAATATTCTTTTTGCATTGAAGACAGTATGCTTAAGGCTACTGAATCAGCTGTATGCATCACAAATATTTTTCTTTTGGCGTATCTGACGTAGTAATTTAGTCGGGTTTTAATGCTGTAGCTCTGTTTACATTTTCACCAGCTTTATATTTGTTTTCGCCTCGTTACTTCTCTTCAGTTATCATGGGTTGCCAGTCTTGGGAATAATGCTGTATTTGCGGTCGTTAGTTGCAAGGGGATAGATTAGTATTGCTATTGCTTCAAGTTTAAGGTCATAAGTATGGGAGTTATAATTAGCTATTTTTTGAAAGTTAATGGTATTAATATCAGTCAGGTTATTGATGTTAGCTCTAGAGAAGGCGGTTGAAGATTTATTAAATTTTATGTCAGCAAGGTGTTCTTTTTCGCAATCTTTAATTTTTCATTTTGTCATTCCGATATAAGTAGCTTTTACGTTATTTATGAAATTAAAATTGATTTTATAAATACCAGCTGACAAAAAGAAAAATTAAAGATCGAGAAAGAGAACTCCTTGCCGGCATAAAATTTAATAAACTTTCAACTGCCTTCTCTAGAGCTAACATCAATAACTCGGTTGATATTAATACCATTAATTTCCAAAAAGTAGCTAATTATAACTCCCATACTTATGCCCTTAAACAGGAAGCAATAGAAATACTAACCTATCCCTTTGCAACTAATGACTGTAAACACAGCATTATTCCCCAAGACTGGTAACCCATGATAAATGAACTGAAGAGAGTGAAAACAAATATAAAGCTGGTGAAAATGTGAACAGAGCTACAGCATACTGAAAATGGCCACGACGACGGCTGAAAATGCATTAGAAAGAAGCCATTATGGTAACTAATCAATTTTAAATGTGAATTTAGGCTTTTTAAAACAACTTTAATATATAATGTGAATTTTTATTTATTTATTTTTCTTGCATCTGTTTAATAACATTTTTTTGTAAATGGATCATAATCATTGATCACCCCTCCCATTCTCATAACTCATAATGTCAATATTGTGTTATATGCATATGTATATATTAATTATTTGAAAAAAACTAATGTACAAAATAAAATTTAAATTAAATTAAACACTGTTTTATAAAAATTTTATGTAGATGTGTTAACTGATTCATCGATCATTTTATTTATCATCAGTGGATTTCATACGCATATGTACATACATGGACATAGCTTTTCTATATTTCTGATTTTTTTTTTTTTTTTTTTTTTTTTTTAAGTACACAATTGAGTCTACTGTATGTTTGTTTTATAGAAGTGTGTTCCTCTGTCTTATTTGTAAATAAGAATAGTTTTCTTTCTTTTGTATATATACATATATATTTCTTTTTATATTATATGGTGTGATAAGAACTGTCTGTGTTACATTTTAATACCTTCAATTTTTTTTTTTTTATATATATATATATAATTATTTTAACATCTTAATTTCAGTACAAGAATGATCTATAATCCTATTGTTTATTTGAGTATGTTATTCAATTTCTAATTGTTCAAAATACAGTAGATTTGATTATTTAATAACAGAATTTATTTATAATGCAGTTTTGATGATTGTTTGTTGGATACAATCCTGCCACACGAAAGCATATGTAGAACCTTGAGTGCTGATATGAGTTAAGTTACTTAATAATAGTCCTCATTTCTTTATATCTTAAAATTAGTACCATTTCTATCATTTGAACAAAACTTTTTTTTTTTTTTAATCCTTCAGAACAATTGTTATGGATGTCTTAAAACTATGCTGTTATTAGTTTCATTGCAGAGATATCCAGTGATGTTTGCATTTCAAATTATAGAGGTTTTATTTATTAGGATGGAGGACTATTAGTTTCAATCTGCAGTTTTTGTAAACCAGTTTTGTGTAACACCAAAATTAATTAGAAATATTGGTCTTATCATCACAAAATCGGTACCAAATAAAAGGGACGATTTTTCTGAATCCAGGGTGCAAACAGTTTTTCGACACGACAATTAGGTTTTTTAAAATTAACTAAAGTATGAAATTTAGGTGGCAACACTTCATTTTAATTCAAGTACGTGGCCCAGTTTGCAGTCAAAAAAGGATGTAAAAAATTTTAAAATTAAATTTTTACAGATTGAAATTAATAGTCCTCCGTACTAAACTAAATTCTTTATTTATTTTATTTATTTATTTATTACATAAATTTGTACTGTTTAGAAAACAGGTGGTAAAGTTTTTTTTCTTCTTCTTCCATGATGCAGACTATTGCAAATTGAGTTCAAGTTATTTCCTTTTTCTTTTTCTGATTTTTATAAAGAGGAGAAAAAAAGTATAAAAGGCATTTTATACAATATTTTTAGTGTGTAATTTGTTTTATCTTTATTCTAAGTGGCTTTGTATTGCCTTTTTTTTTTTTTTTTTTATTGCAATGAAAACACTTATGCTTTTACATATTTTTCTAATTGTTTTAAATGATTTATTAAAACAAAGGTCTTACCTCAATAGTCGAGGTATATTTTTGTCTTAATTCTTTTATATCCTTGATTTAGTGGTCTGTTTTAATGCTAAAGTAGTTCACACTTAAAAAATAAATTAATTTAATTAAATCTGAAAAAAAAAAAAAAATGTGATTTTCAACCAAATTCCTAAAGACTAGTGATGTGAATATAAAATTATGTTTTGTTTCTAAGAAGCTACATTCACCTTAATGAAAGAATAATGAACGATTTTTCATAACAATAAAATTTTATAAATGCAGTAGAAGATCTTTATAATGCAAAATTAAAAACACAAGGTTGTGCATATAGAATTTTGCATTGTATAGGTCATGTGTCACACTTCATCAAATTTGCTTTGTATATACATGGCAAATATATCTGAAACATATCATAATAGAGTAGAGTATCTCTAAGTTACGTTCCTTGGAACAGAATTTGAAAAGATTTTAAATTTCATTGTTAAATATACTTTATAAATGTAGTCCAAATATGCCTGGACCAAACCATTCATTATAATACTTATTTTCAAAATAATAATTATTATTTAACAGGGTTCCCACGGTCCTTGAAAGTCCTTAAGAAGTACTTGAATTTCATTTTCGTTTTCAAGGGCCCTTGAAAGTACTTGAAATCTGTGCAAAGTCCTTAAAAATCCTTGAATTTTACACTCCAATAGACGGGCTTAGTGCAAATTCTGTCAAGGCTAAACTATCTCCATCTACACATGTGCATGCCATTGTCTAATATAATGATTTTGTCATAAAATTCTTATTTCATTGTCTTGCTTTTGTATATAGTTTCAATTTTTTTTTTTTTTTTTTTTTTTGGCCAGTCTCATACGTGCTTGATGGACTGGTCATTAATTTTGAACAGAAAGTGACTAGACCAGGAATCAAACCTAAAAACTTTGGAATAATCATAATGATTCCAATTCTTGAACTAATCGTTTTTTGACTCTTGTACAAGTTAATTTGGTCAATCCATCAAAAATGTATTGTGAAAACAGGCAAAGTTATTCTAATTAAAAAAAAAATATTACTAATGAAAGTAGTTACTAAAGTTTTGTGTATATGCCTAGCGTTCTGCGATTTTCCCCTAGTCCTTGAAAAATTTCAAATAGGTCTTGAAAAGTACTTGAATTTTTTCTTTTTTAAGAGTGGGAACCCTGTTTAATAATAGCTGTTTTTTCATTAGAAAACTTCGAATTAAGGGTAGACAAGCAAATGTATCACATTTAGTCCTCTAGAGAGTTTTTTACAATGTGGAAATGCAAGTGCTTCTTAATTGCAAAATTCATTGTTTATGTATGAGACATTTTGTGTTATATAGAAAATTGCATTATAAAGATCTTCCGCTATATATATTATAATATATAATTTAATTTAATCAATTATTCTATAATTTTAAATTTTTCTAAATCTTCATCATCACTTTTGTAAGCTATAGTATACAATTTCAATACTTTAATTTTGTTTTTACAATCTATGATACAAAATTTTTAAAGCTGAGAACACAGATTTTTTTTTTTTTTTTTTTTTTTTGTAATTAGAAAATAATTATAAATATTATACTTTTTAATTGCTTCATGATTTTTTTTTTTTTTTTTTTTTAAACTATATAACAAATAAATAAAAAAAAAATTAATGACATTTTAAGTCAAAAATAAGTAAAAATTATGTTATTAGCATCCATTATGTAATAGTATTTAACTCTTAACACTTGTGAATGATTTAAACAGATATCGGTTTAAAATAGATTTGATTTTATAAAATATTATTGCCATTTTTTTTAGGTAATGAAAAATAAATTATGTTCTGTGACTGCAACTTGTAATTATTTTTTTAATGAATTTCCAGTTTGTAAATTCCTTAAAATAATAATAAGAAGAAGAATTTATAAGTAAGAAATTTGCATTTTATTAAGTTTAGCTTTTTTCTCAGCGATATAGTTTCGTTAAAAATAAATCTTCTGGTGTTATCTTGATAAATTCCAAATATGTATTTTATGATTACATGTTTTTTTTTGTTTATTTATTTATTTATTTATTTATTTTCCCTTCCATATTCTTGGACAAATCATTTGAAAATACTTTTTCACTCTTGGTTCCATTCGACCGAGCGGCCGACCATCATCAGGAGAAACTACTCATGTTCTGCCAATGCTTTTCTTCTTTCCTCCAACATGGAATGCCATCTGTTATCTAGTTGTTCGTTTGCTTGGCGGTCATTACATGTATGCTCATTGGCCATTATTTCAACACATTCGCACATGGTGGCATACTTGTAATTACTGTAGTTAGCTAGTTTTTTCACATTTTGAAAGTTGATATTTATATTTTGATATTGGTTAGTTTTTGTTGGGGCTGTTGTTATTTTGTTGTATTTGATATTGTTTTTATGTTCTTTAATTCTGTTAGTGGTTTTTCTTTTTGTCATTCCTATGTAGTATCCAATAGTTCACTAATAGAATTTAAGAACATAAAAGATGATGTCAAATATGACAAAATAACAACAGCCGTAACAAAAGCTAACCAAGATCAAAATATAAATATCGACTTTCAAAATGTCAAAAAAACTAGCTAACTACAATAATTACAAATATGCCACCATGTGCGAATGTGTTGAAATAATGGCCAACGAACATGCATGTAATGACTCTCAAGCAAGCAAACAACTAGATAACAGATGGCGCTTCATGTTAGAACAAAGAAGAAAAAGAAAAACAGCGGCAGAACACGATTAGTTTCTCCTGATGATGGCTGGGCACTCGGCTGAATGGAACCAAATGTAAAAAAGTAGCCGTTTTAAATAATTTTAATGTAAAGTTTTCCCTCAGTTTACAATTTATAAAGTAAATATTTGTGGTCATACTTGTTTTAATTATCGATACATTATTTTATAGACTATGTATCTCAATAACTCAACTAATTTGAAAAGACGATTTCAACATGGATATTTTTTGGGGGTGATGATACTATCTGAAATCTATATTATACTAAAAGTGTAATGCTTGCAATTATTCAGTCAGGGTGCTATGAACAGTCACTTGTGATTGATTAATCAAGAAAACAAAAATCTAAAACTTAGTTAGGTTATTGATGGTATAAGTTATGTGAAATTGTGCAATATGATGTAATTATTCACACAATAAATTTTTAAAAAATAAAAAAGTTTGATTTTACTATAATGTATTTATTTGTTAAGGTATACATATATATGTTAATTGCTGCTGTATTTTCTTTGTGACATGCAGAAGCATTAAGTAGATGAAAATGATTTCTGTATACAACATAGTAAAATTTATAAATTCTGTTTTATCTGCAAGAGGTGGGACTTATTTGTATGTAGTCTAGCAAAATGTACCAAAGCCGGAAAAGTATGGAGATATTATTGAAAATAGCAGAATAATCAGAGTGTGTTCAAATATAAGTGTAAAAATATTTTTTAAAAATAATAATGTTAATAATATAATGATATATAATAATATATAATGATAATAATATCAATAATAATTGATAATGAAGTACTATGTAAACTTTTTTTTTTTCATCTATTAATCCTACCTTTAAAATCCTTGGATCACATTAAACTGTGGGGGCTCGTGAATGACTTTCAGAAGGCACTGCATCTAAATGTCTAGACTAGGAGTAGCCAACCCGTGGCCTGCAAGAAGTTTAATGATATTTAAATTTTGACACTTTTGGTTAAAAGATTAAAAGTTAATAAATCCTTTCTCAATTTTCGAAGTAAAAATACCTTTCAACGATTATGGTAGCTAAAGAATCACACTGCTGTAAGGGAATATTATTAGACCCAGTATTCATTCTTTTTATGATAGTCATTAATGTGTTGTAGTCATAAAATTATCCCAATTCTGTTGTTAATTTATGAATGAAAAAAAAAATGTATTCTGCTCCAAATCTTCACCCTGCCCCCCCCCTCCCCCGAAAAAAGTATATACTTAAATGATTCACACACTCATAAACATATAAACAGATGCACACACACACGTATATATATACAGTATGTCCTGCTTATGTGGCCCACCAAGTGTTTTGGGTTGGACAGACCTGGTCTAGACAAAAAATATTGAATGGAATTTTTATTTCTTATTAGCTGATTCGCTTATTTTGAAAAATAGCACAAATATGATGACATTTTAACTATCAATCAGATAGGTAAGTGAATTTTTATAACGGACTGTTTCTAGCCAGCCAAGCTTTCTAGAAAAAGTTATTGTCATACAGAGTTCATTCTTGAAATTGGCTGTTCAAATGTCATCATATCTACATTGCTTCTCGAAATAAACAAATTAACCGATTAGAGATAAAGATTCCATTCTAGATGTTTAGATTAGTGCTCCTAAAAGTCATTCACGAGCTGCCGCCAACATTAAATATTCTTAAATAACTTTTTAAGAACTATATTGCATAATGATTAAATAAAAATCTATGAAAAGTTTTAAAGATTTAAAAAATACAAAGTAACCTTACTCTTATAATAAAAGGAGACTTGACACTAGATAATTAAACCCGAAAAAAAATCTTCAATGTCTTGAATGCGAAAAAGAATAATGGAATAGCGTACAGCTGTCGTGGTAACGTGTAGTGTACTGTCATCACTGCATAAAGAAATAGAAAGGAAATGCTCCTATATATAAGAAAAGAACCAGATTCTACAACTGTTAAATCAACCAATAGAATTAAGCTGAATGTGGGGGATTAGCCAATACGAAATTGATAAATGTAAATGTGAAAAAATGTGGAAGAAAATAAGAAGGTGTGGATTGAATGTAAAATTTCCTACAATCAGACCAAGAGGGTACAGCGAAAACACATTTAACTTTTTTTAAGATTCTGAACACTAAACCTACCGATACTTCATGTAATACCTATTCCTACCACAGCGGGTCAAGTGACCCGTCTTTAAAATGTTATATATATTACTATATATAGCAAAAATATATTATTTAGCACAATTTGGTATATGAAACATGGACGATGTGATAATGTTATTTGCAAGAAATTCTGACAAAAAGTTTAAAATGGGTCATTTGACCCGTCATGGTAGGTTTAGTGTTAAAGATGTGAAAAGCAAGTAATTGAGTTTGAGTGTAGATTTGGACCTGCAAATTATTTTTAATTTGGTGCAGTTAATATAATTTACAGGCCTAAATTTGCACTCAGACTTGTTACAACTGTAAGAATCTTAAAAATATTGTTGATTGTGATTTCACTGTGTACCCTCTTTGATTGTTGGAAATTTTACATATAATCCATATTTTTTACATTTTTTCTTAACTACCATTTCTCAATTTTCTGATTGTTAATTCCCTTATATGTAGGAGCACTTCCCTTCCATTCTTTTATGCGCTGCTGGTGGTATGATAAATGCTAACAAAACAGCTGTCTGTTATTTCATTATTCTCTTTGGTGTTCAAGAAATTCAAGATTTTATCTTAATAACCTTACTGTTAGTTTATAAGTATAAAAATTAATTTTGTTTAGCTATATAACATGAGCATATTGTATGCATATTGGGAATTTCATAAAATGATACCAGAAATGTTCAGTACAAGTTATAATTAACTGCATTAATGGGAAAATGGATATTTTTTCTATCAAAAATGTACTCTATATAATTGCGAGTTTAATTTTTTTTATCATTGGCACCAGCTTTAATTGAAAGGCTACATAATATTTAATTATATGTATTTATTTGTATTCCTAACCATTTTGTATATACAGTTTTTCATATATCTATATATATATGTATGTATTCATTTTGTACAGATCTTTTTATCAATTCATTCATATTTTTTTGTCAATAAATATGGTTGTCAGAAATTCATGTTTTGAAATGTATTTAGAGTTTATAAAAATAAAACTTAAAATATCTGCCTTTTCTTATTTTTGGTGGTTTGTGTGTATTTTTCATTGTAAATTTAGTCTAGTATTTAAGGTAATAATTTTATTGCAGGTATTTAATAGTTTTAAAACGTCTCTACAACACTGGGTTCAATTAAATGATGTATGTTACATTGCAAAAATTTAAAATAACAAATTCTTACAAGTGTTTTTTATCAAAAATATCTAATAGACAACTTTTTACTTTCCGAACACTATAGTGAGGAAAGTATTGTAATCATGTCAAAAATCCGAATTCGAGATTTTGATGTTTCTATACGTTTTGAGGTCCCCTGAGTCCGTTTTCACTATTTTTACGATGATGTATGTATGTGTGTGTGTATGTGTGTATGTGTGTATGTCTGTGGGTGAACACGCTAGCGTCTAAACGCTTCGTTCGATTAACCTGAAAGTTGGTACGCATATTGTAAGTCACCATAGTACGAACCCTATAGATTTTGGTGAATCTAGCACTTATAGTTTTTTTACAGGGACACAAAGAAAAATTCTTTATCATTATGGCCTATGGGAGCAAAATCTTAAAAGTGCGATAGCATCTAAACGCCTTATTCAATTGAGCAAAAATTTTATACACATATTATAGATCACAAATACTCCATCTGTATAGATTTTGGAGAATCTAGCACTTATAGTTTTTTTACAGGGACACAAAGAAAAATTCTTTATCATTATGCCTATGGGGCCAAATTTTTAAAAATGTGATAGTGTCTAAACGCCTTATTAATCCGAGCAAAAAAATTGTACACATGTTATAGATCACAGTTGAACTAACTGTATAGATTTTGGTGAATCTAGCACTTACAGTTTTTTTACAGGGACACAAAGAAAAATTCTTTATCATTATGGCCTATGGGACTAAATTTTTAAAAGTACGATAGCATCTAAACGCCTTATTGAATTCAGCTGAAAATTTATATGAGTATTATAAATCACTGTTGCACTAACTATAAGCATTTTGGTGAATCTAACATTTATAGGTTTTTACAGGGACACAACGAAAATTTCTTTGTCATTATGATCTATGGGCTCAAAGTTCAGTAGCGTTAAATAAAACGTGTAATAGATGGAGAAAAATACTCAAACACTCTATTATGGTTTTCTCTCTTTTGTTTGTTTAACAACTACTCTTTCTTTACTTTATCTACAAAACTGTTAATTACTCAATGTTCGGAAAGTCGAGTGGAGTCACTCCAGATTTTTTTTCTTTTTTTTATGCATAGGGAAAGAATTATTTTTAATTATTATTTTATTACATTAGGTTAAAAGCTTACTAAGCATTATAAATAATAAAATTATACTTTTAAAAAATTAAAGAACACGCTTTTATTGAAATGTTAACTAAAAAGCACAAAATATCTATCTATGTAGTATTAAAATGCAGGGTAAGAAAAAATTGTGTGAGTGACACACCATATTACAGGGGGATTATAAAATAATTTAGAATTAAACAAAAACCATTTTTAAAAAATCTCCCCTGACTGGACTCGAACGTTAGACCTTTAGTTTCGTAGCCCAAAGCTTTACTTCACAGCCGTTCATGTAGGGAAAGTCTTTTTTTACAATATAAATTTTTTATTTGCTTCCAGAGTGGTTACAAACATACATATAGGTAAAGCTAATAAAAGCGTGTTAAAAAAAAAAAAAAAAAATGAAATGTAATGATTGTTTTTTAACCTTTTTAAATATTTTCATTAAAGTAATGTATCTAATGAATAGTTTCTCTAGAATTTACTAAGAAACTTGATACATTCCTTCTCAAAAGTTTAACAAGAATTATAAAAGAAAATTTTTGAATTTATAAATTGTACACTTGATAAAATGCTCTATAATTTTAGAGATGTAGAACAAGATATACCTCATATGTTTTGGTGAAGATTTTGTTACAACAATTATTAGGGAGTGAACAACAAATCAAGTGAAAGAAATTCTGATCGCTTTTTTCTTCTTTTCTAGTATTGTTCTTAGAATGACATAACACTTCACATTCATCTAAATTTCACAAAGTTTTAAAATTCACTAACAATTTTATTGACATCTAATATGTAGAATTTTGAGAAAATTTTAACGCCATTTTCAGATGAATTGTTACACTGTAGGTATAATGTACAGCAACTGGGATATAGTTATGTTAAATATCTGATGAAATATGAGTTTTTGCATGAAAAGTAATTTAAAGCCATGCATGTGCAAACAATAGAACAATTTTTTTTTTTTTTTTTTTTTTTTTTTTCTGCAATTTAGTAGTCAAATATATAGACCAACATATTATCGAATACCTTGTAAAAAGATATTAATATTCAGAAAGTTATACACAAATGTGTTTTTAGTTATTGTTTAAAATTGACATAATTAGTTATTGTTTAAAAATGAATAAAGAGGATATTCACCAATTGCCATTTTCATTATAAGTCAATATATAATTATATTTAATTACATAAAAATCTAGTAATGTTTTAAATGCACGTACATAAATAAACACATACATAAATGGAAGAGAAATATTTAATGTAGAAATTTATTCATCAACCATGAAAGTTCATTTCAGAAAATTTTGGAGTGGAAGGCTGATTTCTTATACCAACTATGTGAAAAATACCAGAGCTGGGAATCGAACCCAGGCCTTCCACTTTATATGCAGATGCTCAAACCATTGAGCTACCCTGGCTGATTACCAGCTAGGCATTTCTCACATAACATTCATTGGCAAACATTCGTTATTTTATTTATTTCTGTGCAGGTATTTAAAACATTTTTTGGTTTATAGATGTAATTTTATCATTTTCAACAAGATAGTTAGATCAATGTAATGACTATTAATATTGATAATATGTTCTATTAATCTCTCAATTATTTATTTATTTTATGTTTTTTAACATATTAGTAAAAACACACTTGAAAAAAAAAACAGCTTAATACTGTATGTCCTTAAGCTATTCTACCTTAAAGAAAAATTAAAGCTTATTATAAACATTCTGGCAAATCATCATTCATTCATGTATTAAAATAAATCAATACTACGATTAACGTTATATTCAAGCTTTATGCTTTATTCTATATGCGCAGGCACGTCATATAAAAAATTACATCTCTCCTCCAATTGGAGTTGTGGTCCATTGGAGTTGTGCCATGATTAATAATGTCACTTGATACAGCTGTGTTTGCAGACTGGGTGACTTTGCCAACGAATGTTATGTGAGAAATGCCTAGCTGATAATCAGCCAGGGTAGCTCAATGGTTTGAGCATTCGCACGTAAAGCGGAAGGCCTGGGTTCGATTCCCAGCTCTGGTATTTTTCACATAGTTGGTATAAAAAATCAGCCTTCCACTCCAAAATTTTCTGAAAGGAAGAGAAATATGTCATATATGTTGTATCAGGGTTCCTACAGGTCAGGAAAACCTGGAAAAGTCGGGGAATTTGAAATTACTAAAAAAAAGTCAGGAAAAATTGTAAATATTGCTCAAAAACCTGGGAAAATGATGATAGAAAACTGGAAAATGCTTTTTGAGCATTCAATTTATATCACAAGTCACGTTACTATATTGTCTTTTATGTTGCGAGCTGTGTTCTGTTTTATACCGTGAGCTATTTTTGATATAGCAAACCAAATTTTGTGACTGGAATTTTCTAAAAGTAGACCTGGAAAAGTCAGGAAATTTTATTTTTGAAATTGAGTAGGAACCCTGAATTAATTTTATTTTACACATTACATCTCAAAAAATGTTTTTTTTTTTTTTTTAATTAAGAATTATTAAATAAATAATCATCTGTTGTATCATGCAGAATATTTATCCTTTTACTTATGAAAACAGAGATTTTTGAATATTCTCTTATAAATATACATAAGTTTAGTCAAATAACTAAGAAAGTAAGAAATGATTCCTCTTTCATGTATGTTTCTCTGATATTTGGCAAGGCTTTTTCATAGGTATAGTAATAAGACATAGATTGATCAGTGAGAGGGAAAAAGTGATACCTTTTTTTTTCGGGAAAAGTCACTCTAATGGCTGCCTTTTTCCGAGTAATTCACACACAGGAATATACATGGATAATTTAATAAATAAAATTTATGAATAATTTATTTACTAAAGGTGAATGAAAAACTCCAGATATAGTTTCAAATTCATTTTTCTTTTTATTCTTTTTTTCAATACTCTCTAATGGCTGATTTTAGAACATTTTTCGGCATCAAAACTTTTTGCTCGATAACATGGTGATGATAGATCTATATATATTACTATATCTATGAGCTTTTTATGTGAGATAGCCTATGCATTTAACTATCAAATAATGCAAAAAAGTCTCTTCCTACCTCTTTTTTCATGTGTGCAGTAAAAACACTTTTCATTGAAATGCTCATATTGCATCAAATATGCAATATATTTGTATTCTAATTGCAATACATAATGTTTTAGTATAATTTTGTTGAAAATGCTGCATATTATAAATAAAACACTGTTTTTTTTTTTTTTTTTTTTTAATGTTTATATCACTTGTACAAGGTCTCTGCTAACATTTGCTGCAATTGCGTATCATTTTCCTCTTTTAATGATACATTTATGATCAGAAATACTTTTTTTTTACTCAGTTTGTTCCTGGCTCTCTAATTATTGTCATAACAAAATGTTCATTAAAAAATATTAATTTAATTCTGTTCTTCAGATCTCTAAAGTTCAAAAAACATTTTATCAAGTAAGCAATCTGTAAATAAAAAAAAAAAAAAAAAAAAAAAATCCTCTGTTAAATTGTATTAAATTTTTAAGCAGGGGTTTACAACAATTTTTCAATAGTAATTCTCAATCTATTTATTTGTAGAAAATTAGTACAAGAGGTTTCTATTAAAAAATAGTGGTAATGGACCTTATTTAGGAAATTGAAATATTGGCGGCTATCTAATTGCAAGAATGATGAAAATGTCTACATGATGGAAAGGACCAGATCATTTGAATGCTCTGTATGTGTTTGTTTGCAGTGAGAAAAATTATTTTCACTAAACTATAATTTCATTAAAATTGTAGTTTGAATGTTTTTACCAAAATTGAAAACATGTGATTCACATTAAAATTATTTTCATTAAGCTGTAAATTTCTTTAAATTCACAACATTTGATTTCCTTTCTTATTTTTTGCAAAATGTTTCCTATAAACATTCCTTTATGAAATATAGATATGCAGTTGAACTTGGTACCAAGGGACCAAAACGTATCTGACAATATAACCAGATGACGTAATAACAGAGTTAAAATTAAAAGCAAGTGAAATCAGTCTATGTAACTGTCATAATAACAAACATCTTTATTAGAAAATATGACAAAGTGCAACTATTCTGTGAAATATTATTAAAATGCACTTACCTAACTCATTTTTCCAGAGAAAAAACCTTTTTTATTTCAAATAATTCAAATTAGATGATGGGGCATGGCACCCTCCTAGATTTTGAAGTTTGATTTAATTTGTAATTATTTTTATAATAATAATTATTATTATATATATATACAGTGAAAAACATTTAACAAGAAACTAAGGGGACTGAAATATTTTTTTGTGTTAAAAGAATTTCGTGTAAAAAGATTTGTAGAAAAAGTACAAAATTCGCCAATGTTTTCCACGTCATCAATTTTTATTTCCATTTCCTGTAAAACTAACTACTAACTTGCATCCATTAGGATAAAAATCAAGTAAAAATATTATTGTTTTTTGGAAAAAAATTCAAATATCTTATACTTAAATGTCCTTTTTAGCACCATATTGTTCAAAAATTGATTGAGATCATCCATTGTTTTATTCATCTGTCAATTCGAATGCACATCTAAGTAACTGCAGCAGATACTCCTTACTTTTTTCATTTCTGAAGCAGAGGGGACAGAAACTGCATCGTTGATTCAGTTGTCAGATTCGTCATCAAAATTTACATAAGTGGAATCATATTTTAATTATGAACGATGTCAAAAATCTCATTATTGGTGCTGTGCACACATGATCGTCGACGGCAAAATATCGTAGCATAGTTGCCAACATTATAATTTATTCCGGAGCGTTTTTATCCCCGCCTTTAATCCGCACCACTTTATTTACAGACTATTTTCCTTCAATATATAACTACGATAAAATAAGGAAATATTAGTCTTAAGAAAAATGTGGTATGGAAATAAAGGCAGAGTTAAAAATGCTCCGGAATAAATTAAAATGTTGGCATGTCTGTTGTAGCAAACATGTCACTGAAGATCGAAAGCGAGTTTTTTTCGTGTTAAACGTTTTTTGTTTCGTGTTAAAAGAAACAAAAATGTATTAAATAACATAGTACATTCTTCGGACCGCTATATCATTTCATGTTAACCGATTTTTCATATTAAGCGTTTTCGTGTTAAACGTATTTCACTGTATATAGTTAAATATTATGAGAGAAACCAGGGCCAATCCAGGCAGAAATTGGGGCCATTTTGCTGCCCCTTCACAAAATTCAAACCAATAAATTGGGCCCCTACACAAAAACCAAATCATAAAAACAGTCATCTTCAAGATTTTATTTCATAAAAATGATCTTTTTATAATTTTTTTTCATCTTTTCAGTATTATTTCAGTTGATTGCCTATATTGGGTTCAATGAAACACTGAAAATTTGATATTAAACATTATATAGAATGGCAGATAAAATGCAAGATTTTACAAAAAAATATTTTTTCACAAAAGTAAATATAAAATTTCACAAAAATAGACCCCATAAATTAAAACTTGGATTGACCCTTGGAAACATATTTCATGAAAGTACAACCTTCTTTCTCTCCATCCCACAGAGTGAAATTGCTTAGATACCAACATAAAAAGTCTTGTCCCCATCCTCTAAATTTTATCTTACCATCACTGATATGTTAGGTAAAATGTTTATTAATAGCAAAATTATATATGATAAACCAAATGTTGTATGTATTATTTTATTAAACACCCAGTACTTTAAAATGTAATTTCAATTTCTAGTTTTACTTTTTTGTTTTCTTCTCAAAAGAGAAAAAACAACTAAATCTGCATAAATTTTTATGTTAAAATGGATGTCATATGACATTATAAACAATTTGTGTTCTCATTGAAGTCTAAATGATTGAATGGCACAAATATTTTTGACAATGTAACCAAGTTCAACTGTATAACATACACCCCGCGACAAAAAGATAGGTACAAAGGGTTTTTTCTTTGATTTTTCATAATATAACATTATCTAAATTGTGCTTATCATTTATTATTATCATAAAATAGCACTATTCCCGGACTTAATTTTTGTTTTAAGACTAATTTAGAAAAATTTTAAGACTAAAAATTTTCTAATTTAAGACTACACACCACGACAAAAAGATAGGAATAAAGGTTTATTTATTTTTATTTTTTGAATATGAATATTTTAAATATGATTCAAAAATTTAATGTTTTTGATATGATAATATTTTGTTATGATAATAAATGATCAGCGCAATTTAGATAATGTTATTTTATGAAAAATTTAAAAAAACCCTTTGTTCCTACCTTTTTGTCACGGAGTGTAGTCTTAAAACTTTTCTAAATTAGTCTTAAAACGAAAATTAAGTCCGGGAATAGTGTTATTTTATGAAAAATCAAAGAAAAAACCCTTTATACCTATCTTTTTGTCGCGTGGTGTATATTTACATGCATTATTTTTAAATGATAAAAAAAAAAGTAAAGCTCAAAATACCCATGTTTTCTACATTTATTTTTGTATATTAACATTACATTTTTATACAATATTGAAGTGGTACATTCCCATTTATATAGAATATTGAAGTGGTATTACATTCCCTCTCATATAGATTATTGAAATGGTATCCTGTTCCCTCTCATATCTGTGAGAGGAAATGGATTTGCTATTGGATCATCATATATTTCTCTACCTCCAGGTCCTCCATAAAATTCGTGTCTAGGAAAATTACCATTTGAATTGAATTCTGGCTGATTTGGAATTGAAGGTGCTTCTGGCTGAAAATCATTTCTTTGTCCATCTGGTGCTACACCTCTTACTGGAGGAAAATTCACTCTTGTGTCTGGCCTTCTACCAGGATAGAAAATGTTTGGAACATTTGGAAAAGTTCCACTACCAGATATTGCAAATATTCCTGGCTGTCCAAATGTATGTGACCCATCTCCATATGAAGGTTCAACATTTGGAATAAAATATCCAGTACTAACGGTAAAACCAGGTGTTCCTTGACCAACTTGTATGCCATACACATTTGGCCCATTCGGCATCAGTGGGCCTCCTTGTCCTGGTGATATGAATACATTAGGGTCATTTGGTAAACCAGGGAATGCATGGCTGCCAGGTATGCCAAATGAGTTAGGATGGAGAGGTAATCTTGGTGCTCCAAACCCACCAGGGAAAAAACCAGGTCTGTTTACTCTTGGTCTTCCAAATCTGGGATCAAAGCCACCAGGTCCTTGTGGAAACTGTGGGAAATTTCCATCTGGCACTCTAGGTTGTCCACTTCCACCAGTATTAATGAGCACAGCATCAGGCTCGTGATGTGGAGGCATTTGCTTTCCAATTTTCGTATCAAATTTTGATGGAGGATCAGACAGCTTCCAAGTGATTTTTTCTGTCTCTGATTTTGTATTGCTATAGCATGATGCATACGTGAAAAGTGAAAGAGTAATAACAAAACATGAGACCTAAAAATAGAATGCAATTTTTAATTATGAAATTTTCCGACATATTATATAAACTCATAGTTATTGAAGTTAGCACTTCTTTTTGATAGAATTTAAATAAAAAGAGTTATAGCAGAGTAAAAAATGAAGTACATCATACAATAAAAAACAATTTCAAGCTATCAGAAGTAATATTATTTTAATACTAATTATATTAATCAATAATTTTAAGTGGCTGATATTACAACATTTCCTAACTCACACAATATTACCTGCTTAAGTCTTCGTAGTAAATAAACTCAAATAATGAAAATAACCATGCATTGGTAGATTCTAATTCGTAAACTTTAATTTATCTACAGGACATGCAAAATAAAATCAAGTCATTTATTTTTTATTTCTTTGTTTTTAACTGTAATTCCCATGTTATGTGAAATTGCTCTTATTGCATCATGCCTTTGGAGTCATTTAAAATAATTCTAAATTCCTAAAAAAACATAAATGTAAAATATGAGTGTGCCCCCCCCCCCCCAAAAAAAAAAAATAAAAATAAAAATAAATAAATAAATAAAAAGTTTTAAATCTTTTATTAAAAACTTCTTTTTCCTTTTCCCTACATAACTTTTCATCATCATATTAATTATTATGAAAGAAAAACAGCAACATTAAGTATAAATATTTTTGAAAAATTTTTCCTATTACTTGAGGGGCGATAACTTTAGTAAACAATATAATTATGGATTTCCAGTTAAGAACTTAACTCTCAATTAAAGGCCATGATTATATTCTTACAACTGATTAATTAATTTCATTCTATTTTCAAAAAATGTTTCTTATTATTGGGAAATATAATGGTTGTCCAGGAATCTATCTAGAAAAGTACTAATTCTGAAAAAGGGCCCCTTGGAAAATATAAACAATCAAAAAAGGAATCCTGTATAAAAATTAATTAACTCAAAACAAAACTCTTTCATAAAATGTAAATGTTTTTAAAAAATTTCTTTAAAAATTTAGACAAAGATATTATGTATATTTTAAAACTTTAAAATACCTTGCAAATCCTTTCACTTGAGCAGCTTTGGATATATTTCGACTCGCATAAAATTCGCGGTCATCTTCAGCTGTTTGTTATGCTGCTCTGCTGATCTTCGTCTTCATCCTCTTCCACATCATCCTCTTCACCTCCTACGTCATTCTTTCGTCGATGTTTATTTATTATGTGTTGCCAATCCTCAGGTATAATGCTATGCTCTCTTTCATTTACGGCCGTGTTAGATGTTAAAATTTCCAAAGCTTCTCTTTTTAGTGCATAGTTATGTGAGTTATACGGAGCTATTTTGATGGTTTTTAAGGTATCAGGTATTATTGGGTTAGTTTTGTGCGTGCGTGATAAAGCGGTGGAATATCTATTGTATTTAAGGTCGCTGATGTGTTCTATTTCGCGGTCTTTTATTTTTCTTTTCGTCATTCCGATATATGAAGCAGGTTTTTTACTATTTTCCAAATCAAATGTAATTTTATATATCCCTGGGGTTTCTTTAGGGTCAATTATGTCTTTTTCATTCCGAATTCGTTGTATAATGTTTCTATGGGGTTTGATGGGGATATGTATATTATGTTTAGAACCTTCGTTTTTAATTTTGTTCGCTATGCCGTTACAGAATGGTATGGAAGTGGTGAATTTAGGTTTAATCTTTTGAGCATCATTAATTTTATTGAGAGTTTTTAAGCGTTTTTTATAGAGTTTTTGTACTAGGGAGTTACTATAACCTGCACGTTTAGCAATGTTTTTTATAAATTTTATTTCGGTGTTAAGGAGATTTTTATTTGAGCAGATTAGGATGGCGCGATCTATGTATGAGCGTATGGCGGCGGTTTTGTATTGGAAAGGGGTCCTACTTTTATTATGGATAATTTCGTTATTGTTTGTTGGTTTTCTATATACAGTAGTATTAAAGGTATTATCGTGGTGTTTAATAATTTTGACGTCTAGAAAGTTTATGCTATTGTTGGTTTCTATATCGAGGGTAAATTTAATATTTTGATCAAGGTTATTTAAGTCGTTTAGGAGGGTTTGTGGGTCAATGTTATTGGGGATGACGGCGAAAACGTCATCCACGTAACGTAGCCATATTTTACAATTTTTTATTATATCGTGGGCGGAATTTTCAAGATGTCGGAGTTTAATTTCAGCAATGATGCCTGATATAGGGGAGCCCATTGGCATGCCCTTCGTTTGTCTATAGATATTACCATTGAAAGTGAAATATGAGTTGTTTAACAAAAGATTATTAGCAATAATTATTGTTTCGCTTATTTTATTGTTGCCATAGTTGTTAATTATTAGGTTTTGTATTATATCAGTGACTTCATTTAGGTTTATTGATGGGTATAAGTCTTTTACATCGAAGCTAACGAGTGTATCATCATATTTGATATTTATATTTTGGATGGATTTTATAAAAGCCTCTGTTGAGTTTAGACTGTGAGTTGAAGGGGGCAGTAGGGTTTCATAGATGTTTTTCATATACACTTCGAGATTGTATGTAGGGCCTTCTGATTTATTTACTATAGGTCTAAGTGAGGGAGGGGTTTTATGATCTTTATACTTTCCAAAAGAAAAGTTTTTTTGGAAAGTATAAAGATCATAAAACCCCTCCCTCACTTAGACCTATAGTAAATAAATCAGAAGGCCCTACATACAATCTCGAAGTGTATATGAAAAACATCTATGAAACCCTACTGCCCCCTTCAACTCACAGTCTAAACTCAACAGAGGCTTTTATAAAATCCATCCAAAATATAAATATCAAATATGATGATACACTCGTTAGCTTCGATGTAAAAGACTTATACCCATCAATAAACCTAAATGAAGTCACTGATATAATACAAAACCTAATAATTAACAACTATGGCAACAATAAAATAAGCGAAACAATAATTATTGCTAATAATCTTTTGTTAAACAACTCATATTTCACTTTCAATGGTAATATCTATAGACAAACGAAGGGCATGCCAATGGGCTCCCCTATATCAGGCATCATTGCTGAAATTAAACTCCGACATCTTGAAAATTCCGCCCACGATATAATAAAAAATTGTAAAATATGGCTACGTTACGTGGATGACGTTTTCGCCGTCATCCCCAATAACATTGACCCACAAACCCTCCTAAACGACTTAAATAACCTTGATCAAAATATTAAATTTACCCTCGATATAGAAACCAACAATAGCATAAACTTTCTAGACGTCAAAATTATTAAACACCACGATAATACCTTTAATACTACTGTATATAGAAAACCAACAAACAATAACGAAATTATCCATAATAAAAGTAGGACCCCTTTCCAATACAAAACCGCCGCCATACGCTCATACATAGATCGCGCCATCCTAATCTGCTCAAATAAAAATCTCCTTAACACCGAAATAAAATTTATAAAAAACATTGCTAAACGTGCAGGTTATAGTAACTCCCTAGTACAAAAACTCTATAAAAAACGCTTAAAAACTCTCAATAAAATTAATGATGCTCAAAAGATTAAACCTAAATTCACCACTTCCATACCATTCTGTAACGGCATAGCGAACAAAATTAAAAACGAAGGTTCTAAACATAATATACATATCCCCATCAAACCCCATAGAAACATTATACAACGAATTCGGAATGAAAAAGACATAATTGACCCTAAAGAAACCCCAGGGATATATAAAATTACATTTGATTTGGAAAATAGTAAAAAACCTGCTTCATATATCGGAATGACGAAAAGAAAAATAAAAGACCGCGAAATAGAACACATCAGCGACCTTAAATACAATAGATATTCCACCGCTTTATCACGCACGCACAAAACTAACCCAATAATACCTGATACCTTAAAAACCATCAAAATAGCTCCGTATAACTCACATAACTATGCACTAAAAAGAGAAGCTTTGGAAATTTTAACATCTAACACGGCCGTAAATGAAAGAGAGCATAGCATTATACCTGAGGATTGGCAACACATAATAAATAAACATCGACGAAAGAATGACGTAGGAGGTGAAGAGGATGATGTGGAAGAGGATGAAGACGAAGATCAGCAGAGCAGCATAACAAACAGCTGAAGATGACCGCGAATTTTATGCGAGTCGAAATATATCCAAAGCTGCTCAAGTGAAAGGATTTGCAAGGTATTTTAAAGTTTTAAAATGTTAATTCGTCCTTTTGTGCATTGCATATATGATATTATGTATTTATTCAATTGTGAAAAATATAGCAATGTTTGACTATCAAGACACACATACACATAAAAGAGAAATTTTGCTGACTTTTTACAAATTAAGCACGTATTTTAGGAATTCATTTTGAAAAATGTGCAACTTTTGGGAATTGGCAGTGAAGTAACTTATTTTATCATATATTGATGAAAAAAAATCAAGTATTTAAGCAATTGGTTGCAATTAAACCTAAATTTTGTCATATAGTGGGGAAACAATCCTGTATTTTGCAAAAAAAGTTGTGAAAAAAACAAATTTTTTTAGAAGAATTGTTGTGAAATAATTGCATATTTCGGGAATTGCTTTTCTAACCCTTCCTGACCCAGGCAGCATGATCGTGTGGGTTATACATCTACGACATCCACATACATTTTTGCATCTGGAACAGTCGTATGCAGTAGCGGCTCGTGAGATTCCTTTACAGGGGGGCTGCATAGCTGCATGTATACGTAAGATTTGAGAAAAAAGCGAAAATTATTTTCTAAATAATCTGTTTTAATCGGGGTCTTCGGGTTTTATATGCGCAGACTGAGCAAGAAGCAGATCAATACAGGATACAGCATAGATTTAAAATTTTATATTATTGGACATTCATTACAAAGAAAAAAAAAATCTGGAGATTTTATTTTGTTAACTTTATTTATTAATGATAATCAATTTTCCCCAAATAAAATATTTTTCATCTGCATGCTATTATTTTCTCCAAGATGGTACGAAGTATACATACATGATTGTAAATCAAATTTTGCTCATTAAAAAGATACACACAATGATTTATATAAAAATAATAATAAATAGTTTGATTACATACTTATGTAGATCTGTACAGTTCTTGCGATAATAACTGCAAATAATTCGAATCTATAGTCCATAATGATAAATAATTTCTTTTTGTGTCTCTGTACAAAAATGTATAAGTCCTGTACTCATCAAAATTATACAAATTGCGTGACGATTACCTATAACCTATCTACCAATTTTTAGCTCAATTGGATAAAACATTTAGGCGCAACCGCACTTCATAAATTTAAGTCCATTAATCAAAATGATAAGGAATTTTTCTTTGTGTCCTTGTAACAGAACTATAAGTCTCACATCCATCAAATTCTATACAGCTCGTTTGATGGTGAACTTTCACATACCTACCAGCTTTCAGTTCAATCGAACCAAGCATTTAGATGTTATGATATTCACTCACATATATACACTTACTCACACCATACATATAACACTGTAAAAATAGAAAAAATGAGCTCAGGAGACCTCAAAACATTATAGTAATGTAATGCTCGTATCTTAAAAGTGCAATTATAATGATGCGTTTCATTAATTTATTTAGAACATCCTTTGAAATATTAATTAAAAGAGTTAACATTGACGTAAAATCTTGCACATCACATAGATTATGAAATGCTTGTCTAACATTACGAACATTTTATTGTTATTATTTTTTTTAATGCGAACTTTACACACATGTACAGTAAACTAAAATTTACACATGGTACAGTAAACTAAAATTTCATTAAGAAGTATATAGGAAAAATAGTGTGGCCAATCTACAGAACGGATATTAAAATGTTTAAATTTCCGAGCATATTTCTGAAAGTTCTCACTCAAATAGAAAGAGAGATGAAACGAAGTTATAAATGCTTTCCAACTTCGTTGTATGAAAATGTCAGAAATTAAAAATTTAGTAATCTCGTGTTTTTAAGAAAGGTTCGACGGCTAATATTTCTCATCAAAATAGAAAAACATTAGTGACTAAAATACAAGTGAAAAAAAAAAAATAATAATAATTATAATTATAATTTTCATAATAACCTTATCAAGAAAGCGATTAAACACTTGATAAATTTTAAATATTATGTTTAAGGCAAAATTTATATAAAAATTGAGATTCTGTCTATTCAACGTTTCTGCCATTGGCAAACCAAGAAACCGAAAAACCGTTCGAAATTTCCATGTAATATAAAATAAAAATCTGCTTGAAAAATAAATAAAAATGACTTCTATTTTCTCATATAATCGTGAATAACCTTCATGCTAAATTGTTTTACCTCTCATACATAAATAATCATCAAACACAGCGATTACCGCATTAAAAACTGTGAAGAAAGAACGTAGATTACAAAGGGAAATTGTTCTTTTCCAGCATTACCGAAATCCCTAATCAGGTCGGTGCTGCAGCGGATGCAGCTCCAACCAAATGGTCGAAACTGGTAGGGAAAACGAGTAGGGGCGGTTGTAACTGTTCTTTCCCTAAATAAATCCCTTTTTTCGGGAGCTGCATGAATGAGCAGTCCCTTTACGAATTTTCGAGGTGCTATTGCGTTTAAAAATAGTTAATTTTTATCAGCTTTTTAATAATTTTTCATGATAACGAAGTAATCTGCTTTTCTATATGCATAATACTATACAATATAATAATATTTATTTTCAAAATATTTTGAAAGTTGATAAAATAATTTTTTCGAATATTTCTGGGGGGGCTGCAGCTCTGCAGCTCCTGCCACGAGCCGCCACTGGTCGTATGTAATAAAAACAGTAAATGAACGATTGTGCTAGTTCGCAGAAAGTGTAAAGTACCATTTTCAATCAACAAATCGTGGTCATAGATATAGTAATAAGACATAGATTGATTAGCGAGAAGAAAAAAGTGATACTTTTTTTTTTTCGCGAAAAGTCACTCTAATGGCTGCCTTTCCCCGAGTAAATCAAACACAGGAATACACGCGGATAATTTAGTAAATAAAATTTATGAATAATTTATTTACTAAGGTGAATGAAAAACTCCAGATACAGTTTCAAATTCATTTTTCTTTTTATTCTTTTTTTCAATACTCTCTAATGGCGGATTTAGAACTTTTTTTCGGCCTCAAAATTTGTTGCTCGATAACATGGGGATGATAGATCTATATATATTACTATATCTATTATCGTGGTTGTAATCCATGATTTTAATTCATCCGGCAAAAACAGAAGAATGTAATGTTTTAAGGTAAAAATGTATCGAGTCGAAAAGGGCTAAAAAAAAAAAAACACTAACTTTGTTGATCATATGAATGTAATAAAAAAATAAATTATGAAAAAGATTAGAAATTTACAGCTTATAAAATTTAAATACGATAAATTTGCAGAGGTCACTCTGGACTTGAAAATGTGAGAATCACAGTGACTCACTATCTATAGAATAACGAGTTGAATTTTAAAAAATGCGAGTCAGTTTCTAAATAATTGCATGAAACATGAGTGAGTGTAAAAACATTACTTATTCTATTTTGGAGAGATTTGAACATGACAATTTAAATAAAGCAATATAAAATTGTAAACTGGCATAAAATTATAAGTGAACTTCTAATATTCACTGAGAAAAAAACTGTAGTATGCTATTTATGCAAAGTAAATAAAGCAATTTTTTTAGAAAAAAAATTTAAAGTATATTCTTTGGTGTACCCTTATATTGTCAATATGTGATTTTAAAAAATGCTTTAACTTAATAATCCATTTTATTAATAAATAAATAAACAGCTTTTTTCTTTTTTTAATGTTTTTCCATTAACCCTTTAACGTTCACTATTTTATTTATTTTAAAAATTACCAAACTAATTTTAAAAATTACTTTTAGACATATAGCTGATCATAAATATTTAAAAAATTAGCATTGTTCCTTTTCGAGAAATTTTTGGTTTGAAACATCTATAAGTTAACCTTATTAAATTCAAATAATATTTAATTTAATAAATAAAACATTTTGTAAGTAAACATTATCAACTACAAAAACTTGTAAAATTGTTGTAAAGAGTTGAAGTCTAAAAATCGCCGAATTCAGTTGAAAATTAAGGATTTTAAAGAAAATGATAAAAAGTTAATTTAATAGCAATCATGCTTTGACATTTAACAAATAGCCAGCTAACATTATTTTAACTCAATGTTAACATATTTTATAGGAAAAATAATATTTAATTAAATTCAAGGTCGGTTGTTTTAATAAAGCTAACATTACATTTGTTAAGGTTAGGGGGTCCTAGCCAGTAATCACGCGAGTTTTTATAGAAAAAGCAAGGAAAACTTTTCTAATAATAGAGACATTTAGTAAAATATATCTTTTAAAAATGTATAAACATTGAAAAAAAAAAAATGAAAAAAAAAAAAAATCAGCTTTATTTCAATTTTGTTGACGTCGATGTCCATTTTCTTTTTCTTAATTATTTATTTAAATTGAATATAATAAATAATCGGAAATCGTTTTCATTTTCGACAAATTCTAATTTATGCTATTATGTAAGATTGAATCCAAATGAAATTTCGAAATTCTATTCCATAATGTCAAAGAAACTCCTATTTCTGAATATTACAAAACATACTCCGTTCAATAGGTGATAAAATTCTCTGAATATTCTAGAAATCACTCGATTTGTAGATAGCAGATGGCAGCACTAATCATATATCTCCAAACTGAAATGTTTGCAGTGGAATATTCTAGAAATAACTCAGCAATTCGGTAATAGATGGCAGCACTATTTCAATGATGTAATCTACTTCATTTTCCTAGATTTTTCCAGAATTATCGGTTACGTTATAAATAGGAGCTGTGGAGCAACAAGAATCAGATTTGTTCATTGAACAAGTGTGCGCTGATTATAATTCTCTGTGCTATCTGTTTTTTTTCTTACAATTGTGATTGTGAGTGAACGTTAGTCTACTGCTGTGTTTGTTTACGTTTTGCTTTTCATATTGAGTGAGACAGTAACTGAAGATGCCTAAAGCTCCTGCAATTGGTATCGATTTAGGTACCACTTATTCTTGTGTCGGTGTATTTCAACACGGAAACGTTGAAATTATCGCCAACGATCAAGGAAATCGTACGACTCCAAGTTACGTCGCTTTCACGGAGACCGAGAGACTCATCGGCGATGCTGCAAAATCTCAAGTTGCTTTAAATCCTGAAAATACTATCTTCGATGCTAAAAGACTAATTGGCAGAAAATATGATGATCCTAAAATACAACAAGATTTAAAGAACTGGCCTTTTAAAGTAGTAAATTGCGGAGGAAAGCCTAAAATAGAAGCGGAATTCAAAGGAGAAAAAAAACTTTTCAATCCTGAAGAAATTAGTGCTATGGTATTAACCAAAATGAAAGAGACTGCTGAGATGTATCTTGGACAAAAAGTTACTGATGCTGTCATTACTGTTCCTGCTTATTTCAATGATTCCCAGAGACAAGCCACTAAAGACGCTGGGAAAATTGCTGGTCTCAATGTTTTGAGAATAATTAATGAACCAACAGCTGCTGCTTTAGCTTATGGACTAGACAAAAATCTCAGAGGTGAAAAGAATGTTCTGATTTTTGATTTGGGTGGAGGAACTTTTGATGTATCTATTTTGACAATAGATGAAGGATCTTTGTTTGAAGTGAGGTCAACAGCTGGTGATACACATCTTGGAGGAGAGGACTTTGACAACAGAATGGTTGCCCACTTTGTTGAAGAGTTCAAGAGAAAGCACCGTAAGGATCTACGTTCCAGCCCAAGAGCACTAAGGCGATTGAGAACTGCCTGTGAACGTGCAAAAAGAACTCTCTCCAGCAGCACCGAAGCTAGCATTGAAATAGATGCTCTTTTCGACGGTATTGATTTCTACTCAAAGATTAGTAGAGCTAGATTTGAAGAGTTGTGCATGGATCTCTTCCGTTCGACTCTACAACCTGTAGAACGAGCCCTTAAAGATGCTAAACTTGACAAAAGTTCTATTCATGATGTAGTCCTTGTAGGTGGTAGTACTCGAATTCCCAAAATTCAAAAGCTGCTAAAAGACTTCTTCAATGGAAAAGAACTGTGCATGTCTATTAATCCTGATGAGGCAGTAGCTTATGGAGCTGCAGTTCAAGTTTCCGTATTGACGGGAAGCAAAGACGATAAAATTAAAGACGTTCTCCTCGTTGATGTTGCTCCACTTTCCTTGGGTATCGAAACTGCAGGAGGTGTCATGACAAAAATCATCGAACGAAATTCTCGTATCCCATGTAAGACTTCACAAGTTTTTACTACTTATTCTGATAACCAGCCTGGAGTTGACATCCAAGTTTTTGAAGGAGAACGAGCAATGACAAAGGACAATCATCTACTCGGAAGATTTGAACTATCAGGAATTCCACCAGCTCCCAGAGGCGTACCGCAAATTGAAGTGACGTTCGATTTAGACGCCAACGGTATACTCCAAGTATCAGCTCAAGATAAAAGCACTGGAAAGTCTCAGAGCATCCGCATCACTAACGATAAAGGACGCCTCTCTAAAGAAGAGATCGAAAGAATGTTGAATGAAGCTAAGCAGTATGAAAAGGAAGATGCTGTACAAAGAGAAAGAGTGGCTGCTAGAAACTCTTTAGAGTCTTATGTGTATTCCGTGAAACAAGCTGCAGAATCTGCTCCAAGTGATAAACTTTCTGCTGCGGATAAGTCTAAAATAACGGACACTTGTGAATCAGTAATTCAGTGGTTGGATAACAACACACTAGCTGAGAAAGAGGAGATCGATCACAAAATGAAGGAAATTCAATCTGAACTTACTCCATTTATGACTAAACTACATCAAGGTGGTGCTAGCTTCAACCCTGGCCAAAAGGAAACAAATACCAGTGAAAGTGGGCCAACTATTGAAGAAGTGGATTAATAATGAACTGTAACTCTTATAGGACTGTTAAATTTTAAAGTTTAAACTATGTTAAATTAATTTTTATGATCAAAAAGTTTGGACCAAAGTGAGTACTATTTATATTGTTAATTCATTGTAAATATCATTATTTTGTAAATAGTTAATATTTTCAATAAATTTAGTTGAAAAGTAAAATAGTCTTGTTTATTGCATTCTCTCTCTCTCTCTCTCTCTCTCTCTTTTTTTTTTTTTTTTTTTTTTCCCTTATAACTGTAGATTGTAAATTTACAAAAATAGTGACTTAGTACATCATGTACAAGCAAACCTCTAAAATTATTTTATGATTCAATAATTATGAAATAAAGAAGAAAAATATTACAAAGTATTACATAAATATTAACATAAAATAAGTATGTTATTATGCAGATTTGAAATCACTTGAGTAATAAAAAATTAACTGTATGTGTATCAGAAGATTTATATTTTTTTTCTTACGCATTTATTGAAGTAATAATTACTAGTCAAAATAATTGTTAAAAATTTTACAGCATACTTTTTATTATTACTATTATTATTTGTGATTGTAATATTTAATTTTATTTTTCATAATTTGACAAATTTAAAATTGCTCAGATAAAAATCAATAACTTTTATAATGGGATATATGAGCTATAGAAACTTAAAAAACTAAAAATAAATCTCTTACAGATTTAAAATTGATTAAAAAAAAATGAAATGTTTATTATATATAGCTATGCAAACTATATAAAATATGATTTTTAAAAAAATTTATTTTTAAAAATTCAGTCAATTGTATTTTAATAAATTTAAAATGAGTTTTAGTAAAAATAGTAGAGTGTAGAATTTTGTAATCCACAAACTATTAAAAAAAAAAAGTTCAAAATATATATATATATATATATTTTTTTTTTTTAAGTCAGTTGTATCATTTATTGTTCAATAAATTTAAAAACCAGTTTTTAAAGAATAGAATAAGAATTATCGTTATATTGTGATATGAGTGAGAGCTATAAAAATGTTTAAGAACTATTTTTAAAAATTAATTATGCCATATATATATATATATATATATATATATATATATATATATAGTTTTTTTTTTTTTTAATAAAACTATTAAATAACAAATTTTTAAATGCAAAATTTGGATCATACCAGGGTTTTGGGGAGAATTTTAATAAACATGGTTTTCATTTTACTAAATTTATTGTTGGAATATGTACAATATTTTATTAGAACAATTTCAAAAAATAGAATGATGTTATACAAATTTTATTTTATTTTTATTGAATAAGGATCTTTGTCTTTGAAATAAAATAAGAATGGGAAAAAATGAAATGAAAACACCTGCTTCTAATATAATTATATAAAATAGCGGAATTTCCTCCAGGTTTAAAAAAGGGCAGGGTACTGCTTGTAAAAAAGGTACTTGATTTGTATTTTCCTTATTATTGATGCATAAATAAATTTTGATCATTATACACAGTAGTTTTATTTATATTTATAGCATTTTTCTTCAGTTAGAAGGCTTTTTTCTTCAAAGGATAGTAAGGGTGATTTATTTTTTTTTTTTTTTTCTTCAAACAAATAATAGACAGGCGCAAACATTTTTTTTTTTTTTTTTAACTGTTTGTGGGGATTTTTGTAATATAATAATAATTTTTTTTTTTTTTCATCAAATCATAAGTGTATAAAAATACAGAGAAGGGCCAACAATTTTTGTTCGTAAACTCAGAGTCCATAATAACACATGGTCATAAACCTGAAGTTTTACATGTCTACATAAAATGTGTATTAATATGTATACATGCTTAGTAACACAAATTAAAACTCGTTTATGTTACTTCAATGAAAGTAAGAGACCAAGAAAAAATAGTATTAAAAATTCAAATGAAATAATAATAATAATAATTAATTCTAGTTTATATTGTAGTACTTACAATAACATTACTTGGGTTCATCTATAAATTATGTAGCATATGAAAGTAAAAGGATAACAGTGTATGTTATAATGATTAGTCTATTTAAAAACGAAGAAGTTATTTACATTTTTTTGTAATCTATTTTTTTTATATCATTCTCTGAGCTATAATAAGATTGCACCAAGGAATTGGCAATGAAAAATAAAAAGTTAAGAACTTTGAATGAACACCATAAAATACAAAAAATGGGTAACAATTGTTTCAGGTTGGGCTACAAAACACGACTCTTCATCAGGAGAACAATGTAGGCACAAGTGTTGCAAACAAAGCAGCAACGCACAAGACCAACTTAAAGTATAAGCTAAATAAAATAAAACTGAAAATAAATATAAATAAATACTGGTGTGTCAAGAATTGTAAATATCGAAGAGGAAAAAAATTAAAAATATAACATATGGAAAGAGCAACAAACCAAAGAAAGTTATATGAGTAATTTCCAAGCATCAGACAGAAAAGGTGTTAAAGACATAATATTAACAACATTTTTTGAGCTTTTAAATGTGTAAAAAGATTCATGGAAATCCAAATGAAAAGAGCAAATAGGAGAAAAGTTATTAAAAAAAAAAAAAAAAAAACCATGAGATCAGCAGTGGCAGGCATTAGAGGATTTAGAAATCTTTTCGTTATGAGCATTCACCTGTGCTTATTTATTCTATATTTCAAACACCTCATGGTTTGACCAATAAACAAGGGATGAAATAAACACCAGATCGGTTTTCAGTAGGAATGAGATCTTTAAAAGAAGATAATTTAATTCTGTTGGCTGATTCTTTTAGTTTCATGGTGTTTGCTCAAAGTTAATATAGTACTTATTATTCTTTTAGCTATTTGTCCTATTTTCAGTCCTGTTTTGTGAACCCTTGACCCCTCTCAGAGTCTCCTGGTAATCCGTCAGCCCTCTTACCTTATACAGTGTTATAACACTGTCTAAGAATATTAAAATCAATAGAGTAAATAGAAATCAATCAATTTATGATCCTGTGAATTGCAATTCTAAAATATAACTAGTATGTTGTGGTCACCACAAGACTTTCTTCTATATTTTCCTATACAAATTCACTCAATAACAATATTTAAAAAAAAAATTACTAATTTTTTTTTTTTCGTTAAAAGTAAAAAAAAAAAACGATAACTTTGTTTTAAAGTATCACAGATTTATGGTTCAACCATTCGTTTTAAAGGTATTGACGAGACCTTTCGAAAGATACCCATCTTGAAACTTTGTACCCCAGGGGGGGGGTTCTTCCCCCCCCCCCCCCAGTGTGCGGGAGGGGAGCCGATGCCCCCACATGCACAATTTTTTTTTCCTAGTTAACTATTATTATTACAAACGAGACCTTTCGAAAGATACCCATCTTGAAAATTTACTTCCCGGAGGGGGAGGGGGGGACCGATGCCCGCACATGCACATTTTTTTTTTTTTTTTTTTTTTTTCCTAGTTAACTACTACTATTATCAATAATTCATATTTGTTTTACAATCACAAGTTTAAAATAACTCTCATTATGCACATTTATACGAAATTTTGTTCTATACTGCCATGTTAAAAGTTTTCATAAAATGCGATCACAGCACCACCTGTTGAGCAATTGATCCCCAAATCTAATCAGCACCAGTTTATGTCAGGGTGCAACTAAATACCAAGTTTGGTTAAATTTCATTCTTTGGTTCGTGAGATACAGCGTCCACAAAAAAGTGACACAGACAGACAGACATTTTCTAAAAACTATTAATTCGTGTTCTGGACATCCCAAAACGTGTAAATCCATCAAAAAACGGAGGTGGAAAATTTTCACGAATCCAATACTTTCTCTATATTACATATAGAGGAAAGTAAAAATTACGAGTTCATTTTTTTTCGACATAAAAATAAATACATTTAACTAAATGTGAACGTTAAAAAATGTAAAAAGTTAAATTATATGCATCTCACAAAAATTGATGTCATTATAACTTTAAAAATTTTATACCCATTGATAAAGTGCTAATATAGTTCTATAGCTATGATTCAACAGAAAATTTAAAAATATGGTACATTAAAAGTATTTAATCTTAAACTTATTATTTTTTTTTCCCTTTTCAACAACAACAACAAAGAGGGGGAGGGGCAGAATTTTTTTTTTTTACTTTCTGAGATATCTTCTGTATAACAAAAAATTGATTTGCTTTGACCATTTACTGTTATATATATATATATATATATATATTGTCATCACGGAAAATAATTTTGATAAATAATAAGTACTGCGCGAATTTGTATGGGAAAATATAGAAGAAAGTTATGTGGTGGCTACATCATACTACTTTTTTATTATAAGATTATAACCATATTTTGATACATAATACAAAACGAAAAAAAAATGACGTTATCAAAATAATAAAAATAATAATGCATAAATTTATTGAATTGGCGTTGAGAGCTTTATGCCCTCAATGACTCCCTCTCCAGGATGGATTGTCGTCAGAATCATACATGTATGCAAAATTTCGGCTCAATCCTACGACAAGGATTAAAAAAAAAAAAAAAAAAGGAAGGAAGAACTCGAGATGTCGGGCTTGTTACAGCGTGAGTATGTATTGCAAACGGAGTTATACATGTTGGCAAAATTTTAGCTCAATCGGATCATAGGAAATGGATGAAAATGTAATTCTGAGATTCCACCCACACATACGACATACCAGGTTGAATAAATTTGAAATGTTTAATTTTTTTTTTTTTTTTTTTTTTTTTTTTTTATGTTATTTCAAGTTTATAATAATATTTTAATACGTAATACAAAAAGCGAGCTAAATTTAAAAACAATAATAATAATAATAAAAAAAAAAAAAACTCCGAAAGTTATTGTATTTATACCCGAATCTGCGGTATATGTCAAACCGTGTTACATCTGTATTCTATTTTACATTTACACACACACACATATATGTATACAGTCGGTAACAAAAGTGTCCGAACACTAGCAAAAATTCCTATGTAAAAAAAGTACACTTCATACGGTTTTGTTAAATAAATCCTTGTCGAATCGTGTTCTTACACTGACTAAGAACAGGATTCGACAAGGATTTATTTAACAAAACCGTATGAAGTGTACTTTTTTTCCATAGGAATTTTTGCAAGTGTTTGGACATTTTTGTTACCAACTGTATATATATGGTAATTTTTTCTTGTAGGTTCATAATGTGTTTTTATTTTTCTGGAAAGTATACTGTTTTTATTTTACTGGAAAATATTTTGTCTTTAACTCATTTAATTCATTTCAGAGTAGTTTTTTCTTGTAGGTTCGTGCTACCAATTGATATTTTGCTAAAAGGCATATCAATTACAGAAAACCTACAATTTTTTGCCCAATGCTATGAAGATAGCACTTGAAAACGTCTTATAGCATTATGAGCTTTTAAGCTAAAAATCAGTCTTGTTCTGTTTTCGTCTGAAATTCTTTTGCTCATCTCAAAATGAATAGGTCCATTTCATTACATAGTTCTCTTTTCCCCCCTTAAAATACTATTATAAACCTTCTTTTCTTCAGAATATATTACCACTGTACTAATTTAATTTTCTACAGGCATTGTAGTCTAATACATTAAAGTAAGTACAGTCGGCAACAAAAGTGCCCGAACACTACACTTGTTGCTAACTGTACTATTATTAATCTTAAAAATTAAATCAATTTAAGATATCTAGTTACTTTGTTTGGCCTGTGTATGTTTCTTTGGTGAATTATTCGACTGACTATTCTTCATTCTCATTCTTTTCTTTTATCATCAAAAGGATTATATATATGTATATATTATATATATATATATATTAACTAAATCATTAAAAAAAATGTCCCAATTCATTTCATTAAAAGAATTAATTATAAATTACACATGATATTAAAAATATATATTTAAAAACCTACCTGCATCATCATGGTTCAGAGGAAAGTTGAAATTTAAAAATTCACCCATGAAATCATCATTGCCAAGATTTGGGAATCATTTTATAGCTTCCACACTATAGTTTTGTTGTTATTGTTTTCTTATATTTTGAGTGAATAATCTTTTTACGGAGATCAACGACGCGTGTAAGTGGAAACGAACATTTCTCTCTTTTTTTTTTTTTTTTTTTTTTTTTTTGTGCTATTGTAAAAGCTAAGTTGATTTCCGAAAAACAAAAAACAAAAAAAAATCCTGCGAAATGCGCGATTCATAAGTTTTTTGTGAGAAAAATGAAATATAGTTGACAATGCGATGTAAAAGAGAAATATCTGTGTAACTTGTTTGAATTTATCGATAGAACTAACCTCAAACAAGAATGGTACAGTTTCTTGGAATGGACGATTTCATTCGTTCATTGGCCTTTAGCCGACTAAATTTTGGGAAACCTCTATTGTATCTCTAACTTAATTCAATAAAAATAAAATTAATTAGGAAAATAAAAACATTTAATTTTTGGGGGGAGGGGGGGACAAGAAGTTTTAAAAAATTATATTAAAAATAAAATTGAGAAAAAACAGACTTAAGAAATTAATATAGTAACCGCTAATAAAGAACATAACTTCAAATTTTAAGTAAGTAATATTTCTATTTTTTACGCTTTTTGCTCTTAGACTAACACATATTTTTTCCCCCTGTTGCATTAAGTTAAAAGAAATTATTAAAGATAAAATTGAGAAAAAACGTACTAAAGAGATTTCAAGAAATGAATACAGTAACCGTTGCTAAGGGAGTAAACACTGTTACTAAAAAAGCTCCTACATGTGTTTATATGGAAAAACCGACTGAAAACAAAGTCCTACTGCCCTAAATTAAATTCTGTTTTCTACAGGATTTTATATCTATTACTTAAAAAATAAAAAATAAATAAATAAAAAAAATAAAAAAAAATGATTCAGCCCCCTCCTTTTTTTTTTTTTTTTTTTTTTTTAACTTTTGTGTGAAGCATGAAATCTGGCATCCTATTGTTGATTATAAAATCCAAATTTAATAACCATTTCTTACTTTAAAACGATATCTTAAAAAAAAAAAAAAAAGGAAGGAAGGAAGAAAGAAAGAAAAGAAAGGAAGGAAAAAAAAATCTGGTGTGTGATTTCTATTATCCACTATTGCGTGCATTATATGCACTTTTTGGATAAATTGTTGTCAGAAGACATAAAATGTATCAAACAAATTAAACACCTAACAATTTTTCTGTAAGAGAAAACTAATACATGTGTAACGACATATAAAACAGAGTTACATAGCAAATTTTTAAAAAACATACATCAAAATCTAACGAATGAAAATTAATGTTAAAATCCTTCTAAATATTAATTTTTTTAGTATTCGGTGCAAATATATATATATATATATATATATATATATATTTTTTTTTTTTTAACATAATGCCCACAGTGTTTAGTCACATGCTGAGAAATACATTTTTCTAAATAATCGAGTCCAGTTAGGAATGAATAAAAATATTTAAATTTATCAAAAATCGGAAATTAAAAAAATTCTATGAATTTAGAATAAAGTAATGTTAAAATCAGCAATTAAAAAAATTCCCAGGAATTTCCAATAAATATTTCGTTAACATGTACATTTTTTTTTTTTTTTTTTTTTTTTTGTTAATTGTAAATACTATGAATAATGTAATTCATAATACCTTTGTTTTACAATATCGTTACCCCAACCACACGATTTTTTTAAATACATATAATATAGTAAACTGATATATTTTGTACAGATCATGTGGAACTGCATTGATCTTTTTCAAAAATTTTATTTTTTATTATACATATAATGAATTGCTAAAAATTTTAATTAATGCCAAGGGAAAAAAAAAAAAAAAATCTGGAGTAACTCCACTCGACTTTCCGAGCATGAATTAATTGATGGTTAAAATAAAATAAAGTAAGAGAAGTTGTTAAATAAACGAAAGTGAAAATTATAATAGGGTGTTTGAGTATTTTCCTCAAATTGTACATAACGTGTAATTCAGCGCTAATGTACTTCAAATAATTTGAACCCATAGGTCATAATGATAAAAAAAAATTTCGTTATGTTCTTATAATATATATGTGTGGGTGTGTGTACTAAATTCACCAAAATGTATACAGTTCGTGCAACGGTGATCTATAACATACGTACCAATTTTCAGCTCATTTCGAATAAAGCCTTTAAACGTTATCGGGTTCACTCACAAACATACGTACACACGTATACTTACATCACCGTAATAATATCAAAAATAAACTCAGGGGACCTCAAAAAGTATAGATACACCAAAATCTCAAAGTCTAATTTTTGTCATGATCACAACACTTTCCTTACAAAGTTAAGCCCAGTCGGTAGAGCGCCGGCCTCGTAATTGGAAGATTGCGGGTTCGGTACTCGAGCCGGCCAAAGACCGTCGTGTACACTAACACTAACGGTGGCTGATGCACGTAAAATCTGTCGTGGCCGCAATGTCCTCCATGTTCCCATCAAAAATTATACCTCTGGGGGTCACCGAAGCGGGAGAGCCATCCCTTCCGTGGAGGATCAAAATTGCGATGGCATGTCTCCGGACCACCTCTAGGGGTGAGTTCCAGACCGTCGCCAATTGTCCATCTGCGCAGCACTAGTGCGACGTAAAACCCAACCAATCAACCTTACAAAGTTAAAAAAAGTTAGAAAAAAAATCAAAATCAAAATTTGTCTAATGGAAACATGGAATATCTTTAAAATTATCGTTCTATCTTTAAAAAAGTATTTTTAACTCTCTAAGAACTCCATGTTTATTTATTTATTTTCTCTTTCAAATGTATTTGAACTTTAGCGTTATCTTTAAATTTGGGAAACAATAGAACCATAAATTTAGAAGAGCCTTTTTTTTTTTCTTTTTATTCATAACATTCTCAGAAAGTGTTCACTTTCACATTCTCTGCAATACCAATGTCAAGGTTACTTCAATGAAATTAGGTAGAATGAACTGTCGAATTGTTTAAAATATTTTCTTGGAAAATAGATTGAAAAACAAAACAATATTTCCTTGGATGTAGGTAGACCATTCATTGTTTTTATGCCTTTATTTTACAATTTCTAACGGTAGATTCACTACCTACTTTTCGTAAATTAAGGGGAGCAGACATCCTCATTTTCTGAGGACAGTCCTAATTTTTGAGTGTATTGTCCTCAGTTGTCTTAAAAAATTCACATTCCTCATTTGTACTCGTTTTGGACTTTTCGTTCGCATTTATCCTCGTTTTTCGGTGTTCCTTAATTTTAAAACCCAAATAAACTACTACGTCAGAAACGCCAAAGAAAAATATTTGAGATGCATACAGCTGTTTCGGTAGCCTTAAGCGAATTCTTTTTGCACTGAAGATGGTAATCTTCAGTGCAAAAAGAATTCTGAAACTGGAGAAGTGCTCGTATTTATAGGAGAGGGACCGAATTTAGTTCAACCAATAGGATTACGGAAAAGGTGAGGAGTGTGGCCAATAGGAATTTAGGAACGAGTAGCTGTGTAAACAGTAGAAAAATTAAGAAAATGTGGAAAATGTTTTTCTACTGTTTACACAGCTAACATTCCTAAATTCCTATTGGCCACACACTCCACCTTTCCCGTAATCCTGTTGGTTGAACTAAATTCGGTCCCTCTCCTATATATACGAGCACTTCTCCAGATTCAGAATTTTTTTTGCACTGAAGACGGTACGCTTAAGGCTACCGAAACAGCTGTATGCATTTCCAATATTTTTCTTTGGCGTTTCTGACGTAGTAGTTTATTCGGGTTTTAATATTCCAACGCTAAGTCTCCTGTTATTATTCCTTAATTTTACCTGAAATTTTAACTCCAGGAATGCTACTAACGACTAAGCTCATGTTAATTATTCAATATTTATTCTACAACTAAACACAATATGAAAAAATCATGAACTGTGGCTGTTCCATTCATGAATTTGATTTGAATCGTACATCACAGCATACACGATGCATTTGGAAATACTCATATCATGTGTACGTTTGTTTTTAATTCATACCCTTTTTTGTGTGATGATCTTTGATATTATTTTATTGCTTTATATTTGAAATGGATCAAGCAGAAAACGTAAATTTTCAGCTGTTTTGGCTAAAAGGTATAAATTTATTAAAAAATCTATCTACTGATCGCTGTGTTGAATGAAATTTTACTTGTATTTTATGCAATAAATATTTGTATATGCTAGTGGCATAAAATCTCGAGTTAAAGTTAAAGGTCATATTCAGACAAAAAAATACACATGCTATTCTCTTTAAAAAGTGAGCAGTATCAAATGCATGGTTGATTTTTTTAAGTTTTCAAGCTTGTAAAAAATTCGGTTGGGATAGCAGCAGCTGAAGGTATTATGGCATTTCAGGCATAACCATAACCATATGGCATTTCAGCATAACCATAGCTTAAGACTGATTTAAATTAAAATTTCTTGCTTTTAGGCGAGTTAATAATGCTAGTTAAAGGTCAACATGGTAGCTCAGTAGAACTGGCGCTTTATGAACTGACTTGACTGTCGTTTTAAGACCTGAGTTTAATTACTATTCCTTACCAAGTCAGTTTTTGATATTTTTCAGATTAATTTTTCAATTCAGATTAATTCCTTCTAAAATATGTTATTAATAGAATCACTTCCATTTGAAGTAGTTATTATGATTATGTTTACATTGATAACTTGCTCTATAAGTATAACAGTCAACAAAAGTAGATATAAAATCATAGCTTAAAAACAATTTTGCACTCAGATAAAGCAGAGTGAAAGGTTGATATTTATACAAACTACGTTAAAAATATCAGAGCCGGGAATCGAACCCAGGTCCTCCGCTAAACACGCGGGTGCTCTAACCACTGAGCTACCCTGGCTGATAACCAGATCGGCATTTCCCACATAATATTCGTTGACAAGGTCACCGAGTCTGCAAACGCAAATATATCAGGTGAGAATAATTAATAATACCAGGGTAGCTCAGTAGTTAGAGCATCCGAGCGTTTAGTAGAGGGCCTGGGCTCGATTCTCGGCTCTGGTACTTTTCACATATTTAGTATAAAAATCAGCCTTCCACTATACTTTATCTGAAATGAATTTTCGAGGTTAATGAATAAAAATTTTCTAAATTAAAAAAAAAAAAAAAAAAAAAAAAAAAAAAAAACTAATTTTTATGGAATTTTGCGTCCTTAGAAATGTCCTTATTTTTCTCGCGGAAATGAGGACATTGCATAATTTGTCCGTCTTTCGCATTGAAAAATTCTGGTCACCCTATTGTAAATGGCTCTAACGATTTGGATAAACATTTAGAATTAAGGGTAATTGGTATTCATATACACTCCCATTCTCCTACGCCATGTAATCCGATGGGATTTTTGTTGCTTTGTTTTATCAGGATATCTCGATCAAAAATAAAGTTTCTCGAATTCTGTTTTTTACGTGATGATGATGATGAATTCTGTTTTTCGAATTCCCCTCTTCGAGTAGTCACTTTTTTTTTTTTTTCTTAGGGTGCATTTAAATTTAAATATTTTATTTCATTAGGCAAACTTAAGAGTCTAATTTTCAATCTAGAAAATAAATATTTATTTTAAATTTATTTATTTTAATTGTTTACTAAGATAAAACGTAAAAGGAGACACGTTGGAAGCGTGGTATTAAAAAAATAGAATTCGAAAAACTTTATTTTTGAAAGCGATATCCTGGTAATACAAAGCAACAAAACTCCCATTAGATTACGTGTGGAAGGAAAAGCTGAAATATCTTCCTCTTCAGCAAAATCAGTGTTCCCTTTTTTTTTTAAACACTTTCTAACAAGGTTGAAATGTGTTAATGATTTCGGTTTGTCCGTCTGTCTGTCCGCACTCTAACTACCATAAATATTCATGGAATTTCTTGAAACTGATATATGTTATTCGAGATCACTATCGAATATTCTGTATTGAAAATCGAATGAATACTTCTACTGGTTTGCGTACAGGAACACCCGAAAGTATTCCAAAGCATTGTGTTCTACTAGACGTATTTCTATAAACCATATTTTAATACCGTTACTTTACACAATTCTTAATGAAATTGAAATATGCTACTCAACACTCTTAAAAATTGTTAGAAAGTGTTAAAAACGCTTAACGTAAACGAAATGCAATTTCACCAAATTTCTAATAATAGCCCTTAATGTAACTGAATATTTTTGTGGGCCCTGTAAGTCTTAATGCTAATCATATTATATTGTATAGAAAGCATTCTTTTGTGCACATGAATAACATATTTCAATTTCATTAAGATTTACGCAAAGTAAAGTTATTAAAATTTGGTTTGTAGACATATCTCTCATAGAACGCAATACTTTGTAATACTTTCGGTGTCCCTATACACAAACCACTAGAGGTATTTATTCCATCAGCATATATAGTTACGCTCATCACTGACTGACTGACTCTGTTACGCTTAAGAATGCTAAGAGATTTCCTTGGACTCTGCCTGTGTCCCTGTGTGTGAACGCAAGTTGCCACCTAATTTTCATACTTTAGCTTATTTTTAAAAATCTAATTGTCCGATCGATAAGCTGTTTAATCTGGCGGTTTCAGAAAAATCGCCCCTTTCATTTGGTAGCTTATTTGTAACGAATTTTTGATTAGATTTTTTTAAAATTAATTAAAACATGAAAATAGACATAGCTTTAAAATAGACGTTTAAATTTTTAATTATTGCCTTTTTTTTTTTTTTTTTTTTTTTTTTTTTTTTCCGAACATTATAGTGAGGAGAGTATTGTAATCCTGTCAAAAATCCGAATTTGAGATTTTGATGTTTCTATACGTTTCCAGGTCCCCTGAGTCCGTTTCCACTATTTTTACGATGATGTATGTATGTATGTATGTGTGTGTGTGTGTGTGTGTGTGTGTGTGTGTGTGTGTGAACACGCTAGCATCTAAACGCTTTGCTCGAATGAGTTGTAAGTTGGTACGCATGTTGCAAGTCATGCACTTTTAAAAATTGTGTCCCATAAGCCATAATGATAAAGAATTTTTCTTTGTATCCCTGTAAAAAAAAACTGTAAGTGCTAGATTCACCAAAATCTATACAGTTGGTGCAACTGTGACCTATAACATGTGTACAAATCTTTTGCTCAGATTAATAAGGTGTTTAGACGCTATCACACTTTTAAAAATTTGGCCCCTTAGGCCATAATGATAAAGAATTTTTCTTTGTGTCCCTGTAAAAAAACTATAAGTGCTAGATTCTTCAAAATCAATACAGATTGAGTATCTGTGACCTATAATATGTGTATAATTTTTTTGCTCAATTCAATAAGGCGTTTAGATGCTATCGCACTTTTAAGATTTTGGTCCCATAGGCCATAATGATAAAGAATTTTTCTTTGTGTCCCTGTAAAAAAAAAAAAAAAAAACTATAAGTGCTAGATTCACAAAAATCAATAGGGTTCGTACTATGGTGACTTACAATATACTTACCAACTTTCAGCTTATTCGAACAAAGCGTTTAGACGCTAGCGTGTTCACTCACACACATACATACACACATACATACACACACACATGCATACATCATCGCAAAAATAGTGAAAACGGACTCATTGGACCTCGAAACGTATAGAAACATCAAAATCTCAAATTCGGATTTTTGACATGATTACAATACTTTCCTCACTGTAGTGTTCGGAAAGTAAAAATGACGTCTATAAAATAACAATAATAATTTTAAATTGTAAAGGTAACGAAGAGATAAATGAAGTGTGAAAATTTCGCACGGGCTTGATAGCAAATGAATTATTTGAAGCGAGAAATAAATAAGACGAAATGATCATTTTTCAACGGGCGGCTTAGTCGCCCTATACAACTAACTAGTTACTTTCTTCTATGTTCAATAGAAGAAAGTATTGTATATGTAAAAAATTTCGACTTCCGGTTTTCGACGGATTTACACATTTTGAGAGATCGCGAACACGATTTTACCATTTTTAGAAAATGTCTGTCTGTGTCTACCCGTCTGTCTGTCTGTGTGTGTGTATGTGTGTGTGTGACAAAAATTTTGTGGCAATTGTATCTCCAGAACTACTGCTCAGAATTCTATATAAGTTTATATGTAGATGCACCTTGACCTAAATTAGAGCCTATCAACTTTTGGTGTCAATAGCTCAACAGGTGGCGCTGTTACACAGCGATTTCTGCAATTTAATGGAAGGCTATACCTCAGGAACTAATGCACAGAATTGCACATAAATTCCTATGTAAATGCACCTTGAAAAAAATTAGTACGTATCAACTTTTGGTGTCAACCCCTCAACAAGTGGCGCAGGTACACAACGATTTCTGCAATTTAAGGAAAGGTTCAGGTTCTATTGCGTATGATAAAACAAAACTTGATGTGTGAGAAGGCCATTATGAGACATTGGGACATTATGCTGATTCAAGTTGGATGCTTATAGGCCAATAGATGGCACTACTATGCTGGAAATTTTCTCGATAACTGGATGGCTATATCTCAACTTCTATGGCATATAACTGTACGAAACTCGATATGTGTGATAACCGTTATAAAAATGCATTTTTTACGATGTTATTTATAGCCAATAAATTTGTCTTTTTTTGGTTATTTAGTGTTAGTTTTCTCTAAAAGAAAATCATTTGCATTCATCATGTTAGATTATTTTAATAAATGATATTTCTAATAAAGTATTTGATCTTAGTGAATTTGTATAGGCAAATATAGAAGAAAGTATTGTGGTGTCCGCAACATTCTAGTTTTCTACAGGAAACATCCGATAGTAAACTTCACCCAAAAAAATTCCAATGCATTGCGTTTTAGGACAGACATTTTTATAAATTAAATTTAAATAAATTTCTGCTGCAAAAATAATAAAGAAATTGATATATTAATATGCTAAAATAATATTTTGTATAGAATACGATATGATTCATCTTTAGATTTACAGGGTTACACTAAAATATTCACATATGCATTAAGAGCTGCAATTATAGTCTAAGGACTGCATTTTCTTTTACGTTAAGCATTTTTAATACTTCCCAACGATGTTTAAGATTGATTATTAATTCAGTTGGTCTATCTATCTGCATGCCTTTCAGTCCGTCTGTCTGTCCGTTGTGTGATAACGTAGGTAAAGAAAGTTGAAAGTTATATGATACAACAAAGTACGCACAGTTGGAAAGTTTTAATAATGAATGCATATCGCATAATTTTTCATCTTGTTAAATGTGCTTCACCTGGTTTTCTAGGAAACTGCTCGAACAATTTTAATAAAAATGTTATGTTATTATTTTTTATTTTATTTATTTTTTGTGAGATTACAAATAACCTATGTGACTTATTTTCAAGAAAATTAGCGCTAGCTGGTAACCCCCACCCCAGGCAAAATATGACAGAAACTTGGTTTTCTTGGAAACTACTTGAATGATTTTCATAACAAATTACAGTTAGAGATTTCTGAGATGACCATTCGATCTAAATTACCCCTCCCTTCCTTTCCTTTCCTTTTTTTTTTTCAAAAGAAAAAGTTTTATTTTATCATTCTTTACAAATTTTTCTTTTATGACTAAAATGCAGTTTCTATTTCAAAATCCCAAGTTATCTCTCTTTTATATGTGCAAATTTTTTATTGCAATATTGTTGAAATTTATTTTTTTAATTAATATTCAATTCCTGATTCCCAAATGAGATTAATGATCTGTAAACGGTAGAATTATATATCGTAAAAGTTCATTAGCACAATATGTTTTATATATTATATTTTACTTTCCAAACATACATACGTAAGGAAAGTATTGCAATCATGACAAAAATTCGAATTTGAGATTTTGATTCATCTATACGTTTTGATGCCCCACTGAGTTCATTTTTTCCATCTTTACGATGATATATGTGTCTGCGTGAACACGATAGCGTCTAAGCACCTTATTCGAATGAACTGAACATTTATATAGATATTATATTTCACCGTTACACGAATCATATAGATTTTGATTAATCTAGCACTTATAGTTTTTTCACAGGGGTATAAAGAAAAATTCTGGAAAATTTGTTGCCATAATGAAAAATTCTTTATCATTATGGCCTATGGGCTTAAATTATTTAACCCTATAACCGTTGCAGGCGGCTTTTTCCGCTTCTGTTTTCTGTCGCTAGACCGTTATAAGCGGCTTTTCCCCCTCATCTCTAAGTGTAGTTAGACCGTTGCAGGCGGTTTTTCTTTAACTAGATTTTCTTCTCCTAAACCGTTAAGGACGGCTTTTCCTTGCTCTCATTTCCCCCCATAAGTTTGGGTGATTGACAAGGGGTCGAACTTTCGGCAAAAATTAAAGGTGAGTTGTTGATGCGTGTCTATTGAGAAATCGTTAAACTTACAATAGGTAAAATTCCAAGTAGTTTTCCTCTTTCTAAAGAACAGGACACGTGCGTTTCGGATAAGAAATGAAGTTGAACATCTTACACTTAGGAGAGGAGAAATAATTATTGTTTTGTTATACTGAGAATGAAATACATACATACATATATATATATATAATATTACAGCTTATAAGTTATAATAATAATAATAAAAATAAAAATAAATTTATTTTTACTTTTATTTAAAATATTATTGTATTTTCTTTTCAAATTCGGGTATTAGGACACTAATAAAACTGATAAAAAATGTTAATACTTTTAAATTTAATTTTAAAAGTTAAAATATATGGAAATACTAATATTAATTTTAAATGTTTGTTTATATGTATTATATTATTTTAATTTTTCTCGTTTAAAAAAAATATTTTTCAAGGAAAATAATAATAATAATAATAACAATAATAATATTAATATATTGATCCAGATTAATAAAGAAATAAGAAGATCAATTATAAATTATAAGTATCATATAAAATTTGCATTTGCTTCTAAATATAGGATATTCATTAGTGGTCTTTTTAAAGTTTAGGACGCGTTAAATGTGATCTGTAGTCTGAAATTATGAATAGTACTTTAGATTTCCTGAGTTCTGACCAAGACCATAATACAGAAGATATCCTGAAAAGTGATGCATTCATATATTAAAACAATTGAAAAAAAAAAGGGGGGGAGGTCTTTTTACATCATATAAAAATGGTCGGAAATATGCATGCTTCTGTGTGTATGTGTAATTTTTAAAATGTGCTATTTATGCAGTGAAATTGTTGTTTCTGAATGGTGTTTAAGTTATAGCTAAGCGTAATCTAGCTACATGATATAACTGAATCATAGATGTATAAAACTTAAAAAAAAAAAAAAAAAAAATACTACAAATGGAAAAAAAATTCATTAATATTCAATAAAAGAATATAATACACATAAACATGCATATAAATTAGTGTTGTCTCTATATCATAGTATTTACCAGTGGTTGGAAAAACTACTTTTTTTTTGTAGTGAACTACAACTACAACTACTTTTTCTCAAATGTAGTTAACTACAACTACAACTACTTTTTCAAAAATGTAGTTAACTACAACTACTTTTAAAAAGTAGTGACTACAAACTACTTTTCTCTCACCCCCCCCCCCCCAAAAAAAAAAAAAAAAAAAAAAAAAAAACTTTTGAAAATTAACATTAATTGCACTTTTGGTTATTTTACTGCAATATTTTACATTTTAATTAGTTTTTAACCACCAAATGTAAATAATCACTTCTTTTCAATTTATGTGCTTTATTATGCATTAGTTCAAAATTTAAATGCATGTTGAATATTTTCTCTTTAACGGTTTTATATAGTATTTCTACATATTTTTATTCATTTTTAATCATATTTTTATTCATATTTTCATTTTTAATCATATTTTTATTCATTTTTAATAAGAGCTGCATCTCAAAATTTTCATCAGTTAGGCAGGATCTTTTGCAGCTAAGCACTTCAGATGCAAGAGAGAAAAGTCTCTCAACTGAAGCACTTGATGGAACACCGGTATTTGTTTTTAAATATGCCTGCTCCAAAAATTTCGAACTGCACAGTGATGCAGCAGGTTTCAGCGGTTCGCACAAAAATTTTTGAAGTTCATCTTGAAAATTTTTCTCATTTTTCAGTATGGAAAAATTAAAAAATCCGGAATAGTCATCCAGAGGCTGGATTTCAGAAACATTACTGCAATTTGAGGGGAACATGCTTTTTAGATAGTCTTCCATTCATAATTTCACCTGTTTTTTTTTTTTTTTTTTTTGCTGATTCTCAATCCAAAGAAGCTTGAATCTGGGGTTGAAGCAAGCTGAAAGGACCATTTCTTTGTCCCACAGTAAATGGGCAAACCGCTTTTCAACCCCAGATGCTACAGCTTCCACTAAAGGCTTGCAAAATTGTAGCCCAGTAAACGATTTCATTACTTTCAACAATTGGTGTAATGTTGGAGCAAGGTATCCCATAGACACACTGGATTCTCCTTGCAAAATATTTAAGGAATGGAATTCTTCAAAGGGTCCATGACCTTACAATATTCGTGTAAAAATAACACTTCGCCAGGCAAAAGCCTTCCTAATCCAGCAGCGTTAAATACCTTTTGAAACTTTTCTTCGTTTTCACCTAAAAGTTTACAAATCCGCTCAACAGCAGATTACATTGAATTTCATCGCGTTTTGTTTGGGATAATAAGTCTGATTCAATTCTGTGGAAATTTTATCTGCTAAAACAACAGACATTTTTTATTTATTCCACAGAGCTTGACACTTGGTAAACGAACTTTTGCTGATTTTTTGGAAATCAGCGTTTTCTAGAGCTTTTTCACAGTCTTTGGTTGCCACCAAATTCAGCGTATGCGCTGAGCAGTGGGGATGTTGTGGCAACTGCAAGAATGTATCGTCATCAGACACATTTCCTGATAAAATATCCGTCATATACGTTATACGATGAACAACAAAATATATTAGTTAAAACAAGAAAAAGAAATCGTGCACGTGTACGTTCAATGAATGATTATAACAATCGCTATGGAAAGATTAACTCAACTCGATCGAATGCGAATCGAAGAAGGGTTATTTTCGAGCACCAGAATCCAGTAACAGGTGATGTATGAGATACTAGTTAAAAGAGCATTCGCATGTCATGCGCAGAGCTACGAATTTCGTACAAAGGAAAAATATATGATCACGTGGTTCACAAATAGCGGCTTGTTGGTAAACAAAAGTAACGTTAAAAGTAGCGTTGAAAATCGCTAGGAACTACGTTTTTTTGTAACGCGCTACTCGTTACACTACATTTTTTAGAAAGTAGCGCGTTACACTACAAACTACTAAAAAGAGTAGCGACTACTGTAGTTTCGCTACTTGTAGCGCGCTACTTCCGACCACTGGTATTTACTATATTTAACAGTAAAAAAAAAAAAAAAAAAAAAAAAAAAAACTTAGCAAATAAAGTGAACTTTCCTCATTTTCAACCCCCCTCCCCCCATAAAGAAAGAAAAAATAATCTGGTATTTTTATCAATATTATTTTGACGCCCAATTTATGATTTCCATGCCTTTATAAAAAGGCAAAATAGAAACAGTTCGATTTTATTGTATATAATTTCCTAAAATATTTTCCATTAGAAAATCATTTCGTGAATGTGGAAGAAATGGGTTGAGTTTGAGCAGTAGAAATCCATAAATAAATTTGATAACAGATATACACATGCAAAGTTTAATAACCATTTCTGATAATCTGAATACGAGAAAACCATAAATGAAGTAACTAAAAAACATACAAATACAAAATTAAATAATAATTTTTTGATAAATCGAATAAAAATACTAAGAGATTTAAAATTATATACTGAATGAAATATTTTTTACCAAAATTAACTGTAAAAATACAATATTTGAACAGCATTTCAATGAAAAATCTGAAATGACTTCGATTGACGTTCTGGAAATTTAGTAATTAAGAGTTATTTAAATAAATTTAAATAAGAGAAGTCGTTAAAGAAACAAAATAAAAAAATCGTATTAGTGTAGTATTTCTCCCCAAGTTGTATGTCATTTTTAAAGGATCCTAATGAAACCACATTCCTCTGTCCGTTTCTGTGAATAGACAATAAATAATAAGCTCGCTATATTATTATTATTATTATTTTTTTTTTTGTATTATTATTATTATTAATCATTCTTTTATGCGTTTTTAACAATTTGACAGTATTAAAACAAACTTTAAATATTTTTATCCATAGACCTTAATATATAAAAATTCTTTTTTGCATCTCAGTTGAAAAGAACTGTCATTCTTAACGAATAGCATGCCTAATGATTTATATCTTATTTATATGTAGATTTTAGACGATAGCCCATTTCAAATAATTCGAGTTTAGGGCTCATAATTATAAAGAATTTTTATTTTTACCCATGAGAAAAAACTTTCAAGTTCTATATTCATCAAAATCCATATAAATTGTGTGATGGTGACTTATAAGGTACTTACCAAATTTTAGCTCAATTAGTTAAGGTGTTTAGAAGATATCTTCACTTTTTTTTTTTTTTAGTTCACAGTCAATAATGATAAAGGATTATTCTTAGAGTTCCTGTATGAGAACTCTAATTCCTATCCTCATCGAAAACGGAGACAATCTGTTTGCGCTCCCTCACTAATTAATTTCAATGCCTATGTTTGAATTGCACATCACACAAATCCCTCGTCCCAATAAAATTGATAATCTGGTTGCGTCCCCCACTTCTTATCTCACCAGGGTATGTCGCCGTCTATGATAGAAACTTATTACTTAACTCTTATTTAAAAAATTGAAAATAAAATCTTTAATTCAAAAATTTTAACATATCTCACGATATATAAATGGCTAAGAGAGTTTTCTTCCAGTCTGTCCGTTGCTAGACGCAAGTTGGTTGGCTAAGAGATATTCTTCTGTTTGTCTGTGTGTTGCTGACACCAGCTTTTCATACTTTAGTTAATTTAAAAAAATCTAATTGTCCGATCGAAAAGTTAATTAAACTGACGGATTCAGAAAAAATGGTCCTTTCATTTGGTACCTTATTTGTAACGAAATTTCGGTGAGATTTTTTGAAATTAATTAAAATGAGAAAATAATAACATGGTAAAAGCTTTAAAAATGGATTTAAATTTTTTCTTGTTGAAAAAAAAAAAAAAAAAAAAAAAAAAAAATTACTTTTTTTTTTTTTTTTTAACATAAAATAAAATATGCTTACACGCGAAAAAAAAAAAAAAGAGAGAAAATAAATAAATATTAAATTTGCTCCTGCACATGAAAAAATGAGAATATGAAAATGGAGTTAAAAAAAAAAAAAAAAAAAAAAAAAACTCAATTTTAGATTTTTTTCTCTTTTGTTTAAATAGTATATTTTTGGCACAGATGAATCGTGCTTGGCATGAAAGGTAATTCAGCATTCCATTAAAGAACTTTACTTATTGATATTTTAAATCTTTGATGCTGAAATAGATCGGACATTTTTCGCCAAGGACTCCACTTTCGTAAAAGCCACTTTAAGCCAAGTATCGCATAAAAAATATAAATAAATTATAAAATGTTGAAAAACAGAAAAGAAAGAAAGGGAAAGGAAAGGAAAACGAGAAGAAAAAAAAAGAATATAAATTATGTATTTTTGTCTAAAGTGACGATAAAAATTCAAAAGTCGCCATGAGGAGCTACATTAAGTCTGTACCATTTTTGCATCTGGAACAGTCGTATGTAATAAAATCAGGAAATGAACAATCGAGCTAATTAGCAGAAAGTGTAAAGTACAATTTTCAATCAAAAATGTTAGTTATAGTCCATATTTTTGTTTTTGCAAAAACAGGAGAATGTAATGTTTTAAGGTAAAAATGATTCGAGTCGGAAAGGGTTAAAGGGGGGGGGGGGTTAAGGGTGCTTGAACGACTTTTAGTCTAAGAAAATCGACAGATGCCAGTGATTTTACTAACTTACACGCATTGATTTCTTGCTCTTGCATTAGCTGCTCTGTATTTTGTTTATTTATTTTGATGTAACTAGTAGGTAAAACTGTTATAAATAATAAAACTGTTATAACTGTTATAAATAAGAAATTGAAGAAAGCTTTCTAAAAGACCACTCACACAACTAACTAGTTTTTATTATTATCTTGATGTGTTACTTTTTGATCATTTTTACTTTTTCTTACCGATATATAGGGTAGAGAAGGTATTATTGTAAGTTCAAATTTTCGAAATTGAGTTTTTGTTAAATTACACGTTTTAAAGTGCCCAGAATTAGAAAAACATGTTTTTAGTGGTTCGTCTGTGAGTCTTTCATCAGCATATCTCAAGAACAAATAGAAACAGAAAGTTTAATTCTGTATTCTAAATCGCTAACATATAGGGATGCTACACTGAACTTTTCATTGAGATATAGAAAATGGTTAATGTACAGGGACACCCAGAATAAGTCAAATACTTTACGTATATAGGAGTAATTCCAGGTAAGTAGAGTTTAGCATCTATAGGCTGCACTAAACCAAATGAAACGAATATATATATATTATAAGCGTTAAAGCAGGTTTCATGTTGAATATGGTATAGGAAAATCATTCACAGTTCTTTTACAGATCTATGCAAAAGAACTAAAATATAATGGATCAATATTTGAAAATTGATGGAAGCGTATTTCAGGTTGTTCCTTGTGTTATTAATATAGTATTAAATTTATGTGCAATTTATAGCGTGTACATTTTTAGAGGATATACAGGGTTACCAACAATTAAGCGAAAACATTCTTTTTTCTTGCATGTAATTAGAGGAAGTTCTTTACCATAATAGTTTACCAGGTCCAGGAAAACTGGACAGGAATTGAAATTAATTCTTCATACCCATGTTATAAATACAATTTTTTAAACATAAATATTTATCGCTTGTTTTTATATATTCACAAGTTTTGAGGTTTCCTGAATACCTAAAACAAGTTTTTAGCGTTTGATCTTTGTCTCTGTCTCCTTTCAGAACAACTCTAAAAAAAGTAATTTCAGGCAATTCATATGTCGTTTCTTGAAGTTGATATGTTTGTTACTCGATAAGTTTAAACAAGCTTGATAAGTTTCAAGAAACAGTGAATAAGGAAGTTGTCTGAATAATTTTAAATGAACTAAATTTAACAGCAAATTTTAATTCTATGTAAATGTAGTTACATTAATCAAGAGGAGGGGGGAGGGGTCTGTACCCCCCTCCACTCTCGCAAATATATTTGTCAAATAAAGTTGTGCTGAAACCTAATTTGAATTTTTCAACGAAGGCTTATATAACAGTTTTCGTTATTTTACCGCTTAATCTCTAATTTGTATTTATTGTATTAAATTTCAGGGTAAGGGACGGTCGTGTGAATACCACATCAAATTATTTACTTTCTTACTTACCCATATGTTAGAAAAGGAGAAAGTATTGTTTTAGGGTCAAATTTTCGAAATAGAGATTTTGTTCTATTTATACGTTGGGAGGCTCCCTGAATCTAAAAAATATATTTTTATAGCGGTTAATCTGTGTGTGTGTGTGTGTGTTATCAGCACATCCCAAGAACAGACTGTAGCAGGAAGACGAAACTTGATATTTTATACCTCTATCTTATAGTAATGCTACATTAAAATTTTCATTGAGATCAAGCAAAGAGTTCGTGTACAGGGCTATCCAAGAGATTTCAAATGCATTAAGTCTATGGGCGAAATTTCTTATAAATTATAACATCTGTGGGTTGCCTTAAAAAAATGGAATGATTTTTTTTTTTTTTTGTTTTTTTTCATGCAACAAAGCATGTTTTGCGTGGCATTTGATATAGAAATCATTCATTATTCATTTACAGGGCTACTCAAAGTATTTGGATACATTAAGACTACAGTTTTAAATTGCTGGAATTGTATTTCATTTTGTGTTATGTGTTTTCGATCCAAAATTAAATTTAAGTACACAACATAATATATATATGTTATTCAGAGCACCCCAAAATTAAGCTAACCTTATTTTCCATTGAATGTAACTGGTGCAAAATAATTGTTTCATTTCACTGTGTCGACGAACACTGTTCAGGTAGGAAAAAAAAAAAAATCATGCCCATACTGTAAATAGAGTATATTTTGAAATTTGCTTTCTCACTGTCATGTTCTGTATAATATCACGTTTTGAGGTGCCCTGAAAACGAAAGTGAAATTTTTAGCGTTTTATTTCTATGTTTTCTTTTCTTTCTTTCTTTTTTTTTTTTTTTTCGAAATACATGTAGGCATTGTAATTAAACAGGGGGTTGAGGGGATCGGGGACTGCCGCCCCCTAAACTCTCCTTTTAATCCCCTCACGCAGTATTATATCTCAAATAAACTCTCTGTAAACCTATTTTAGCTTATTTTTAAACTAGATTGAACTGTATTATCTTACCTTATTTATTTAAATTTTAAATATGAAATCTATCTGTATAGCTTTGAAATGCAGGGTAAAAGAAAGTCACGCGAGTGACACACCAGATTATTTAATTTTTAATAAGCTACATACCAGAGTTTTACTTTCCTCTGTTTTCATAAGAAAAATATATCGTTCTTATAAAATTTTTCGATTTCCGGTTTTTATTATTTATACGTTTTGAAACATCTTGAAGAGGATTCGATCATTTCTTAAAATGTCTGCTTGTCTATGTACGCGAGAAAACTTTCGTAGCATCTCTAATTAAAAAATTAAGGAGCAGAATTGCATAAAATTTTTATTTAGCTGCGCTTTGATATAAACTGGTGTCTATTAAATTTCAGCATACATGGCTCAATGGGGGCTCTATTCTACAATTTTTTCATAATTTAATTACAAGGTCTCGGACTTGTTGCTCCGTGCGGTAACAATGTCCGAGTAAAATAATATACAACGTGTACATTATTAAAATATTTATTGTTTCGATTTTATCATACCTTTAGTCTCATATGCCCTAGAGCTTTTTTCCTACCACGTATTCAATGTACAACCATGATAACTGTGGGTCTGAATGTAGACTTATGTAGCAATAAATCAAAATGTAATGTATTGGCAAAAAGTCCCGGGCTATATTTTAGCTGCTCGTTATGATAAATGTAGTATAGTTTCAGTCTCAGATCTATCGTTATACGATTTGAATTTTTCATTGCCTTTTGGGCCTTTACTTATTCTAAGCGAAATGCCTTATTCGTATATCCCCTGTTAATAGAGGCTAATAATCCTTAATGCATTAGGACATTTTATCTTGAAAAATTGAGAATATAGTTCTAGAAATAAATTCATTTAAAATTCAGATGATATTTACTGAACTACAACGACTGTGGATTTGAAATAATAACTGCCGCATAACGCGAGTATGAGCACACTCGATCCTTTCTCCTATTATTTTCCCCATCACCTTACATGAAAATGTAAATGGTCTTACTTGTTGCATATCCCAACCCCCTTTTCACATTTCTAAGTATTTTTCTATAAAGTGATAAAAGCGACAATTTTAAATAGATAGTTTTTCGGGGGTAAGTGTTTGATACATAGGGATTGCAAGCAGTGCTGCCAGATTGAGGGAAATTTTTATTTAACAGTCACCAATAGATTTTAATTGAAACAGTTTCTTAATTGTTTCAAAGCTTTTTTTTAAAAAATTTCGATGTGATTAGAAAGCCGTTACAAGTAAAATTTAACGGTGGCTATTGAATAAAAATTTCCCTTAAATCTGGCAGCACTGATTGCAAGGGAAATTTTCGATAAGAAATTAAAAATTCGGATTCAAATAACCGAAGTACGTTAAGCATCCCAATGTCTTGAACCACCATGAATTTTTCCATGCGATTTCTCCCATCGCTTGGACTAATATTTAGCATACTTAGGGAAAAAATTCCATTTCAAAAAGAAATTATAATTATAATTTTATTTTAATTTATTTATTGTTAATATTTAACAGAAGATAATTTAAGATTTAGCAAAAAAAGTGAAATCTAAATAAATATTATACTATTCTTCTTTTCGAGTTTCTTTATTTTAATTTTTCTATTGTCTTATTCAAAGTTAAAAACATAATGTTTACCTACCTGTAACAAAGTAGAAGAAGTATAGCTTACACAGTTTCACTGCGAATTATATTCTAAACGCCTGAATTTTAACAACTTTGTCAGCAAATCACCCTTAGTTTCTGAAACCTACGAATTGTTAGTAATAACAATTGTTTCGGTTCAAACTATAAAAATACAAACCTTCATCAGAAAAAGAAAAAAGCGCTATTTTCGTGCTCACTCATATTAAAAACATTCACCTGATTAATTGCTCTGTATAACTATTTCCACTCAAAACAAATTAAAATAATCTGCATTGGCATATTTACCTATAGGTTCATTTTTGGGCACCTGATTAATTGTTTTGTTCAACTATTTCTATTCAAAATAAGTTAAACTAGTTTTCAATTGGAATGTTTTTACATAGGGCTCATTTTTGATTCGTAAATATTGTATTTAATCTATTGTTGTTGCGTTTGCTATCAAAGGTAATTATTAATCGCAAGTTAAATTTGCGTAAAGCATTTAAATCATGTCAAAACTATTAATTACTTAAAAATAAAAAAATAAAAAATTTGTCATGCAATGGTTTAAATCTAATTTGGCAATACGCAACAGAAAGTCTGCCAAATATTGCCCGAAAAAATTAAATAAATACAAATTTTCCTAATTAAATAATTCGTTTTTATTTAAATTACTAATTTAAATAAAAATAAGTTTTTAATTTTATCTGTATACCTTTTTCTCAGCACATAAATAAATTCTTCCAATTATTTTTTTGGCTCACTTGTAGAATTTTTTCAAATGAGAATAAGTTCTAAAACAATTTTAATTTATAACTATTATTATTTATTTATTTTTCATTTATTTTGATGTAATGCTTATTTTTCTCTAGTAAAATTAATTGCTTTATGGAAGAAAGATTGTAAACATGTGTGAAATGACGCATTTTTAAAAAGATCAAATCAGTTCAACTGAAATGAAATACAGCTAAACAGTATCAAACCATATTTTTGTGAGAAAAATTTACTGTCTGAAAATTTCACAGCAATGACCTTCAGGAGTGTGGTTTAGCTTCTTATTGTTATCTACCGCATTGTTATCTATGAGAGTTGACACTTGTCACTCCGCCCCTGCTCCCCCCCAAAATTACTAACGTTCTTGAAAGCAATACTTCTCATACTCAAAACCTATTTAAAAGAGTTCCTAGTCGAATGTGCTCAACGTTTTAGAAAGCATGAGTGAAAAAATAGGTAACGGCTATTGGGTTAAAGTGCAATAGCATCTAAATACTTTATTCGATTGAAATGGAAGTTATATATGCTGTATATACAAGTTATAGGACACACGACCATCACACGAACTGTATAAATTTTGGTGAATCTAGTACTTACAGATTTTTACAGGGACAACACAAATTTTTTTTTATCATTATGACATATTGGCTCAAATCTGAAATCCTTTGAAGTGCAATATCGTTAAATTAAACAACATGCTATTTGGGGGGAAATACTCAAAATACCTATTATGATTTTCTCTTTATTTTAATTTATTACTTCTCTTACTGTAATTTATTTAAACAAAACGCTAATTACTTAATGTTCGGAAAGTCGAAGGGAATCACTCCACATTTTTGCTATTTACATAAGAAGAGAGTATTGGATTTGTGGTAATTTTTGACTGCAATTTTCAATGGACTTGCACGTTTTGACATGTTCTGTCCTGAACATGATTTGACCATTAACAAAAAAAAAAAAAGTCTGTGTTTATGTGTATGTGTTTTATCAAAGTTTTGTGAATGCTGTTTTTCACGAACTTTTTAATTTCCATGCGATTTATATACGCAGAAACGGTAATATATTGTACTAATGACATGCATCAGAATAATTAAATTGTTCTTAAAAAAAAGGGCATGCTAATGTTAAGTTTTTGTTTCTTCGCCTGATTATTGTCTGCGTTATCCTCTTTCACCTTCTACTCTTCTTATTACACTCTTTCAATTAATTTGGTTTTTTTGTCTGTCCGAGTTAAATTTTGCAAGCAATTTTTAACCCCTTCCCAATGAACCGATTTGTTTACACACGAGTTTATAATGAGAGAAAATGTAACATAAAAGCATTTTTAGGAATCTATTTCACCAGTGGCAAGTTCCAGTTGGAAAAATCTGTCTCCCCGTGTCCGTGACAAATATTGCAATTCATTACACATGCACAGGCCTGCGATTAAATTTTTTTCTTCAAGGTGATATGTACACTGTAAAAAAATAACTATTACCAGCTGCAATCTGTGATTTATTTTATCCAATCACAGAGAATTTCTTGCAAGAAATTCTCTGTGATTGGATAAAATAAATCACAGATTGCAGCTGGTAATAGGTTTTTTTTTACAGTGTAGTCAGCAGCAAAAGTATCCGATCACTAGCCAATAATATACGATATCAAAAAGGTACACTTAAAACTGTTTTATTAAATAAATCCTTGTCGAATCTTGTCCTTCTAAGAACATGACTCCACAAGGATTTATTTAACAAAGAAGTGTTAAGTGTACTTTTTTTAGACAGGGAATATTGTTAGTGCTCGGATACTTTTGCTGCCGACTGTATTCTTCTGGTGTATCTTTGGGTCGCACGTTAGCTACACACAGAGCCCAGTTTAAGGGGGGACTGAGGGGGCTGCAGCCCCGGGCCCAGTGAATAAGGAGGCCCTAGATGGGGCCAAGAAAACCCAGTAAATAGAAAAAAAAATGTAATTTTTTTTTTTAATTCGGTTTTTACAGTCAGAAATTAAAATCCTTGATACTGTTATGCAAAAATATTTAAAAAAGACAAATTTTTGAAAATTTCTTATAGAACTTAAACTTAAAAAAAAAAAAAAAAAAATTAAATATTTTTTAAAAATGCATTAAAATTTGAAAATTTCAAAAGTCATTCAAGAGATGAGGGGGGGGGGGGGGAGAATAATATAATCTGTTTCCTTCCGCCATGTAAAATTATTAACAAGAGCAAACTCCAAATTAGAGAGAGTTCTACAGTCGGCTGAAAAATTATTCGAGCACTAGCAATAATCCTTGCCAAAAAAAAGTACACTTAATACAGCTCTGTTAAATAAATCCTTGTCGAGTCATGTTCTTAATCAGTCTAAGAACATGATTCGACAAGGATTTACTTAGCAAGACAGTCTTAAGTGTACTTTTTAAATATAGGAATTATTGGCTAGTGCTCGAATAATTTTGCAGCCGACTGTATCTCTTCGAAGAACAAAAAATGCAGCAGATTAAGCTGCAATGTTTGGCTTTGCTGTGTTCAGAGCACGATTTAACAAGCAACCTGGATTTTAAAAATGTAATTGAAACTTTCAGTGCGGCCAAGGCTAGGAAGAAGCCAATTTAATTTTTTTATTCTGTAAAATATATTCTATATTCATTAAAGTTTTTGATGCAGCAACTTTTCCTTTGGTTGGTGAATTATTCTTTTGTTGTTAATATATATATTCTTTTAATTAATTTTTTGCAAACAGTTTCAGAGTTCATTTAAATGGTAATAAGAATCTTATTCTAATATGACCATTGTAAAATTTTATCTGATGAACATTCATATTAAAGAAAAAGAAAAATGTGTGTGTGGGGGGGAGGGAGGGCTCCGCTATTATCTTAGCCCTGGGCCCTTAAATGGGTAAACTGGGCTCTGGCTACACAGTTATCGAGCGATGTGATGACATGTCTTCGGAATTGTACAATTTTGATTCAACAGAAAGGGGATATCCTTTTAGGTTACCTGGGAGCAATCTCTATTTCTGAGTAATCATCTGAGAGGAGCGGAGTTTCCTAAAAGAGGAATTTATTGTTCAAATTTACATTTTTTAACCTTATGGAAACGTATCTTGTGTACAGTCGGTAACAAAAGTGTCCGAACACTAGCAAAAATTCTTATGTAAAAAAAGTACACTTCATACGGTTTTGTTAAATAAATCCTTATCGAATCATGCTCTTACTCTGACTAAGAACAGTATTCGACAAGGATTTATTTAACAAAACCGTACGAAGTGTACTTTTTTTACATAGGAATTTTTGCTAGTGTTCGGACACTTTTGTTACCGACTGTATGTATCCAAGGTAGCGACACACCCTTCTTTACGTTATCCGGAGACGTGCCATTACAAGTTTAATCCTCCTTGGAGGAAAAGGTTCTAGCGCTTTGGAGATCCTAGAGGTATAATTTGGATGGAACATAAAAGACATTGCGGTAACGACGGATTTTACGTGACTTATGTCACCATTAATGTGTATGACTGGTTGAAACGAGGTTTAAATGCACAAATAATTTATCTTTGGGCGTGTTCAGTAGAGCGCCCGATCCACGACCGGTCGAAAGATACCGAGCCAAAGCGTTCAGTGGTGTCGACCGATCGAGAGCGATCCAGAGTCACATCGTTCAGTGGAATGGACCGATCTCGACCGGTCGTGGATCAGAAAGCCCAGAAAAATTTCTTGATCCATTGGGTCACGTGATGGATCAAATGCGCAATAGGTTGAAAATCAGGCTCTGATTGACATTACGCAGTGAAAACCTGAACAATGAACACCTGTTTTTGACAATGATTGTTTATTTGTTTGATTAGCTGAGGATTAATACAGATGTACCTATTTATATGCATTGTTTGTGCTGTAGAAAATAAGGTAAGTAATTCCATAAAATGCTAAACTATATTATGTTTATTTATTTATTGTGTAAAAAAGATTTTTTACGTAATAACGATTTTCGATACGTAATTTTTTTTATTGATGAACGTAACATTCAAACATAAAATTAAAACAAAAATTTACACAATTTTAATTGAAACAAAAAAAAAAATATATATATATATTTTTTAATTCGGACGCTATCATATTTTGTTAATTTAATATATAAAAATAAGCTGGGAAGAATTATATTTCTTTTTTTTTCAGACAAAGCTTTTCATTCATGCGATTGTTTTTTGTTTACAAATAGAAAAGTTTGTAAACGATTGTATTTTTTACCTTTAAAACAATAAGTTAACTATAAGTAAATAAATTAAAATCCTTCCACATATTTTTAATTTAGGTAAAAATAAGTTTGAGATGTCAATTATTAAATTTAATAAACCAAACAGACTGTAAAAAAAGTAGCTATAAAATTATGCAGTGTTGTTTACATTGCTAGTTTATTTTAATATTCAGTCGGTAATAAGAGAAAAAGCTCTTTATATTGATTCATAAATCGAAGAAGAAAGTAAGATTATTTTTTATATAAATCCATTACTGAACAGCATATTTCATATTTTATATAATTTATTTATTTTTTATTTTTTTTCAAAAACGTTTTTGTTGTACATTTCTGTTCATAATAAAATTCGAAGAGAAAGAAAGGTATTTTAAGTGCTCATTAAAGATAAATCTACTCTGCTCCTTTAAAAATAAATGTAACGTAACATTCTTAACATTTTCATGATTAAAATTTATACGTGAATTTAGAAAAATCATAACCAAAGTAACGTATATTAGTAATTTGTCAGTACAATCAATTAATAGCTTCTTATTTTTTGTTAGCAGAGTACAGAATTCTACATTAATAAGAAAGAAGTAAAACTGTTATTACATAAAAGATCTTTCTTTCTTTTTTTTTTTTTTTTTTTTTTAAAGAAAAAACGTAATATAGTTTAGCATTTTATGGAATTACGTATTAAAAGTCCAGACAAAATAAACAGAAATACAATAACTTGCTAATTGCTAATACAGGTCAAATTAGATAGATGGCGCTGCTCCTATCACGTCAAAACTTTTCCACAGCGTTCAGTAGATTCCTGGCCCGATCCAAGACCGGTCCAGGATCAGTGACGTCATCGCGCGGTCGAATTGATCCATCTCGGGCGCTCTACTGAACACGCTCTTTCTTTTCTTTTTTCTTGTTCATTTTCTTTTAAGAGAATTTCTTTTATGCAAGATGGCAATCATGCATACTTTTCTTTTTACATCTCAACTCAACTGGCAATCGTTTAAAGTTTGTTTTGTAAACAAAGTTCACTCGCAGATTTACGTAGGAACGTGGTCTTTGGTCCTATGAATTTAGAGCAATTCTGTGCCTACGCGTTTTTACTAGTAAATTCAAGATAAAATTATTAAACAATCACATTAGAAGAAAAAAATTAAATCATCATGTGCTCATCTGCTGGAGATATCGAAGACATTACAAGCGTTTCCAACAGGATTCATAACATCTTCAATAATGAGTAGGCATAGTTTATTGTATTAACTACCACTGAAATATGAATGGACTAAATCTCAGTATAAAAAATTGCTGAGTATGAAAGTTTTAAATTAATAGTACTTAGGTAAAAAAAAAAAAAAGAATAAAAACTGTATAATTTTGTTCTCGATTTCTTTTTCCTTACCATTTCGTATCTTTGCCCACATCAGCTTTATTGTTGAGTCCTGCCGCATACATATGAAGCATTAAATGTGCCAAATATCTTAGGAGTTTTCAAATTACAAAATACCGTGAAATTATTTTTGGAATAGAACATCTGATTTTATGTATTTATTTTTGTGTTTGTGCAAAAAATATATACCTATTTACATTTTCTTATTCACTTTTTAACACATTTTGCCTGTCATATGGCTCAGATGCCATATAATTTATTATTAAAAAGCTACTTATAATCAGTAAGTGGATGTAATAATATAATAATAAATAATGCGATTTTTCTTTTTCTTTTCAACATATTAGGTTGGTTAAGAAATGCAAAAAATGTCAAGAGAAGTCATCTTTATTATTACAGGAAAAAGATCCTTTTTGCAAGTAAATAAATTACTTCTATTTCATTATTGAAATATTAACATATGATTTATTTATTTGATTACAAAATCACAATTTAATTATTTTTCTAGACAAATTTATTTTTTGTTAAAATGTTCATGTATATTCTATGAAAAATTTCTGATTGTAATTAATTGGTTAATAATTATAATTATATTGATTGATTTTTATACTGTTATCTTTTTAAATATGCCTGTCTTAACATCCTTTCCACTTCCTCTTTTCTGTTCTTTTAAATCTTCTGTGAACTTGATTTTATAACTATAGAGTCAACTAAAAATGAAGAAGAATGTATGTATTTACATACATAAATGCACTTCCTTTTTTTTTTTTTCTCTTAGTGTCATTTTTCCTTTAAAGTATGGGGCCGCGGTAGCCCAGTCGGTAGAGTGCCGGCCTCGTAATTGAAAGATTGCGGGTTCGGTACTCGAGCCGGCCAAAGACCGTCATGTACACTAATGGTGGCTGGTGCACGTAAAATCTGTCGTTGCCGCAATGTCCTCCATGTTCCCATCAAAATTTATACCTCTGGGGGTCACCGAAGTGGGAGAGCCATCCCTTCCGTGGAGGATCAAAATTGTGATGGCATGTCTCCGGACCACCTCTAGGGTGTGTGTCCCTGACCGTCGCCAATTGCCCATCTTCGCAGCACCAGTGCGACATTAAACCCAGCCATCCATCCATCCTTTAAAATATGTATATAACTAAATTTTTTTTTTTTTTTTTTTTTTTTAAATAGCAAAAAACAAAAATCCTGTACCTAATTATGCTTAATATGTATTTGTTATGTTTTAGATATTTATTACGATTATATAAATGTAAATATTTAACTGATACAGATCATCATAAAAAAAGGGAGAAGGGGGGGGATTTTTTGGTAATCTTTATATTTTCAAGAATGCTGAATCGAAAACTTCATTTCTGCCAATCACAAACATTTTTTTATTTTTTTTTTACTTTCTCTTACTCATGTATATGGTAAAAAAGGTAGACCTGCTAACTATACTAGTTTATCCGTAAAGGTATTAAACCCCGCCTTTTTTTCACACCAGAATAGTTGTAGAGCAATAGTCTTCTTATTTAATTATGAGAACATATTGCTGAATATTACTCTACAACTATCCTGGTGTGAAAAAAAGGCAGGGCCTGCTAATACCATTATGGATAAACTTGCATAGTTAGCAGGTCTAAAAAAGTATGGTTTTTAGGTCAAATTTTCAAAATTGAGTTTTTGTCATTACACATTTTGAGGTGCCATGAATCCAAAAATTATGTTTTTAGCAGTTGGTCTGTGTGTGTGTGTGTGTGTGTGTGTGTGTGTGTGTTATCATCATATCTCAAGAACAAATAATAGCAGGAAGTCTAAACTTACTATTCTACATATGTGTCATATAGTAATGTTTCACTAAACTTTGTTGAGATCACAGGGTTCGCATTAGAGGGTGGGATTGCGAGAATCTCGCCATATTTTGAAAAATCCCACTCAAAAATATATCATAAGGGGATTTTCCCTCAATTTTTTTGACAATGCTCCTTGAGTATTTCATCAATTTTTTAGTTCAGTTGGGTAATGTATTAATTGCTTTGAAACCTGTAGTTATCTTTTTTTTTTTTTTTTAACTTCTTTATAATTTCTTGATAAAAGTTTAAAAAAAAAAAAAAAAAATGGAAATATTATGTAATTACTATTTCAAAATACTTCTTAATTGTAAATATATTTGTTAAGAGGATTTATGAATTGTTTGTTTTATCAACAACAACTACGAAGTGTGAAGGCTAAAAATTGCAATAATTATACATTAAATTTTAATTTTAATGACATTAAAAACTGAGACAGACAATATACACTAAAAATATACAATTTAAAACATTAAAAACACAAAACATAAATTAAACGTTTTGAGTCTTTTACAGGCTCCTCATCAGTAAAAACATCAAATGTAAATGCTGAGAACAACAACAGACTTTCATTAAGATAGTACAACGTATTCAATGGGAACTGCGCATGCCTCATTAAGTGGTGAAAAATGTTGATTTATGTACCAACCCTCGAGGAAAATTCTTGAATGATAATTTAAACAGTTAGATATAATTATTTTTGTATTGTTAAAATCAGGTAAATAGTCAGTTTCTATGGCATGCTGTACAATTTTCAAACGTATATCTCGAGACATAATGATTTTAAATATTAAATTTAGGTTATCCCAGTTACTGCATTTCTGTCAAGCACTCTTTCAGTACTCAAAATCAAATTGAAAATAAATTTTGAAACAGAGTAAGTTACAGATAGCTTGAGCAATTCCTTCTGCAATTTTTGATGAAAATTTAGATTCTGAATATTGAAACAGTATATGTCCTTAGCCACAAAAGAGGAAAGAAAATAAATAAATTTCAATTTTTAACTTTTATTTGATTTTTTTTTTTTTTAATTGTTTAATTTGCAATTGTAATTCTCTAAAAAGAAATTTGCAAAATATAAATTATGTAATTTCTCACTTAAATTTAAAATATCCCACTTAAATTTTTTATTAGAGTGGGAGAATCCCACTCAATATTTTTTTCCTAGTGAGAACCCTGGATCAGACAAAGGGTTCATGTACAAGGCCGTCCAATATAGTTTAAATACTAATAAATATATATGAAAAACATATATTAAAATTTATTAAAAGTTATTTGCAAAGCTTTTCGCCACAACGTTATGGCATCTTGAAGTAATTTTTTTTTTCCCTTTTTACCTGAAGTTGCCATAACATTGTGGCGAAAAGCTTTGTAAATAATTTTAAATAAATTTTAATACATGTTTTAAAGTATTTTTAATATATATTTATTACTATGTTAACACGTGAATTCAATACGAATTTTAAACTTTTAGAAGTTTTTAATTTTAATTAATTTAAATACATTATGTCTATAAGTGAAATTTCTCATAAGTACAGTGTAACATCTATAGACTGCCAAAAAACAAAATGGAGTGAACATATTTTCTAATAAAAGTATGTTTTGTACAGACTGTGATATATAAATCATTCGTTTACAGAGCCACCTAAAGTATTCGGATATATTGGGGTATACTTGAGAATTGCTGGAAATATATTTCATTTTGTGTTGTGTGTTTTTCATATAACACTAAATTTACATATATAGTGTCATGTGTATATAGTTTATAGAGAATATACAGCAATACAAAATCACAGAATATACAAAAATTAAGCTAAATGTTCTTTTTTATTGAATGTTATTGACAGAAGTGCTTTGCTACATTTTATTATGTTAACGAATACTGTTCACATAGAATGGAAAATTAATTTCTCATACGCATAGTGTAAATAAAATATTTTTCGAAAATTGATTTTTAACTCTGTTTTTTTGTATATGTCACATTTTGTGGTCTCCAGTATACAAGAATCAAATTTTTAGTGGTTCATCTGTATACATATCAGTTAGTATAATTTAAAAACGAATAACTGCAGGAAATTCAAATTTGGTGTTTTGAAATTGGTATATAGTTGCCTTTTGAAAAATTGTTCAAGATTGACAAGCTTCAAGGCAAATTAATAATAGCCTTCAGTTTTATTTTTTAAAATAAATGTAGACACTATAATTGTAGGCACCCCCCACCCCCCGCATCCTCTCTACTTTAAATTTTATGCTTTTTAAAATTAATAGATATTGTTTTAAAGTAAGAAAAAATTATTAAATACATTTTTCATAAACAACAAAAAAGTAGCATACCCCCCCCCCCCCCCCCAAAAAAAAAAAAAAAAAAAAGTGTAATAAACATTTTTTTTTCTGTTTTTTTTTTTACTGTTTTTTTTTTTTTTTTTCAATAAGTAAAAATCTATAAGAAACAGTTAAAACATCTTATGCAGTTTTTTGGTTGCAGAGTTGTGCAACTTCTACTTTAACTATATTTGAAATTTCTGTAGAATTTATACTTGATTCTCAAACAAAATCTGATGTTTTGTGACAAATAGGGTTTAAATTGCCAATAGATTTTTTTTTAGCATTTTGTTAAAATATGTTGATAAGAATATTTCTAATTTCTATATAATGACCTCTAACTTTTATTTAAATATTTGCAAGTAAAAATTACAAAACTACTGAAAATATCAAGAATCATTAATTATTTAGTGTCATTTGGATTTAATTTCTGTCCTTACTCATTACTTCCCTTTTTAATTGCTTTTTCATTTTGTGCATATGACATAGCTGTCTCTTCTTCTATTGTTGAAACCAAAACAAAGTTTTACTGGTACATGTTTCTTACATCACAAGTATAGACAGTCTATGATTCATGCTTCTTAAATCAATTATAAGAAAGATTCTTGATTAATATTATCATCAGTGAACAAAAGAAATAGAAAACAAAATTGGGTACAGTAGAGAGTCAAAAATCCGCACAGCTCGGGACCAGACGTTGTGCGAATTTTAGGATTTTGCGGATTTCAGGGCCCATAAAAAATTATTTTCATTTTGAGTAATAAAAACAGATTATTATTCAGACTAAACACATACTAGTGAATAATAACACTGAATATTAAATTACTAGGTACATATGGATAATAATGAACATTAACAAAAATATATAATGAAAACAATGAAAAAAAAAAATATATTTTTCAAGCTTAGATAAAATCTGTTCACATGTAGCTAGTTTTAAACCAAACTTGAACCTGCAAGATTTATTTATTTTTTTATTTATTGTAAATAGTAGTAAGACAAATTTATTATTCTATTAATTTTATTGAGTTCTTCCTTACAAATTATGCCTTCATCAGAAAGCATTTTTAAAAATTAGTTTGTTATTATTTACCTGATTGATATAATCATGTTACAATAATCATTATTTTCTTTTGATGAATTTAATATACTGTCAGTAATTTCATTAGCAGCAACTTGGCTCTTGCAGTCTTTCATATTATTATTATTATTTTGTTTTTCTATTTTGTAATCATAAAATGCAAACATAAAATCTGTATTCAAGATCTTTTTCAAAAATTCTGATTTGCAGTTTTGCAATTTATTAATGGTGAATTTCATTGTTTGTATCTGACAAGCTGTGCGGATTTCGGACTTTGGCGGATTTTAGGTCGACGGATTTCTGGCTCTCTACTGTATAACCAAGTTAAGAAAAAGAAATCAACAGAATCCAAAGAATTAATCTAATATTCGAAAGTGCTGATAAACTGCTTGTACATTTTAGCTAAAATGCTAAAAAAAAAAAAAAAAAAAAAAAAAAAATACCAGATTAAATTCTGATTATTTATTTTATTTTATTTATTTCTTTTGTGATTTTACATTAATTGTTGGAAAAAATAATTTCAAATTATATAATTATGTGTGGTGTTGATAATAAACTCTTGTTGAAATATTTGTTTTGTATGTGGTTTTATTTTACTTATTTGCTCTTTGCAGATCATGCTTTTTTGAATACTGCAACCATAAATTTCGTTCAACCATTGGAAAAACTAAGAAAATTAAACACGGTGATAAAGTTCTTCTTGCTTATTCGGGAGGGCGCAAATCTGCAGCACTGTTACATATGACAGAACAAGTAATATTTTTATTAGATCGTGCTTATGACACTAAATTAATGCATTACCTTTTTTATTGTTATATTTATTTAGTGCACTGGTCTCCAAAAGTTAAGGTGATTTTTTTTTTTTTTTTTTTTTTTGTTTTCATGAAAACTTGAAATTTACACAAATTTATAATTAGCAGAAACCTCATTTTTTATTGACCTTAAATTATTTATTTATTTTTTTCTTTGGAAAAATAATTTATTATTATTTATTTTTTGTAGTAAACCTATTTCTAAAATATTTTTAATATATTTATAAATTACGTATATTGTCAAAACTATGTATATATCAGATTTTCCCCTGGGATTAAAAAAGGGCACTTTTTAAATTTTTAAGGGCAGTTTGGTGTTCTTAAAGGCCATATTTAATGTATAAAATCCACACTCATTTAAAAATTCTATTATAAGTATGCATAGTACAATAAATACTTTTTTAAAATTCGTAAAACAAGAAGCAAATTTACAACTAATTTAAGTAAAGAGACCTTACATACTTCTTGAGGAAAGCCTTAGTACTTGCGGGAAGGGGCCCCTCCCATCGTCAGAGGCAGCACGGTGGTGGCTTGCTTAGTTGTGTTGATACTGTTGACTTGATCTTTTGCAGTCTTGATTGTTCTATACCAGTTACGGTTAATTTCCTGCGCTGGGTCGTTGCCATTACAGGTAAGTGGATTAAATAAAATTTCTACCATTTCGCGATTTGCGGTGTATATTGCGTTGTTGTAATCGGCTAGTTTGCGAGTTTCGTTAAAATTTATATTGATGGGTTCGGTAGCATTTACTTTAGTGAGTGCGGTGGTTATTTTTCCAAATTTGATATCTGCATAATGTTCTGTAATACGGTTTTTGATTTTGTGTTTAGTCATGCCTATGTAGTAACCGGTATCATTGTTTGTTTTGGAGAAAGGAATATGATAAATTCCGGAGGTTTCAAGGGGATCAATTTTGTCTTTTTCATTTCTGATTGTTTGGTAAATACTTTTATTTGGTTTAATTGGGATTTTTATATTAATTTTGTTGGCTGCATTTTTGATTTTTTGGAAATTCCGCGGTCGTACATAATGGCTGGAGTGAATTTTTGTTTTGGATTATAAAAGTTTTCTATAATATTAAGTTTTTTTATTCTTTTACGGTATAGTTTGTCAATTAAGTCTTTTTTGTAACCTGCTTTAGTTGTAATTTTTCTGATGATATTGAGTTCTTTGTTTAGTAAATATTTATTAGAGCAAACGGTGATGGCACGATTGATATAGGATATATCAATCCTATATCAATTGCACCATCACCGTCATTTGTTGAGTAAAGAAGTTAAAATGGAGTTAGACTGGGCACCTTACCAGAAGAAAGAATGATAGATGGAGCACAGAAGTCTTATTATGAATACAGAGAAATAAGAAAAGACCAAGGAAGACACTCCAGTGTCGTTGCAAAGAGGAGATTGTTAGGTTTAAAGGGTCAGAATGGAGAAGAATTGCAGAAAATAGGGCAGATTAGAATCACTTAGGAAGAGACCTTCATCCTGCAGTGGATTGATAAAGACAGAAATTGATGATGATTTATTAAATTATTGTTTGCTGAACATTTGTATGCCACATTAAGCATCTCTAAAAGTAGGCAAATTATGTTAAGAGCATTAAACAAATGGGAAAATAATACTACATTAAAAGTTAAAATCTTTCATGAATCTTAAGTAAGGATGTATAATTTTGAATTTCTTTCAGATAGTTTAACATTACATAAAATTCTGCTATTAATTGTGTAGCATATATATATATATATTTTAAAATAAATTTAGCCGTGTTGTTTTTAAAGAGGAAACAGACAGAGAAAAATAATTATATGACATAAATAAATATATGGTTTCATTTGGAACCAAATACTTATGCGACAAAATATATTCCAAACATTTTTTTTTTTTAAATAAAGTATTTGCTTTTATAGAATGTTATTTTAAGTAACAGCATCTCTATAAAGAAAATCAAATGCAAATGATTGTTTAATAAATATGTTTCCTGTATCTGTGCTGTCTAGTAATTTTAATTTTTAAATATTCATTATGAGATAATTCTATTTGTTTTTAGACTTTGAAGTCAGCATCACTTAAGCAAATTAGTTTTACTCCTGGAGTACTTTTTATTGATGGTATGTTAACACTGATTTACTTTGGGACCTTTTTTTGTCCCATATTGTTAATTTCATTCATATGATACCTCAAAGATATTTTTATTTAAAAAATAAATAAATAAAACTAAAGGATATGGTATATGTTACTAATTCAGTTATTAAAAAGTAGGTATATTATATTTAATTTTTACTTATTATAAAAGGATAATTAAACTAATTATTAGTATCCATAATTTTTTATCCTTAATTTCATTATAAAGTTTATGCAAAACAGTAAATTTTCTAGAACTTTGTATGTTAATGAAAAAAAATCGTATAATATTTAGTACTTTCTTATTACTCAGGCCAGATTCATATATTGTTTAATTTTCTGCATTTGGTGAAAATTCAAAGTATGAAAATGATTGTCAAAATATTTATGATGCAGTTAAATTGAATCATTCAAGTGGAAAAGAATTAATAACAGATATTTAAAAAAAAAATTAAAATTAAAAAATTAATGGATAATTATACGTACCAAAGGAATCAGAAAAACAATAACACATAATAAACAAAATAACATTAATAGTACTAATTTGTTTATTTATGTGTTTTTATAAGCAAATTAATGTGTTTATAATAACTGTAGTTAGACATTGGCGAATTTTCTAAAACATTCAGGAATGAGTAGAGTTTTGATAAAAGTGCCAATTTTTTTTTTTTTTTTTTTTTTTTTTAAATAGTAAATATTGCCAATGATTTTAAGATAAAATCATACTGTTTAAGCTTATTAACATATTTTTCAATACTCTTGTTTATTTGTAAACTACAGAAAGTTTGTAAAATACTATTATTACAAGTCTTTATGCATGTTATATTATCTTTCTTCCTTTTTTCTGTTTTAGATAGTTTTATTACAACAGATGTAATTAAAGGTGTTGAAATAGACAAAAGGGAAAATGTTATAAAAGAACTGAAAAGATGCGGTTATCCTGTACTCTGTTCTTCTCTCGATAAAGTAAGACTGTAAATCCTCATATTGTATTAAAAATAATTTGTTAAATATTAATAATTTATGAATTTGTTGTATTTTAAGAGTATACAATATTTCAGGCACAGGAATCACAAAATTACTCAATCACAAAATTAACAATAAAACTTCTAGAACTAAACGAGGTAGTAAAAAAACAGATTTAATCTTTTCTAAAAGTGCCATTATTAAACTCATTTCAGATCTACAGACTAATTACTTATCTAACTATAACTGGTTCATTATTCGAAAATTTATTTTTGCAATTAAAAAGAAATACTTAGTAAACTTTCTGAATGTCTTTCAAAGCCAATCCTATAATAAACATTTTTCAGACATTTTTTATGATATTATAATGTACAAAATCAAACAATTTAATTTAAAAATTAATAAAAAGCCCCACAAATTTAAAACAAATACTCAATTGATTGTGAATTTTACAAATCAAATATTGAACAGTATTAACATTATGTCTATCATTAATGACAAAGAATGTTTGTTTCCGATTAAAGATTTAAATCTATCTCGTACCTTCAAATATCCTCTTCCTCTTGGCAGAAAGATATTCAATTATAATTCTGTATCTAAGTCTACCTCTTTTACTAACACTGTAACCTGTAAATGCAATGATCCTTCTTTCTCAAAATTTATTGACAGAGACCATGGACACATTATCACGGGTAATCTCAATATTATTGATAATTATCAATTAAAAAAATTCATGAAATTTGGCACCAAATTTAGACTTCCAGTTAAAACTAGCATTCCACAAATCTTTCAACAGTTTTCTTATGACCTAGATTTATTTATTTATAAAATATCTATTACTCATAATAAACCTATTGCCTACTTCACTCAATGGAAAGTTTTAGTGTTACAAAAAATCAAAAATGCATTATTTATCAATTCTTCAAATCTGGTGTTATTTAAAAAATCTGTACTTCTTAACTCAATCAAATCACTACAGGATGACTTTGTGATCACTTATGTTGACAAATCACCTAATAATTATGCCATTATTTGTAAATCCTACTATCTCTCTATTTTAAACTCTTCAATCAATAATAGTAACATCTTCAGTTTAACTAATAATAACCTTACTATTAATAACCAAAAAATACATAATTACTATAAACTACTTCAACTTCCCTTCAATAACTTTAATTATCCTTATATAGTTCTCATACCTAAGTTTCACAAATCTCCAATTAAATTTCGCACTGTCACTGTTGGGTGTAACACTTATAACAACAATGCTAATAAAGCTCTACTGGATATTCTAAAACAAATTTACAAATGTACTTGCAAAGTTGATAATTTACACTGTCTTAAAAATAGCTTTCAATTAATTCAATACATAAAATCGCTCGATTCAATTGACAATATTATGACTTTTGACTTTCAAGATCTTTTCAATAATATTGAGTTATCAGATCTTAGTAATATCATTTATAGTCTTTTTCAAGAATATAAAGCTCAAATTAATCTTCCTTACAATTTTAAAGCAGAAAAATTTAAAACTCTTCTTAACTTTGTTATCCATAATAATTATATCTTCCACAACAACGCTATCTATTTGCAACAATTAGGCATCCCACAAGGAGGTTGTAGCTCCAGTATTTTGGCAGATCTCTATCTTTATTATTATGAAAAGCAAATGTGCAATGATGATGTTCGATTTTATCGTTACATCGATGATATTATTGTATTTTATCTCAACAAGAACTCACAAAATGGCTTTTCCTTCAATTATCCACCTAATTTAAAGCTAACTCAAAATACTCTGACTAATCAATCAATTAACTTTTTAGATCTCAAAATAATCATCGATGGTAATAAACTTTACACAGATATCTATGACAAACGGCAAGATTTTTGTTTTAATGTCAACTTATTTACACATTTTAATTCATGTCTGCATCTTTCGGTATTTAGAAACATCATCATTAACCATTTATTTCGAATTAATAATTTATGCTCTGCAAAGTTTAAAAACAAGAATATTAATAAACTGATCACAGCCACTGCTAAAATGGGTTTTCCTAAAAACTTTGTATTTTCTATTTTATATCCTTAACCATGTCTCTGTCAGTACAGAAAAAAAAAAAAAAAAAATGTGTACACTCTTGTGTATATCAACAAAAAAATTATAAAATAATAAAAGACAATAAAAAAGGTGGCGGTTGGGTGGGCAGATGTTTGATTACGGAGGTGGGGTGGTGTTGTAAGGCTGGATGGTTGGGTGGGTTTGTGAAATTAAATTAAAAAAAAAAAAAAAAAAAGTAGAAGGCTTGTTGCATTTGCTTTGTATTACTATGCAAACTTTCATTTTCCAATAAAATTTCAGTTTTTTCCTTTTTGAGTTGTCAACTATATTTAATGTTCGAATTATACTGTTAAACACAATGTGATCAATCGGTGAATTTCATTGTGGCTTCGTGGTTTCATTGTTGTTCATCTGCTTTGAAATTTTGCATTTTTAAATCCATGTGGTTCCTGTTCTGGTTGTGGCAGGCTGGGGGAGTGTTGCCGGCGTAAAACTAGTGTAACCCCACAGGCAAGTCACAAGTCTTGCCGCCTGCCGCCTGCCTCCTTCTTCCTATCTTGTGTTTCTTGGGTTGTTTTTTCATTAATTTTGATAAGTTTATGGTTTTAAGTTAAGATTTGTTGTTTTACTTTATTGATTCGTTTGTTTTGCAGACTGTTAATTAATAGATCTGGTTTCTTTAAATTAATGTATTTCATCCACTGATGATTTTTTTTTTTTTTTTTTTTTTTTTTTTTTTTTATCTTATTGGTCATTGGTGTTTCAGTGATCTTGTATCTGTTGCTTGGCTTCTACTATGCTTAATAGATCATCTTTATTATATATATATATATATAGGCTGGATGGTTGGGTGGGATTGTGAAATTAAATTAAAAAAAAAAAAAAAAAGTAGAAGGCTTGTTGCATTTGCTTTGTATTACTATGCAAACTTTCTTTTTCCAATAAAATTTCAGATTCTTCCTTTTTGAGTTGTCAACTATATTTAATATTCTAATTATACTGTTAAACACAATGTGATCAATCGGTGAATTTCATTGTTGCTACGTGGTTTCATTGGCGTTCATCTGCTTTGAAATTTTGCTTTTTTAAATCCATATGGTTCCTGTTCTGGTTGTGGCAGGCTGGGGGAGTGTTGTCGGCGTAAAACTAGTGTAACCCCACAGGCAAGTCACAAGTCTTGCCGCCTGCCTCCTTCTTCCTATCTTGTGTTTCCTGGGTTGTTTTTTCATTAATTTTGATAAGTTTATGGTTTTAGGTTAAGATTTGTTGTTTTACTTTATTGATTCGTTTGTTTTGCAGGCTGTTAATTAATAGATCTGGTTTCTTTATATTAGTGTATTTCATCCACTGATATAATTTTTTTTTATTTAAATTTTTTTGGTCATTGGTGTTTCAGTGATCTTGTATCTGTTGCTTGGCTTCTACTATGCTTAATAGATCATCTTTATTATATATATATATATATATACATATTCCTATATCTATATATATATAAAAGAGCAGTATAATTATGAAAAGGAATTGTATTTTACGACTGTTTAATCAACTAACAGAACTAGGTGGAATGTGAAGGATTAGCGGTTTTTCAAGTTTCTATTGGCTGTTTTTAAATTTCACATTGGCTAGCTATTTCTCAATTTCCTACTGGCTAATCCCCCATATTCTGCCTAATTCTATTTATTGATCAAACAGTCATAAAATCCAATTTCTTTCTTACTGTATAAGAGCACTTTCATTACTCTTTTTTTATGCACGGATGATAGCACACTAAATGCTACCAAAACAACTGTCCACTAGCTTATTATTTCCTTTGGCGTTCTAAACGTTTATTATTCTTGTGCTTATTTATTTAATGCCAAGTCTGCTATCAGTGTACAATATTTTATTATGCTCTAAATTACTTAGGTATCTTTAAAATAGTAATCCATAAAATGGATAAGTAATAATAATGGCAAGCACCTAAAGTGTAGTTTCGGAAAATTCAGATTAAAATTTAAAATATATAATGAAATTTTAACCATTGTGACTAGTGCAGAATTGTACTTTACTGAAAGCAAAGCTTACATTTTAGATAGTAGTTTTTATTGCCCAAAGTTATTTATAAAACTGTTTGAGACAAATAATGATGAGAATATTTGTGATTAAGAAGCAGCTAAAATTAAATTGATTAATTTAAGGAAAGAAGTTTCTTTCCTTTTTAACGGGTGGAGGGAAGCTGAAATTTCAGAGTTGGGTTAGGTAATACCTATTTTTATTGCAACTGACACAAAAAAGAAATTTGCCTTTTGTTATATATATATGTACATTAAATCTAGTTCAGGGGTAGTACTTGTCCTAATTTTCCTGAAAATTAAAAAAATATCCTGAAATGTCCTTAAATATGATAAGGTGTCCTAAAATTCCTGAAATTTTTCAGCTGTTACACAATATATTGACATTTAAACTACCCAAATTAAGCGATCAAAAACCAAACTCACTCTGTACTGCCACACTTTGCTGTAATAGCTAGCCAATAATATATTAAAATCCTTATAAGCAGCTTTATTTCTGCACAGCTGCACTCATGCTTACTTTTTACTCCTATTACTATAGTACCATAGGTAATGGAAATATTGTATTATGTCAGGATTTTCGATTTCAAGTTTTCAGCTGATTTATTTGTTTTAATATCTTCTGTATCCATAAAAGTGATTTTCGGCAGTTGATCATGGTATGTGTATGTGGGTATGTATGTAGGTAGAGAATCTTTTGACTGTGATATCTCCTTAATTAATAAAGATAAAGCGACAAAACCTCAGAATTGAGATAAGTCTGGTGTACTGATGATTTTTCCAATTTTTGGTGAAAATTAGAAATTAGAAGTAGGATTTTGAAAACTTATAATGAGATTGTAAGTCCATATCTCAAAATGACTCTTTGCTATGTAAACATCCCTTTGGATGTCCTTTCATATGTATATGTTTGTTAGTTCAGAAAAAATGATAGATGTCCTGTATAAATATTTGAAATTTAGGTCCCGCAAGTGTGTTCCTTTAAAAATAGCTCTCTATGGATTTTCTTCAGACTTGCCCTATTAACTTCCCTTGTATATGTGTTTTCGTATGTGATTGTTTGTTAGTTTCCGGTGAGTAGATGACTTCGCCAAGACTTGGTGAAAACCGGCAGTGGAACCGAAAGTTGATAACTCAAAAACAGCTCTAAGATTTTCTTTGAATTTGCAACAGAAACCCCTTTTAGATGTGTCCTTTTATGTATATTACTTGGTTACTACAGGAAATTTGGCAAACGTCCTGATTAGATAAGTCAATTTTAGATCTCAGAAATCGGTGTTCAGAAAATGGTGTTACCGATTTTTTTCTAAACTCTATTTTATATTTGTAACATATGTATTAGTTTTATCTCGCATGAAAATTGTTACTAATTTTGTCCTGAAAATGTCCTGAAATTTTCAAAAATGTATGTTCTAAAATTTCACCTTATGCAAGTACTACCCCTGCTAGTTATATATTAACTAGATTTTGTCTCATCAATATACAATTTTGCTGCAAAATGCAACTTTGGATAGCCCACTACAAAACAATCTTTTATGCTGGCATTCTTACCACTATATCCCAAATTTCGTTTATCTGAGTGGTTGGCTTGGAGAAACCACATCCTTTGACATAAGTTTAGGCTTCAATTATCCATTTTTTTCAATCTTATCTTTAGGTCTAAATAAATATTCCCTGCTGTCTTAAAAAAAAAAAAAAAAAAAAAATTGAAGAATAATGATATGGAGGGAATACAATAATTTGTATTCCCTCATATATACAAATAAATATATGAGGGAAAATAAATTATATGTAATATGTGTGTATTTATTATATATTGTTACAAAAAACTTGTAAATTTTTTTGTGTGAGAAAGTAGTTTGTACAGAAACAGGCAGGTTCTAGTCAATGAATACTCTTTGTTCAATGTAACTTCTCTAATCAATACAACAAAACTGTGACTACAATGGATATTCTTGAAACAGTCCAATATTACTGTTATTTCGTCAAATATTCTTGTAGCAGTCCAATGAAGCATGAAGTTGTCACTCATACCACAAAAGTCATTATACGGTGGATATTCAGGAACAGCTCAAGAAAACAGTTACTTGTTCCATAGCAGTAAAGCAAATAACATCAAATACTCCAGAGCAGAAATTTTCACTAGCTCACAAACAAACTTCAGTTGCTTAGAGCACAATCTCCTAAGTATAATCACTCAGAAATAGGTATTAGAACAACCCTGAATCACAGTGACTATACACCCTCTTTCAGAAGTCAACTCACTCCTATTTATACCTTTTGGCGATAGGGTTTCACGGTAATTTCATCCAGAGCCTCATGGAAAATTTTAGATTGGGTCTCTGTGCACAGTAGAGCTTCGAACCTAAACTACTATTTTTTACCAAATTCGGTCACCAAGTTTTCGCCAAGGCTGACTTCCCTGCAGAATGAACTGCCCCTTTATTTTCACTTTGCCTGTAAAATTACTTTCATTGCAACTAACAGGACAATTGAGGCATGGGAAAAGATTTTATCTGTTGTAACAATATTGTTGAATATTGAATACGCTTTATACATTTTACATAATATACATTTTAGCCTAATTAGATAGTAAATCTAATAAACATTTAGGCATATTAAAGTTAAAGTTTACACAAATTCAACATTAACATTTGAAATTCCCGTCAACAAGAAGTTTATGCTACGGTTTGAAATCATTGATGTATATCTAAGAATTGTTGAGATCTTGAAGGAGAGTTCTTTCTCTAAATGTGATTGAAAAATAGTAATCATTAAAATATTAATGTCTACGGTAAAATTTTCAGGAAAATTATTGAACAAACTATAACATATTGCAAAATGTAATATACAAATGACACAAAATCTGTCTTTTGCTGAATAGGAAAAGTAAATTTTCTTAATTTCTAAGCCCAGTCGGTAGAGCACCGGGGCTTGTAATTGGAAGATTGTGGGTTCGTTACTCAAGCCGGCCAAAGACCTCCGTGTACACTAATGGTGGCTGGTGCACGTAAAATCTGTCATAGCTGTAATGTCCTCCATGTTCCCATCAAAATTATATCTCTAGGGGTTACCGAAGTGGGGGAGCCATCCTCTCCATGTAGCATCAAAATTGTGATGGTATGTCTCCGAACCACCTCTAGGGGTGTGAGTCCCAGAACATCGCCAATTGCACATTGCGTAGCACTAGTGCGACATAAAACCCAATCAACCAACCAATCTTAATTTTTAAAATATGTATATATATATATATATATAAAGCAATTAAATACTCCTTTTATTAAAAAACAAAATATAGTAAATTAAATTATTGATAAAAGTGATTAAAAATTATAATGTGCCAGAACACATAAAATGGGGGAAAAAAAAAAAAAAAAGTAAAAGTGGTTTTGTATTAAAAATGAGAAAAAAAAAAAAAATCTAACCTTTTAAGTCTACCTAGAGAAATAACAAATCTGGTATCTTTTTCTCACACAATTGCTAAATGTACAAGAAGTATATTATTATTATTTATTTATTTATTTTGATACTTGTATGATATTTTAAAAAATTATAAAACGTTAAACCTAACATTTTTGTCCTAATTTTTTTCTTTAATATTTGTGTAATTTTTCATATTTAAAAGTTTGTCCTTTATTATTTTGTATCCTAAAGTTTAGTTTTGTTATTATTTGAGATAATTATTCAATTTCTCTTTTATGTATACATAAATTTGCAGGTTTACAAAATAAACACTGGAGAAAATTTATATTCTTTAATATCGGATGACTTATTTGATAATTCATCTGACGATGAATCAAAATTCAAGATGAAAGAAAATTTCAAAGATATGTCTCTATCATCTAAAATAGATTTATTGAAACATTTGAGGTTAGTGACGTTCATTGTCAGGATATTAATAATATTATTTGAATTTTAATATGTGATGATTCAATTATTGAATGTTTTTGTTTTTCAATTTCATTTAATCCCCTCCTCCCCAATACATAGAGTTCCCTCCCCAGAGGCAGAATTTTGGCAACATGGTGACACTGTCGCAGAAAAGAAATTGTCGCTTACAGAAAACTTTGCTCATATTAATTACATATATTAAAATCAAGTAAAAACTACAACATCTAGAATGCCAAAGAGAAAAAATTGGGAAGCAGACAGCATTTTCGGTGGCATTTAGTATACACTGTTAAAAATTTCTGTAAACTTAATGTAAATATTTATCCAGAGTCTCTGTAAATTTACAGTAATTCTTAGTTAAAAGTGAATAATCGAGATTCTCAATCTTTATTTTGTATTTTTACCTAATTTCATTTCTTAATTTTTTAATTAAAATTAAAAATCACTGTTTCTACTTTAGAAAAAGCATTCCAAGTCCGAAATATATTCTCACCAATAATTAATTAAGTTACTATTAGTTATTAAAATGAATGTATGAAATAAGTTTTTTAACATCTCTGTTTATTTTTCTCTGTAATTTTACATAAGACTTAAGATAATAGACTACACAGAGTTTTCTGTTGAAATTTTTAACAGTGTACTGTATTCAGTGCATAAAGAAATAAGAGAGAAGTGCTCTTATATATATCGGAAAGGGATCTAATTCTGATCAACCAATAGAATTATGTGGAATGTAGGGGACTTTTCTCTTTGGTGCTCTAGATGTAGTTTTTACTTGGTATTAATAATACAAAACCAAGTCTCCTTTCAATAATTTACAGATATTCCCACATTTTAGTAGAAAACAGAAATTTATGTTTTATTTCAGAATTCTTCTAAAGTATATTAGTTTCTTTATAAGTAGACATGGTATGGGGAAATGGAAATATGTTGTTATTAAATGACGTCGTCTTGCAGAAAAGGTTTGCATGAATGAGACCTGTAACAGAAACCATAAAAATATTCTGCCACAGGGGTTCTCTCTAAGTTTGAAAAAGGGCAGGGTAGGAAAAGATGGTTAGGAAAAATGGGCTAAGGTGCCACTAACAAAAGAAGGCACATTTGTGGAGATGTAAAGAAATAACTTTTACAAAAAAGGGGTTTGCTTTATTCATTTATTTTTATACAATAATTACTTTACTCTTAACGTCTTTCATGCAAACAAACAAGCAAAGTATACATCTGCTTAAAAAATATTGCTTGAAAAATAAAAATTCTAAATACATCTGCAACTATTTTTGATCTGTGATTTAGTTAAATATCAATTTTAGCCAAATGCATAAAATTTTGTAGTCCTTAAATACAAAAAATCTGATGTGAGCACCACATGACTTCCTTATACACTTTTAGAAATATACATAATGTTAAAAAACATTGACATTGGACCCAAAACAGTTGGCTAAAAATATTTTTAAAAATGAATTATCACCGTGTTCTGAGCTTTTCTGAAAGTTAGTTAAAAACCGATTGCAAGATTTGTACTGGTAACGCTGACGAAGGCTGCAGGGACCCTAAACAGTTGGCTAAAAGTATTGAAAAAATGCATTTTCACCATGTTCTAATCTATTCTGAAAGTTTCAATTGTCTAGCTATTCGAAAAGTTAGTTAAATAAATTTTCTGTTGAATCACATAAACGTTGCTGAAGGCAGCAGGTATTGGAAACAGTGGATGTGGATTGGAAACGTGTTAAGACGACATTTGCAGATGTACAACTAGACATCATGACAGTTACACGTATAAATTGGCAACATTCAGCGATCATTTGTTTTCAAGCAATGTGAAATACAAAATCCATTTCGCAAATCGGGATTACTATACTTCATTATACTTTGTATAAGGAAGTAAAAAGAAAAAAGAAACTTGTTTAAAATTGTAATTTAACTCAACAATTCTTGTTTAGTTTTGCTTGAAATAATATTTTAAGTTTTCACACAACTCTTTTATATTAGAAATTTCAGCTAGATTGAGTTTGAATTTCAGTTATGAGTAAAATATGTTGTCAAAAATATGTCAATGTAGCATAGCACCACTCAAGTTGAAGTAATGCTTATAAAATTCTCAAGTTTTAATAATAAAATTATTTAAATGCTAGAATTGAAAGAAAAAATTAAAGGAATAAAAAGAAAGCAGTAAAATGAATCAATACATGTACTATCTCAATAAAATCCTAATTATAACAATCTGAACTCACTGTGAGAACTTAAACAAATAAAACCACAAATAAACAATTAATTAAAAAAAAATAAAAAAAATACATTTTGTTATTACTATTATTTGACAAAAAATGAAACATATTTATTTATTTATAACATCAATTTTTTTTTTTTTTAATTTTTTAATAATTTTAAAGTAAAAATGGAGTTTTTATTTAATGTCTTTTATAGTAATTACTGATTGAACTAAGATATGTGACTAGATTTTGTCCTAGTGATTAACTAAATTTTGTCCTGATTAATAAGTGTACCGATTTTCATAACGATCAGTTGAATGGTGTGGCGTTGTATAGCAAACTAAAAACCTGGACAAATACAATGACAAACTTTCTACTTTAAAATAACCACCATGTAACACTTCTTAAAAAAAAAAAAAAGTTTTTCAACCAAATGTTTGTAGATTTCAAAAACACTAATAATGATATTTAAAGAACCAGAAAACTTTCTTATTTTAGTTAAAGACAAATAAAAACTAGTATGTTGTGGCCACCACAAGACTTTCTTCTATATTTTCCTATACAAACTCACTCAATAATAATAATAAAAAAAAAAAAATTACAATTTTTTCCCCCGAGTTTTTTTTTATTAAAAGTAAAAAAAAATCGATAACTTTGTTTTTAATTATCACATATTTATGGTTCAACCATTTGTTTTAAAGGTATTGACGAGACTTTTCGAAAGATACCCATCTTGAAAATTTCCTCCCCTCGAGGGGGGGAGGGGGTGGCGAGGCTCCTACACATACAAAAATTCTTTCCCAGTTGACTATCTCTATTATAAATAATTCTTGCAAATTTCATAATGATTACTAAAAAATAATTCTCTTTATGCACATTTATATAAAATTTTGTCCTATATCACCATGTTAAAAATTTAGAAAAAACGGGATGGCTACACAACCTGTAAGACAGTTTTTACCAAAAGTTGATAGGCACTAATTTATGTCAAGGTGCAACTACATACCAATTTGTATGAAATTCTGTGCAGTATTTCCTGAGATACAGTTGCCACAAAATTTTGTCACACACACAGACTGACTGACAGACAGACAGACATTTTCTGAAAATGGTTAAATCATGTTCTACAGCTCTCAAAACGTGTAAATCCATCAAAAACCCAAGGTCGAAAATTTTTACGAATCCAATACTTTCTTCTATTGAATATAGAAGAAAGTAATTATAGGATAATTTTCTTTAAAAAAGAATAAAAGTTCCAAAAATATTTGTGGTATATTTCTTTAACTGATGATTCAATTTGATACTTTATTAAGTTAACAAACATGATACATTGCATCATTATGTGTGTTTTGTTTTCTATTGCTGACTGATTTTATAAATTGTAATATTTTTTCCATCTTATTTTGAAATTTCAGATTGCTCCTTATCACAGAAATATCCAAACAAGCTGGCTATGATTTTGTATTTGTGGGTGACACTGCTTCTTCATTAGCTGTTGAATTACTTTCAGATATAGCTCTCGGAAGAGGGTCACAAATATTTTCTGATACTGTAAGTTTATTATGTATTTTATTAATTCATAAACATAATGTAACCCAGCACTGCATAGCGTAGTAAAAAATTTTTAGCTTATATAAAATTGTTAAAGTCCATTTTTTTATATAATTGCATAATACATTTTTTCACTTTTTAAGTGTGAAATTATGACTTATGTCAAGTAGACAGGGTTCGTAATTATCATGATATTTTCGAAAATATCAAAATTATCCGATATTTTCAAAATTGTGAACTTATGATAAATATTTTCAGATTTAATGCAACTTAAACACCTATACATATTGCACATTATATAAAAACTAATATAAAACATTATTCTAATATAAAATAGTACTTTTTATATATATAATTATAAATAATATAATTTTTGTTTTTTTGTTTTTTTTTAAACACTAACAAAATTTTAAGTTAAACAATTTCTCTTTCAAAACACAAATAATAAAACTATCTCAAATCTCAAGAATGTTTTATTTCTGTTACAAAACTAAGTACAAAATGAAATTTATTTATTTTTGTTAAAAAATTTAAACAGAAATGTAAGTTTTTCTGCTTTTTCAGATCCTAGCCTGTTGCGCAATTTAGAATGAACAAAACCAAAGCTAGAGAAAATTCTCTCTGAGGATGTTGTTGTTGGGTACTTTAGAAAAACATTTTCAGATGTGTAAAAATAATTTTTGTTAAGCATTTCATTTAAAATAAAATTTTCAATAACAATTGAAAATTTAAAGTTCTAATTTTTAGACAAAAAATATAAGTATGATGAATAATCTATTTTCAAAATACTTCACATGAATGAAAATATCAAAAATCCTGATATTTTAAAAATAAATATCGGATATATATCATGATATATATTGTTGTTGTTGTCGTGTGCCACTCGGAAATTCCGAGCCCCGGTAGTGGAACTACCGGGCTTATTTTAAGGCAAAAGGGTTGCGTCTTCCGTTATTAGGAACACCTCATAGGGAGGAAGTACGACTTTGATTGATATATATCCCCAACCCTGAGTGGAAATATAGTATAATTCTGTACTGATAAGTATAAAGGATTTAAGTCCAAATATGTCAATTTTGAGTTAAGTACATAGTCAGACCCAGAAAAAAAATTATATGTCGATTGGTATAAAGGATTTAAATCCATGTCATTTAGTTTTTGAGAAAATCCATTGGTAAAAAAAGATTCAAATCAGAAATTTAGCATTAATCTTTGTATAAAACATTTAATTCAGTTTTTTTCCTTTATTAAATGAAGGCTGACAATCACTGAACGGTATAAAGGGTATAAATCAACATAATCTCTTTTTCCTAATCGATTCTTCTGATTAGTTTTTAGTTAGTTTAACTTTATTTTTCATCTCCTGAAAAATCAAGAATATGGGCTTAAATCCTTTATACTTATCAGTGCAGAATTTCACACCCTTTTCTGTTTAAAATTATTTATATTTATCAATTAATTGATGAATATATGTTGGTTGCTTAATGTTTTTATTAATATTTTTAGTGTTTTTGTGACACAAGGTATAAAGTTTCTATATGCAGACCTTTAAGGTAAATATAATTTAGCTTATTTCAAAACTTTTTCCATTTCTTATTCAACTTAAAAATGTTATTTTACCTTTCTATTTATTTATTCATCTTTTACAGAGAATTTTTGAACAAGGAAATTTCCTTCTATAACCATTTACATTCTGTACCTTATGAAATATTTCCAGATTTTCTCACTATGGTATGCATTTTCTACATACTGATTAAAACTATAGAGTTACATAAAGTTTTGTTTAATTTTATAAAATTGCTTGGTAGATTTAATTTTGAAGTAATTATTATTATTATTTAATTATTTTTATGAGTTTGGTGATTTTATTTATGGAACACTAATTCTTAATCTTCAACTTGATTATATTTTCACATTTCCACATCAATTTACTTGTGTTTTTTATTTACTTTTTAGATAAGATTTTGAATTTTAGAGAAAAACTTCAAATTTATTTCTTAGCTATGACAATGATTGTTAAAATAATAATTTTAAATTAACTAACTGGTGTGCAATAAATATTTAAACTTTAAAACTTCTTCACACACCACAAAATAAAGGGAACTACCTGTTCTAATAGTTACTGATTACACTGCTCGGCATGAAAATTGCCCCAACACCATTTTGGCAAATTCTTATGTAAAATGACTGCCTGAATACGAATATGACGTCCATTTTGCCCTATTACCCACCGTTTTTTAGGGACAGCACCCTATTTTTATCACTTTTCGGTAATTTTATGGCTATACATTTTATTTTTAGGGGGGGGGGGGGATATTTTAACTGTTAAATATCTTTGAGGGCTACAGAGTTGGAAAATTCTAAAACATCAACATTTGCGGCAAAGGGAAAATTTAGGGGGTGGGGGATTTGCCACTGAAATCATGTATTACATTTCTTATATATTTTTAATTTATTATTAATGTTATTTATTAAACATTATATATTTTTGTTTTTAAGTGTTAAATTAATTCTTTTTCATTCTCCAAATCAAATTCATGGCCATAAAATTACCGAACAGTGATAAAAATTGAGGGAGGGGGTGGTGTCCCGAGAAAACTGTGGGTGACTGGGCAAAATGGTAGTCATATTCGGATTTAGGAGATCATTTTACATAAGAATCAGCAAGAATGGTATCAGGGGTCGAAATTTTTTTTTTTCAGAGCAGTGTTATTAACTCTTCAAAAAGTCATGGCTCACATTATATATTCTCCCCTCAAATTGCATGTGAGTCATTCCACCTCAATTTATTTACGCAGTAATAAAATGTGCTACATAAATATTATAGACTAGTTAAAAAAATGATAATAATAAATAGAGTATTAACAAATAAGAGAAATACAAAATATCTGTGATTAGGTGGTCACCCAGGTAAAAAATAGGAAGTATAGCTGAAAACAGGGTTGCCACGCTACCTGGAGAACCTGGAATAGTCAGGGAATTTGAAAATTGACCATAAAAGTCAGGGAATTTGAATATTTTAGCCAGAATCTGGAAAAGTGAGGGAATTTCATGCAATGATTGCCAAAAAAAATAGCAAATTTTTCCTCCAACGTAGAGTCATTTTTCTTGTTTTTTTTTTTTTTTTTTTTTTTTTTTCTTAGTTTCCACCATTTTTTAAAAACAAGCCTTCTTAGAAAGACCCCTGCATGGAGGGCAATCTGTTCTTAGGTCAAAGTAATATGTAACTTTTCTGTTTTCAAGTGGTACCATAATTATTTTGCCCTCAAAACAACATATGGCTAGACTGGAATTTTCTTAGAACACGTCTGGAAAACCTGAAAAAGTCAGGGAATTTCATTCTGCTATTTGAGTGGCAACCCTGTGAAAATTAGGTCTACTGAAATTAGCTGTCAGGCAAAAGAGAAAAATGTAGTGTAATTTTATTTCTTCTGCATGTGTATGTTTCAGGAGTTAAAGAACTTTCAGCGTGCCTACTTTATACAAAAATTGAATCTACTTCCCCCACAATGCAGTCAGAAAACAATATATTCATTCAAACTCATAGTCCAAGTTTCTCATTTCCCACAGTTACACAATACTTTTTGAAATTATTGGGTGGAAAGGTTAGACACTTGTCAGATAAAATCACCCATGAGTATTTTGAGGGGGCTTATTACTATAGCTATGCTTAGTTAAAAGTAGCTTGTTAATGTTTCCCCAGATATAATTAAAAATTCAAAACTAGTAATGGCACAAAGCACAGTTTGCCCGAAGCGCCGAGTACCGAAGCTTCGACAAGCTAATCGCCGTTCGGCCGAAGCTCCGGCATCATTGTGGGATTGTTTTGCAGAAATCACAAACAATGAATTACTCACAGAACACTCTGAAAAATCATCGGCTAAAGAGCTAGAAAACAATCCGCTTTTAAATAGAACACATTGTCTGTTGGAATTGGTGGAGATGGAGAGAAAATAATAAAATATTTCCCAGATTATCTGATTTGGCTGAATGCTATTTATCTGCTCCAAGTAGCAGTATTTATAGCGAAAGGTTATTTTCTGAAGCTGAAAATGTGTATGAGGAAAAAAGGAATAGAATTCTTCCTAAAAATGCAAAAACATTGATTTTTTTGCATCATAATTTAAAATTGTGTGATAAATGATAAAATGAAGTAATGTTAACTAACTTTGTATGTAATGTGATGAAAATAAACATAAAAACCAATTTACAGTATGTCAGTTATTAACCTAGAAAACATTTTATCATGTGATAATAACTAATCTAGAATAAATGTTATAACTTTAATTATCTGGAATAAATATTTAGAATTTAGATCTAGGGTGGATGTGCAAGTTATAGGCACCCTCCTCCTATTCTGGTTTATAAAAAGTAAATAAAAATTCTGCTTTTATTTATTTCAACAATTCTCTGCATGTTTTTATAATCCTAGGTTACTGTTAATCTTGATTATGGACTATGTTGTTAATTTTGATTATTAACTATATATGACTATGACTAAGTTTCAAAGCTAGAAATATTTAAAGAATGTTTCATGCAATATTTTAATAGCTTCATTTTAAAGCAACTAAAGCTGTTCATATAATTAAATTGTTAACTAAATATAATGTAATGTAACTTATTTCTTAGTAACTTTCAATTTAAATAGAATATATTATTAATTGTTGTATGATTTATGGTTCCAAAGAGTCAATGCACACAAACTTTTAAATATAAATTTCTACTATGTTTTATTATAAGGTGCCATTGTGCATAACTTAATGGCAATGTTTTATATAATAATAATTGTTGTTAAAAGAATATTCACAACATAAATTGTTATATGCTGAATCGGCCGAATCACGCTCATTATTCGGACAGACCAAAGCTTTGGTAAGGTGGCCGAAGCTTTGTTCCATCTCTATTCAAAACTGCAGAATAAAGTGAAGTTTTAATATTTTATTTATTTTTTTAGTGGAAGATTGCTCTGTTTATTTTCATTTTGTATATTACTTGCTGTTGGTACCTTTTTTTTTAAATATGACTGATATGTTCAAGATATTAATTTTATTATTTTACTTTTGTTAGACACCTCCAAATTCTTGTGTCCAACGTTTGACAGAAACATTTCTTTCTAATTTGCAAGAAAACTTTCCTGCTACAATATTTACTGTGTTTAGGTAATGACTACATTTATATGTCTATACTCTATGCATAATTTTACCAATTTTAAATTATATTAAAAAAACAAACAAACAAACAAAAAAAAAAAGAAAAAAAAAAAAGTTTTGTAATTTAAGAATAAAAATCATACACACACACATATTTTTCCCCAGCTAAAAGTAAAATATATATTTTTTATTTTTGAAGTTTATTCAAAAATAAAAATAAATATTTGCCTATATTATTACAAATTACAAAACATGCAAATTTTATTGCTACTTTTTTAATGTCAATTTAGTATTTATTTATTTATTGTGAAAATTAGTTAATACATTTGACTACACTATTTTGAACAATAATTTGAAAATAAATTGATATTTATCAATTGTCTAGTTGTGTTATAGAGATTGCTATAACATAGCTACTCATGTAAGTATAGAATCCATGGATATATATGCGATAAAAAATAATCAATATTTTATCTATTTAAAAGTTTTTTTTTTTTTTTTAATTATTATTATTATTATTATTTCAGGTAAATTAGTTAACTCAGTTCTAGTGTAAATCAGATACAATTAACTTTCTTAAAACTTTGCACTAGATTTTTAATTAAATACACACACACACACATATATATATATTCTTTGCATATCATTTCTTTTTAGTATGATAATAGAATTAAAATATTAGTATGGAGATAAAAGTACAACCAAGAAACATAGTGCAACAAAAGTTTATTTAAGGGGACAGCCTACTTTTAAAAATGAGAAAATTAAGAAATTTTCAATCAACTTGCAGAATTTTTAAAAGAAGAATGAATGCATGTAGAGTAGGTGCTCCAGTGATTGGCATGCTCCAGTAATTGACATCTATACCGAAGTAATTAATAAATAAGAAAAATAATAAAATCATGTATTTTACATATAAGAATTTTAACATTTTATGTCAAACACTGGAGCATAGGGTGCTAATAAATGGTAAAATGAATAACCAATTAGTAATAAAATGAAAAACTGGCAGTGTCATTTACTGGAACATTGAGTGGTGTCAAATAGAAATTCACAAAAAAAATAATAATAATAATAATAATTATTATTATTATTATTATCAAATGTATATATTTTAACCTATATGTGGTTCTGGAATATGTACTAACTTAAGATTTCTAAAAATATTTTCTGATGACTAGAACATTAACAACACTAAAGATTGCTCTAAAAGTGTCAATCACTGGTGCACTTACCCTATATACAAGTATATATATATATTAACTAGTATATGACATTACTCTATTAATTAAAAATATTATTTTGGTTTAATTTCAAATAGAAAAATATTTTCATTGCAGGTTATTTAAAAAAAAAAAAAAATTACTGCACACATGATATTTAATTACAATTTCCTTTAACTTTATAATTTTTTACATTAAATGAAACAAAATATTCAAATTAAGAATCTGAATTAAAAGGTTTTAATTGTTTTAATAATATGGAGTTTAATTAATAATTAAATTTGAAATATGAAATTACCTTTAAAATTTTTATATTTTCACAATCATAATTTTATTTTCCTCTATTGAACAGAACTTCTTATTCAATTCCTACTATTAGTTCACACTCTCCCTATATATATCTTGTACAAATCTTGCTATCAATTTTTAACTAACTTCCCGACTAACTAGAAATTTGAAACTTTCAGGATTGCTCAGAATACGGTGACAACACAATACTTCGAAGTCCGATTTTTGAATTTTTTATTAGTTTTCTTATAATTCATTAAAATATGAAAATAATAACATCCTAATAGCGTTAATATAGCCATTAAAATATTAGCTATAATTTAATTGTTGCCAAAAAAAAAAAAAAAAAAATTACGAGTTCATTTTCTTTTGACATAAAAATAAATACATTTAATTAAACGTGAATATTAAAAAAGTATAAAAAATTAAATTATGCATTTCACAAAAATTGACATCATTGTCACTTTAAAAATTTTATGCACATGACATTGATAAGAGCTCTATGATTCATCAGAAAGTTTAAAACATGGTATATAAAAAGTTTTTTTTTATCTTATAATTATTTTTCTTTCATTTTGCATGCACACTGTTTATTTCATAATTCAAAATTACAGTCAATAACAAAAGTCAACGAACACTAGCAAAAATTCCTATATAAAAAAAGTACACTTAATACAGTTTTGTTAAATAAATCCTTGTCGTATCCTGTTCTTAGACTAACTAAGAACAACTAAGACAAGGATTCGACAAGGATTTATTTAACAAAACTGTATTAAGTGTACTTTTTTTATATAGGAATTTTTGCTAGTGTTCAGAGACTTTTATTACCAACTGTATTTAAAAAAAACTTTCGATAGTGTTTGTAAGTAGGAATTGATTAAAAAAATTTCTTTTATATTACTTGTTTTTCATTCATTTTATTCATTATGTCAAAATGTATGGTTGAGAAAAAGAAAAATTTTAAGTTTATATCGCAAATATTTTCTGAAATGTCATGCGCACGGTGAGAAAGCACCTAAAAAAAATAATGTGCATTAAAATAATTTTCTATTTTAAAGTAAACCAAAATATTTTTAATCGATAGCGTAATGTCATACTAGTTAACACATTTGATGCATTTACAAAAAATTTTGATTGATGGCTAATCTTAAAAGATCAACATAAAGGTACTTCAGGAGATGCAGTTCCGACAACAAAATGTGAAAACACAAACAAATTGAGCACTTTTTCCACAGATATTAATTACTAAACATCTCTGCAAAGCCCTCCATTCCAAAATTACATATCGTAATAACTAGCTTTAGTATATGATTCTGTTTATTTCTTTTTTATAACCATAGATCCAGGCCGTGGTACCCTAGTTGGCAGAGTGTCGAGCTCATAATTGGAAGATTGAGGGTTCGGTACTCAAGCCAGCCAAAGAACGTCGTGTACACTAATGGTGGCTGGTGCACGTAAAATCTTTCGTAATGGCAAAGTCCTCCATGTTTCCATCAAAATCATATCTCTGGGGGTCACCGAAGCGGGAGAGCCATCCCTTCCGTGGAGGATCAAAATTGTGATGGCATGTCTCCGAACCACCTCTAGGGGTGTGTCCCAGACCATCGCCAATTGCCCATCTGCGCAGCACTAGTATGACGTAAAACCCAACCATCCATCCATCCATCCAAAATTACATAGGTGCAAGATCGTCTGACACTACTTCCCATGGTCTTACATAGAGAGCAGCCATAACTGTTATGTTTTTTGGAAAACTGATAACTATTTGGGATCATAACAATATTAATTATGTCCTGTGACTTGACAACTTTTCATGATTTTTATTATTTACTTCCAAAATTCATGGCAGGTTTTATTGATTCAGGGAGTGATTTATTTTAAAATGTTGACTATATAGTTTTTTCACAATAAGTTTTGTTTGAAAAAGTTTCATTCTTCATTTATATCAAGTGCTTATATATATATGAACATAAAGTTCAAATTTATTTTATGAAGCAATTACTTTTAAAGTTATATTTTTTCTTTTTTAGAACTGGCAGCAAGCTATCCAAAAGTACTGTTACATTAGACAAAGAAACTTGTATAGTTTGTATGGTAAGCTTTTGAAAAGTATAAACATTATTTTATTCTTTGAGAATATGTTTGTGTAAATAATATTTATTAGGTTTAATTATTTAGAAATTGGCCTGTTGTAGTCACTTAGTTTATGTATGCATATAATAGAAAATTTGTCATCACAATAATTTCTGAAATATTGAATCAGTTCAAACCAGAATTAGGCAGTGGGCTTACCTTCCCACCATCTTGTTTCAAAATGGCAATTATTTGAAAATTTAAAACTCATATAAAAAACATATTTATGAGCTGATTTTTATGAAATTTAGTATGTATGTATCTGATATCAAGGTCTCAACCAAATTTATCTAATCTTGTTTGAAAATGGCATCCCATTGAAAACTGGGGCAAAAAAACTTGTTTCTTCGTTTCATATGTTTTTTCTTTCAATATTTACAAGATTAACTCATTCGTATTGAGTTTTATTAAACAAGTTAATTATCTGATGTTGGGAGGAATCAAGCAAAATCAAACTACCCTTAAATCCTTGGCTCTAAGGTGACATCTTAGTGGTAGTACATTTTGAATATCAATTCGATATTCGGGCATGCGCTGTGAAATGCCCTAAAATTAACCTAATTAAGAATGTAAACATTAATCTGAAAAGGAATATGATTATTAATAAATAAAATTACTCTTATCAAATAATTCTAGACTCATATAATTTCAATTAATTTCTTTATTAAATTTCCATTTTTACTTTCCGAACACTATAGTGAGGAAAGTATTGTAATCATGTCAAAAATCCGAATTCGAGATTTTGATGTTTCTATACGTTTTGAGGTCCCCTGAGTCCGTTTTCACTATTTTTACGATGATGTATGTATGTGTGTGTGTATGTGTGTATGTCTGTGGGTGAACACGCTAGCGTCTAAACGCTTCGTTCGATTAACCTGAAAGTTGGTACGCATATTGTAAGTCACCATAGTACGAACCCTATAGATTTTGGTGAATCTAGCACTTATAGTTTTTTTACAGGGACACAAAGAAAAATTCTTTATCATTATGGCCTATGGGAGCAAAATCTTAAAAGTGCGATAGCATCTAAACGCCTTATTCAATTGAGCAAACATTTTATACACATATTATAGATCACAAATACTCAATCTGTATAGATTTTGGAGAATCTAGCACTTATAGTTTTTTTACAGGGACACAAAGAAAAATTCTTTATCATTATGGCCTATGGGAGCAAAATCTTAAAAGTGCGATAGCATCTAAACGCCTTATTCAATTGAGCAACAATTTTATACACATATTATAGATCACAAATACTCAATCTGTATAGATTTTGGAGAATCTAGCACTTATAGTTTTTTTACAGGGACACAAAGAAAAATTCTTTATCATTATGCCTATGGGGCCAAATTTTTAAAAATGTGATAGTGTCTAAACGCCTTATTAATCCGAGCAAAAAAATTGTACACATGTTATAGATCACAGTTGAACTAACTGTATAGATTTTGGTGAATCTAGCATTTACAGTTTTTTTACAGGGACACAAAGAAAAATTCTTTATCATTATGGCCTATGGGACTAAATTTTTAAAAGTACGATAGCATCTAAATGCTTTATTGAATTCAGCTGAAAATTATATGAGTATTATAAATCACTGTTGCACTAACTATAAGCATTTTGGTGAATCTAACATTTATAGGTTTTTACAGGGACACAACGAAAATTTCTTTGTCATTATGATCTATGGGCTCAAAGTTCAGTAGCGTTAAATAAAACAACGTGTAATAGATGGAGAAAAATACTCAAACACTCTATTATGGTTTTCTCTCTTTTGTTTGTTTAGCAACTACTCTTTCTTTACTTTATCTACAAAACTGTTAATTACTCAATGTTCGGAAAGTCGAGTGGAGTCACTCCAGATTTTTTTAATATTAGTAAAATGATGATTTTCATGATTTTAAAATACATAACATATATGGGATCACAATGATCACCTTTTTAATCACTATTATATTGATTGCATCGAAATGGGATAAAGATGAGTACTTAAAAACAGGTATATGCTTGACATGCGTTTTGCAAAGTTAAAAAAATTACTGACCAATGAATAAAATGTTTTCTCACCAGATCACCAGATGCTAGGGTGCAGCTAGGGCATAAAATGGATCATCACAGAGAACAATTCTTTGAGCATCTACACTTAATCCACAATTTTACTTAATAAATATACTACGTATTTTTATATATATTATCTTGGCCAAAGGCGAGCAACTTCTTAACGTAGATGACATAAGTCATGACAATGAGGCAGTCAAGGGCTCTCACATGGTGTCAGCATGAAGATCATTGACAGAATTCCTTTTTTAAAATTTCTTATCATTTTTCTTCAGGTCTCTCATTATAATTTTTTGAGGAGGTTTTCTTCTTGTATTTTTTTTTATTGGGTGTTTGAGTTTCACTTGTAATTTCTTTATTGGGTCTTTCTCTGATTGGTCCGGTTTGAACCAATCTGCTTGCTTCTAGATTTCTTTAGTGCATTTCTTAAGATTTAGCAGGGGCTTTTTTAGCGGTCACCTGAGAGGCTTAGTATGTGTGGTCCCTTTTTGAGTTTTCCAAGTACTGGTCATAAATGGGCGTTGTAATTCTGTCTGAAGCTTTTAAGAGGCAATAAAACAGCTTTTGTAGTCTTTTATTTTTTTTAAATAATGCCCTTTTGTGATTTTATTATTTCGTTTTTAACAAACGGCTGCTTTTAGCCCAGCATCTGACTTATATTTGTTTTTAGTTTCTCAGAAAACAGCTCTAATAGTTTTTATTAAAGTTTGGGGTTAAGGTTTTTTTGGGGTAAAAAATCGAATGGACTTATTCTCATCTTAAGAAAAATTCACCTTCACGATTAATTCTCTATGGCAAAAGTTAGGCTTACTAGGAAATGGATGGAATGATTTTGATGAAAGTTTAGAGTTAGGGTTTTATGGGCTGAAAAATCAATTGGACTTATCCTCATCTTCCGGAAAATTTTTATTGCTGTTAATTTTTTATACACTGATTGCAAAGCATGGCAGAAATTGGATTTACTTGAGAATGAATATAACAACTTTGATGAGAGCTTGGGGTTTAGGGTTTTTTAGGTGAAAAATCGACTGAACTTTCCACATTTTCAGAAATATTCACATTCACTGTTAATCCTTTTTCTGCTGGTTGTAAAATATGGCAGAAATTGGGTTTACTTGGAAATACATATAATGATTTTAATAAAAACTTAGGGTTAAACATTTTTTAAGAAAATAAACCCATCTGACTCACCTTCATCTTAAAAAATAAATTAATGTTTAATTTTAACCTTCATTCAATCTGTTGGAAAATATGACAGAAAATTGGTTCTCCTCTTCAGGAAAGTCAAAGGCTCCCTGCTGTATTGACCCTCATTCCACTGTAGCAAAATATGGCAGAAATTCACTTCTGGGAGTTTTTTGAAAAAACAATTCAAACTGAATTTTTCTCATCTTCAGGAAATTTAACATTTACAGTTAATTTTTACTCTGCCCGTTGCAAATTATGTCAGAAATTTAGTTTCCTGGAAAATGGCTCTAATGATTTTGATAAAAACAGTGTTGGACATAATTGATTAAAAAGTAATTGAAGTACAATTAAATTACAATTATAATTATTTTACTGTCAATCGATTAACAAGTAATTGATTACAAATAAATTGAATTATTACAAATAAATTGAATGTAATTCAATTTAATTGTAATTCAATTACTTTTTAATCAATTATGCCCAACACTGGATAAAAATGTAAAGTTAAGAATTTCTTCGAAATAAGAAACCCATTTGACTTATCCTTGTCTTCAGGAAAATTAAATTTCATTGCTGCATTAACCTTTACTCTGCTTATGGCAAAATATGACAAAAACTTAATTTTCTTGGAAATTGTTTGAACAATTTCGATAAATGTTTAAGTATTTGGGGTTTTTGAGATGAGAATATCTTCTAAATTATCCTCATCTACGTGAAGGACAATGTTCACAGTTAACTGTTACTCCGCCCAGAGAAATTAAGCAGAAACCTGGTTTTTCTCATAAATGAATCTATCAATTTCAGTAAAAACTTAGGTTTAAAGGTTTTTTTTGGGGGGGTGACAAACTTATCTGACTTATTGGCATTTACTGTTAACCCAGACATTGGCTGTTGCAAACTATTGCAAAAATTTGATTTTCTCAGAAATGGATCTTACGAGTTTGATAAAAACTGTTAAATGTGTTTAGAGATTAGAACTCATTTGACTCATCATCATCTTCCTGAAAATTAGTGTTTACAGTTAGCCCCCATTCTGCTCATGGCAAAAATATGGCAGAAATTTGGCTTTCTTAGAAAACTGCTTGAATGATTTTGATAAACATTTAGATTTAAGGGCTTTTTGAGTATACAATTCAATCTGAATCACTCTCCTCTTCAAAAGAATTAACGTTCTTTGTTAACTTTGAAAAAAAGGTAAAAACTTTGTTTTCTTCGAAAGTACTTGAATGATTTTGATAAAAATTTAGATTTTGTTTGTTTTTCAGATAATATTTCTTTCTCAATTATTCTCAGGATAATTAGTATTCATTGGTAATCCACATTCCACCCAAGAAAAATAAGATAGAAACGTGGTTTTCTTGGATACTGTTGGAACAATTGAAAAAAAAAAAAAAAAAAAAAAAAAAAGGGGGGGATTTGAGGATATTTTGAGAGGAAAAATCAATCTGACTTATCTTTCTCAGTAAAATTTGCAGTCACTGGTGATCTGTGCTTTGCCTGGAACAAAATTTAGCAGAAACTTGATTTTCTAGGAAACTGCTTAAACAATTTGAATAAAAATTTATAGTTAGGGGTTGAGATGATAATTCGATTTAAAGTGGTCTTCTTGGATACTGTTGGAACAATTAAAAGAAAAAAAAATGGATTAGAGAATATTTTGAGAGGAAAAATCAATCTGATTTATCTTACTCAGGAAAATTAGCATTTACTGGTAATCTGTACTTTGCCTGGAGCAAAATCTAGCAGAAAGTTGATTTTCTAATGAAACTGCTTGACCAATTTGAATAAAAATTTATACTTAGGCGGGTTGAGATGATAATTCGGTTTGAATTTTCTCTATCTCCAGGAAAATGAACTTTCATTGGTAACCTGGGCAAACAAATAAGAAATATATTTCCGAAAACAAATCTATTTTTACAATGAGGCAAAGTGAATTCGGTCATTCAGGTACTGAATATTTTATTATATTGAAGTATCGTATAACTGTAAGCTTTTCATAATTGCATTTTGTCTTAATTTTTACAACTATATTCAATACAGATGTTAATTCATGCATTAAAGTAAAACACACATTTATATTAATAATAGGGGTGGGAATCGATTAACAGTTTTAACTGGGTTAATCGTAGGTCATTAATCGATTAATCGGTTGATTAATCGGATTTTTAATCGTTTTTCATTTTTCTTTATATAATTTTATTTGAATGATGAATAAAATTCTTATATATTATATACATAGTTAGATCACAACAAACCATAAAAAAGATATACATGTTAATTTAACTAGCTCCTTAAACAATAAATAATAATAATAATAATGCAAATAAATAATGAAAAAATATATTCCTAATATATTCTTAAATAAAATTTTTATTCGGAAATACAGCTGATAAACAACTTATATTTATTATTACTTTTATATTCTAAAAACTAAATTCTCCATAATATTATTTTATTCATAAGTTTGACTGATTATTATTATTATTATTATTATTATTATTTGGTCTAATCGAATATATCTGTTTCATAACTGAAATCTAAATCAATTTTCAGAGTAATAATTGGTGACTTTAAGTGTTAATTTTATATAAATATTTTCCCTTATTTAATTTTTATTTTAATAAATTCCTCTTCAATTCATTTTGAAAGAAAAATTAAATGAAGTTACACATATTTTAGTTTTATATTTGCAGGCCTTGTCCACCTCGCTTGTCACTATTTTTAAATGAATTCGCAAAATTCCATATCATTATAAAAATCTCAAATTCTTCATCGTTTTTATATTTCAGTTCTTCGTCACTTTGGACTAGAAAACAGAACGTTATTTTCTGTTTCTGCTTATAGTTATTATCAGCAATTCTGAATGCAAAAACTTCTTTTGAGAGTTTTTTTTTTTCCATTATTTTATGAAGTTTCTTAGAGTGTTTGTTAGCAAAATATATGAAAAAATATTTTTTATGCAGAACAGCATTTTTACATTAATTCGTAGTTTGAAAATTTTAATCGGATTTTGAAAATTTTTAATCGAATTAATCGAGCCGATTAACTCGATTAGAAAAATTAATTGGGATTAAGCATTGATCGATTAATCGAACCGATTAATCGGCACAGCCCTAATTAATAATTATTGCATTATTAAATTACCTTAAAGTCTGTATTAATTAAATAAACACATTGTATAGAAGGGCCATTATAAAAGTTCAATAGTATTCAGATCCCAAAAACAGAACTAAAATTTTTAATCGCATCTTTTAAATATTTTAATGTAAATTAATTGAAGTTTTTTTTAAAATGTATTTAAATTTAAATAAACAGTAAATCAAGAAAACACACGCACACACAAAAAAAAAGTACCGTAGAATTTTATACTTAATCTGTTTTTTTAAATTTATACAGCCGCATATTAGTCAGATTCACGCTTTCCTCTTTCTCATGTAATCCAATGGGATTTTTGTTGCTTTGTATTATAAGGATATCTCATTTAGAAATTAGATTTTACTAATTCTTTGTTTAAAGAAATTGGAATGTAAGATTGAATTTTTATAACAGCTACGTGAAAAATGCCAGAGCCAGGGATTGAACCCAAACATTCTGTTTACGGTGCAGATACTCTAACACTGAGCCACCCTGGCTGTGAGAAATACTGAGTTGTTAATCAGCCAGAATGGCTCAGTGGTAGAGCATCCACACGGTAAGCAGAGTGCCCGGGTTTCATTCTCGGCTCTGGCATTTTTTACATAGTTGATATAAAAATTCAACCTTTCACTGCAATTTTTCTAAATAAATATTCATGGTTAGTAAATAATATTTCTGATTTTTTTTTTTTTTTTTTTTAATTCTGTTTTTTAATATGTCTTCTTTATCTTAGTAAGCAATAAAAAAAAAAAAAAAATACTACTACTAATAATAAGTTTAAATATTTATTTTTGAAATTGGAAATTAGAGCTATGAATTTACTTAATAAAATAAAATACAGAGTGAATACAATTAAAGTTGTGATTTCAAAACACTCTTAACTTTAAAACTCCAGGTCAAAATGACTTGATATTTTACCAAAACAATCGTGAAGCGATGGAATTTTGTTTGGCAAAGACAAAAGTTAAAAAATGTTAATAATCCATAAGGTGTTTTATTTCATGAAGCTTCTCTTTTTTCTCTTGTCACTGTCACTGTTTTTGCTGCAAATACATATTTTTGTCTTTCACTAAAAAATTTGTCATAAACCCTTGGAGTCTATTGTTTCATGCTATTTTATTTCTAACAACATTGCTGTCTTTAGTGAATTCATTTGGGCATTTTTTTCTGATATTACCCTGATAGCGCCATCTATAGGTACATTTTGGAACTATTTTTTCTTTCGCTAAACAAATTTCCATTGCCTCACGATTATGTTGGTAAAATATAAAATTGTTCTGTCTTGCAGTTTTAAAGTTAAAGCATTTTGAATATTAATTATAATCACCCTGTATTTAATTTTAACTAGTATGTTGTGGCCACTACAAGACTTTCTTCTATATTTTCCTATACAAATTTACTTAGTAACAGTATTTTAAAAAAAAAAAAAAAAAAAAAAGGGGGGTTTTTTTTCTTTTGTTAAAAGTAAAAAAAAAATCGGTAACTTTGTTTTAAATTATCACAGATTTATAGTTCAACCATTCGTTTGTAAGGTATTGACAAGACCTTTCGAAAGATACTCATCTTGAAACTTTACCCCCTGGGGAGGAGGGGGGGAACCGATGCCCCCACATACACAAAATTTTTTCCCTAGTTAACTACTACTATTATCAACAAGACCTTTCGAAAGATACCCATCTTGAAAATTTACTCAGGCAACCAATGACCCCACATGCACAAAATTTTTTTCCTAGTTAACTACTACTATTATCAATAATTCATATTAATTTTACAATCACAAGTTTAAAATAACTCTCATTATGCACATTTATACGAAATTTTGTCCTATACTGCCATGTTAAAAGTTTGCATAAAATGCGATCACAGCGCCACCTGTTGAGCGATTGATCCCCAAATCTAATCAGCACCAGTTTATGTCAGGGTGCAACTAAATACCATGTTTGGTTAAATTTCATTCATTGGTTCGTGAGATACAGCGTCCACAAAAAAGTGATACAGACAGACATTTTCTAAAAACTATCAATTCGTGTTCTGGACATCCCAAAACGTGTAAATCCACCAAAAAATGGAGGTCGAAAATTTTCACGAATCCAATACTTTCTCTATACTACATATAGAAGAAAGTAAAAATTCAACACCTTAAAAATATATCCTTTTTAATGTGCAAATATATTTTGACATATGCTTGTAGGCATCATCAGTGCTGCTGTACTCGCCTCTGTTTTCCTCATTGGTGGCTCTTCACTTCTCTTCCTCATTTTTTAATCAATTAAAAGGATTGAAATCATTTAAAAAATTTAACATTTCAATAAATTTAAAAGGATTAAAATTATTTAAAAATTTAATAAATGAGGAAAACTGAGAAAACAGATATTAAGGCAAAGTGTTTTTGTGTTGATAAGCTGCAGAAAAATAAGTCTATGTTAAGGTGTTTCCCTAATACTTCAGTAAAATACATTCTTTTTATTTATAACAGAATTTATTTTTTAAGTGTTCTAAAAATCAATTTCAGTGTGTCTAAATGGATATTTGATTCTGCAACAAACAATTTAATTCTGCTTTTTCTACTGTAACTTAAATTTTTACTTTCTTCTATTAGTCCAGTCAAAATAGGAAAAATAGAAGAAAAAAATCGTGTAGTTTTGAAATTTTGCATACTCATAGCCGAGGGGGTCCTGAACAACATACTAAAAGTCCCCGCCCGTGGGAGGTGAGCGGGGGGCAGGGGGGGTTATTAAGGGGGGCAATTTTCAGTTTTTATTAAATATCTTTAAAACTATCGCATTTAGAGAAAGAATGTCAATTACAAAATTAATCTACGTAAATTTTCCTACAAAAATGTATATTACATTTTGTTTGTACGATCATTAGTTTAGAAGATATAGGGAGATGAAATAACACATTTTCTTGAAAAATTCTTTTTTGCAATAGTAAAATCAACTAAAGTGTGCAATTAAAAGGGTTCTTGTCAAATATTTTCTAATATAAAAAACAAATATATACATAGGGAATATGCAAGGATAATACAGCATGTTTTGTAAGTTTCAAATAATTTTAAGGCTAGTAGGCGCAAGTGGCGGTTTGAGTAAAAATCTGGATAAGTCCAGACAAAATAAGAAAAATAGAAAAAAAAATCGTGTAGTTTTGAAGTTTTGCACACTCATAGCCGAGAGGGCCCTGAACAACATACTAAAAGTCCCCGCCCGTGGGGGGTGAGCGGGGGGCAGGGGGGCATTTAAGGGGGGGGGCAATTTTCAGTTTTTATTAAATATCTTAAAAACTATCGCATTTAGAGAAACAATGTCAATTACAAAATTAATCTACGTAAATTTTCCTACAAAAATGTATGTTACATTTTGTTTGTACGATCATTAGTTTAGAAGATATAGGGAGATGAAATAACACATTTTCTTGAAAAATTCTTTTTTGCAATAGTAAAATCAACTAAAGTGTGCAATTAAAAGGGTTCTTTTCAAATATTTTCTAATGTAAAAAACAAATATATACATAGGGAATATGCAAGAATAATACAGCATGTTTTGTAAGTTTTAAATAATTTTAAGGCTAGTAGGCGCAAGTGGCGGTTTGAGTAAAAATCTGGATAAGTCCAGACAAAATAAGAAAAATAGAAAAAAAAAAAATTGTGTAGTTTTGAAGTTTTGCACACTCATAGCCGAGAGGGTCCTGAACAACATACTAAAAGTCCCCGCCCGTGGGGGGTGAGCGGGGGCAGGGGGGCATTTAAGGGAGGGGGCAATTTTCAGTTTTTATTACATATCTTAAAAACTATCGCATTTAGAGAAAAATTGTCAGTTACAAAATTAATCTACGCAAAATTTCCTACAAAAATGTATATTACATTTTATTTTTACGATCATTAGTTTAGAAGATATAGGGAGATGAAATAACACATTTTCTTGAAAAATTCTTTTTTGCAATAGTAAAATCAACTAAAGTGTGCAATTAAAAGAGTTCTTGTCAAATATTTTCTAATGTAAAAAACAAATAGATACATAGGGAATATGCAAGGATAATACAGCATGTTTTGTAAGTTTTAAATAATTTTAAGGCTAGCAGGCGCAAGTGGCGATTTGAGTAAAAATCTAGATAACGAAGACCCAAAACCGATCAACATAAAAAAAAAAAAAAAAAAAAAAAAAAAAATCGTGTAGCTTAGAAATTGAGCACAGTTATAAAGTTAAGTGTTCTGAATAACATACTAAAAGTCCCTAACCATGGGGGGGGCATTTAAAGGGGGCACATTTCAGTTTTTATTAAGTACATTTCGAGAAAAAAAATCTCAATTGAAATTAATCTACGTGAAATTTCCTAAAAAAATTGTATATTCTATTTTGTTTGTATGATCAATAGTTTAGAAGATATAGGGGAACGAAATAACACATTTTCTTGAAAATTTCTTTTTTTTTTTTTTTTTTTTTGCAATAGTAAAATCAACTAAATTGTAGAATTAAAAGGGTTCTGATAAAATATTTTCTAATGTACAAAACAAATATATGCATAGGGAATATGTAAGGATAATACAGCATGTTTTGTACGTTTTAAATAATTTTAAGGTTAGTAGGCGCAAGTGGTGTTTTGGTAAAAATCCAGATAACGAAGACCCAAAACTGATCAACATTAAAAAAAAAATCTTATATCTTTGAGACTTTTTTTTCTCTAAATGCGATAGTTTTCAAGATACTTAATAAAAACTGAAATGTGCCCCCTTTAAATGCCCCCCCCCCATGGTTAGGGACTTTTAGTATGTTATTCAGGGCACTTAACTTTATAACAGTGCTCAATTTCTAAGCTACACGATTTTTTTTTTTTAATGTTGATCGGTTTTGGGTCTTCGTTATCTAGATTTTTACTCAAACCGCCACTTGCGCCTACTAGCCTTAAAATTATTTAAAACTTACAAAACATGCTGTATTATCCTTGCATATTCCCTATGTATATATTTCTTTTTTACATTAGAAAATATTTGACAAGAACCCTTTTAATTGCACACTTTAGTTGATTTTACTATTGCAAAAAAAGAATTTTTCAAGAAAATGTGTTATTTCATCTCCCTATATCTTCTAAACTAATGATCGTACAAACAAAATGTAATATACATTTTTGTAGGAAATTTTGCGTAGATTAATTTTGTAATTGACATTTTTTTCTCTAAATGCGATAGCTTTTAAGATATGTAATAAAAACTGAAAATTGCCCCCCTTAAATGCCCCCCTGCCCCCCCCGCTCACCCCCACGGGCAGGGACTTTTAGTATGTTGTTCAGGACCCTCTCGGCTATGAGTGTGCAAAACTTCAAAACTACACGATTTTTTTTTTCTATTTTTTCTATTTTGACTGGACTTATCCAGATTTTTACTCAAACCGCCACTTGCGCCTACTAGCCTTAAAATTATTTAAAACTTACAAAACATGCTGTATTATCCTTGCATATTCCCTATGTATATATTTGTTTTTTACATTAGAAAATATTTGAAAAGAACCCTTTTAATTGCACACTTTAGTTGATTTTACTATTGCAAAAAAGAATTTTTCAAGAAAATGTGTTATTTCATCTCCCTATATCTTCTAAACTAATGATCGTACAAACAAAATGTAATATACATTTTTGTAGGAAATTTTACGTAGATTAATTTTGTAATTGACATTTTTTCTCTAAATGCGATAGTTTTTAAGATATTTAATAAAAACTGAAAATTGCCCCCCTTAAATGCCCCCCCTGCCCCCCGCTCACCCCCCACGGGCGGGGACTTTTAGTATGTTGTTCAGGACCCTCTCGGCTATGAGTACGTAAAATTTCAAAACTACACGATTTTTTTCCTCTATTCGTCAAATTTTGGCCTTCGTTGCCTGGACTATATCTTCAATAGAAGAAAGTATTGGATTCGTAAAAATTTTCGATTTCGGGTTTTTGATGGATTTACACGTTTTGAGAGATGTAGAACACGATTTTACCATTTTTAGAAAATGTCTGTCTGTCTGTCTGTGTGTGTGTGTGTGACAAAATTTTGTGGCAACTGTATCTCTGGAACTACTGCACAGAATTTCATACAAATTGGTATGTAGTTGCACCTTGACATAAATTAGTGTCTATCAACTTTTGGTAAAAATCGTCTTACAGGTTGCGTTGCCATCCCGCTTTTTCTAAATTTTTAACAGGGTGATATAGGGAAAATTTTTCAAGATGGGTATTTTTCGAAAGGTCTCGTCAGTACCTTTAAAACGAATGGTTGAACTATAAATCTGTGATAATTTAAAACAAAGTTATCGTTTTTTTTTACTTTTTACGAAAAAAACTTAATTTTTTTTTTTTCTTTCTCTCCCCTTAATTTTATCAAACTCCCACGGTTTCCGTGTTCTGACAAACTTAAACTAATTTTTGCTTTTTTCCCCTAATTTTGTCAAAGTCCCACGGTTTCCATGTTTTGACAAACTTTGACAAAATTTTGGGTAAAATGTGAAAATTATTCTTAGTTTGTCAAAACACGGAAACCGTGGGACTTTGACAAAATTGGGGGAAAAATGCAAAAATTTGTTTAAGTTTGTCAGAACACGGAAACCGTGGGAGTTTGATAGAATTAAGGGGAGAGGGGGAAAAAAAAGTGGGACTTTGACAAAATTTTGGGTAAAATGTGAAAATTTGTTAAAGTCTCACTTTTTTTTTTTTTTTCCCCTCTCCCCTTAATTCTATCAAACTCCCACGGTTTCCGTGTTCTGACAAACTTAAACTAATTTTTGCTTTTTCCCCCTAATTTTGTCAAACTCCTACGGTTTCCGTGTTCTGACAAACTTAAACAAATTTTTGCATTTTCCCCCCAATTTTGTCAAAGTTCCACGATTTCCGTGTTTTGACAAACTTAGAATAATTTTCACATTTTACCCAAAATTTTGTCAAAGTCCCACTTTTTTTTTTTTTTTTAAATTATTGTTACTGAGTGAATTTGTATAGGAAAAGATAGAAGAAAGTCATGTGGTGGCGACAACATACTAGTTTATATTGCATTAGTATTGATAGCAAACAATGCATTTAATTTTTTTCCTACTCTGTTTTTCAATAAAACATAAACGTGAAAATATTCATTGAATTTATTTCCAGAAATGTCTTTATGTTTTAAAACAGGGTGGCAACAATCAAGGAAAATAGGGAAATCATGGTAAAATCAGGGTACTTTATCAATCTGGAAATATCAGGAAAAAATCAGGGAAATTTAGTAAAAAAATGCCAAAATCATGGAAATTTTTATTCTTGCCCTGCAATCATGACTAAAAGATCGGCAAACAGGTATTATCTTAGCCATGATTATACTGGATAGGCTGCTTTCTAGTTGGATCTCTCCAAGTTAACATTTAAAAAAAAAAAAAAAAAAAAAATCTTGAGGAATAATTTTATGTTCTGATATTAATGTTGTGCAATTAAAATAATTCATATTTTTATAATTTTGTTAATTTTTCCCAAATTTTGAACTTTTTCATTTTATTTTCCTTTTTGTAAGTGAACAAAGAAAAAAAAAAAAAAAAAAAGATTTTTTTTGCTCATCAGTATAGTTTTTGAATTGCAGTGGTTTTAGCAAGCATGTTACACAAGAGTGCGATATACATAAAATTATAGAATGTATATATATAATAGGTAACGGAAATCATGGAAATTTGTTAAAATTAATCAAGGAAAAATCAGGGAACTTTTTTTTCATGAATTTCTGTAGCCACCCTGTAGAAGCTGCTTTTTTAAAATTTGAATTTTACAAAACCATAAAAACAGTGTCTCAATATTAATAAAATTAAACCACTTTTTTTTTTTTTTTTTTTTTTTAAATGAAGAGAGATTTTGTATGCATTTTTATTATTTGTTTTATTTTATTTATTTTTGATGTGTGTGAGAGAGAGAGGGGGAGGGAGGGGGTAAACCAAAAGAAAAAAAAATATTCTGCAACAATAAAAAAATTAAAAAAGAAAGAAAGAAATATTTTGAAATTTATTATAAAATACTTTTTTCTTTTCCCATTTTAAAATGAGATATCAAATTAAGTGTACAATATGAAATGAAGATTTTTTTTTTATAATTATTAAACATAATGAATATTTATAAAATTAAACTCTCACTTTTTCCCTTTACTTAATTTTTTTAGTCTCCGCTTGACAATAGAAACTCTGACACATGTTCGGCTTTGGAAGCTTTAAAAATATCAGAAAGATTGTCAGTATCTTCTTCATATATTTCTCCTGGAAGTTGTACACCTGAGTAAGTTTTTTTTTCTTTTTACTAATGTGCTTTTATTTTTGAAAGTGCTTATGAATATAATTTTAGCATTGGTTTTTATTATTTATGTATTTGTTAAAAATCATTATATACCCAGTATATGTGAAAAGATTGCTTAACTCATAGTATTTTTATATTCATTAAATTTATATTATTATTGCTATTAATTCAGGGCCCGACTTAGACTACCTCGAGCCCCGGGGCAAGCATATTCTGGAGGGCCCCCTTGCAGTGGCATAAGAAGTCTTTAGGTTGCAAAATTTCTGCTTATGCCTGTTGGGGGCCCCCTTCCAGAGGGCCCAGGGCAACTGCCCCGCATGCCCTGGTATTAATCAGGGCCTGGCTATTATGTTTTAATCAGGGTTGGCAAGTTTCTTCCAATGTGGAAAAAACCGGCCGGAAGAAATAGGTTTCTTCCAAGTGGAAGAATTGGAAGAAACTGTTTTTCTTTAACATTTGTTATATAAATTGTAATTAACACATTTTTCAAATTAATAACCTTAAGTAAATTTAATTGCATCTATAAAAATTTAATTATTATGTATGCTAACTTAATAATTACATGAGATTTTTAGCTGAGATCATATCACATACTCAAAATCCATCATCAACACAAAATTTATTAAAGAAACAGATTTCACTTTAACCTAACCAGTAAATAGTTTTATTATTTAAACAATGTTATTTCTTTAACTGGTAATTAAATAGTATGTATCACTTTCCTCTACTTTCTGATAGGAGACATTTAGTTAATTAAGGGAACAAGTACACACAGGGCTCGACTTAGCCTAATTGGGGCCCAGGGCAAACACTTCTTTGGGGGCCCCTCCCTCTGCTTCACTACTTCAGTAATGAAAAAACTAACTTTATGGAGGTATTTAAAATTTTCACCTCACTATAGATCCATTTTATTTCTGATTGTTAACTTTGTCATCTAGCTGCAAAAAATTCATATCCTTGCTGACATTAGGGCGGAATTTAGATGAAATTTCGCAATTATGATGGCTCATTTAAGCCGGATTTTACATTGTACTGATATTTTGTTTAAAAAAAGTTCATTAAAGAAGGAAACGTTAAATCTGTACTGATAAGTATAAAGGATTTATGTCCATATTCTTGATTTTTCAGGAGACGAAAAATAAAGTTTAACTAAACACAAATCAGAAGAATCGATTAGGAAAACGGTATTTCGTTGACTTATTCCCTTTATACCATTCAGCGATTGTCAACCTTCATTTAATAATGGGAAAAAATTAAATATTTTATACCATACATGAATGGTAAATTTCTGACTTGAACCTTATTTTACCAATGGATTTTCTTAAAGACTAAATGACATAGACTTAAATCCTTTATACCAATCAATTGAGAATTTTTTTCTGAATCTGACCATGTACTTAACTCAAAATCGACAGTTTTGGACTTAAATCCTTTATACTTATCAGTACAGAAATAAACTTTAGATTTGGGAGCCCCTCTGATGTGGGGGCCCAGAGCAACTGTCCTGTATGCCCCTGCCTTAATCAGGCTCTGAGTACACAATAATTACTGTACTACGAAATGTCATCATATCCTCATTTTCTTTATTTTATTGCAGTGCAACACAGTATAATCAAAAGTTTTTTAGCAATTGAATATTGAAATTGGTTTCTGAACTTTGAAAAGTTAAATGAAAAATATGAAAAAAAAATTTTTTTTTGATAATTTATAGAGGAGTTTAAAAGTATTTTGACGCATATGTGTATAATTAACTGGTTTACCAGATTAGAGTTCATACAAATGATTGTATTCTAAAAAAAAAAGTGGACGAATATTTTGGCTAAAAATTTTATAAACTGTAATAATCACTTGTACTATTTCAGCATATGATAATATGCAATAGTATCTATGCAAAAGTCATTATCAAAAGAAAAAAAAAGAAGCTTATTTTTACTAAAGGAATAAATTTGCTTGAAATAATACCCCCCCCCCCCCCCAAAAAAAAAAAAAAAAAAAAAAAAAGATATATTTTATTTTGTAGTATTCAAAGTAGTGTTAGATTTACTGTGGTGAAAAGGGTGGCAAATTTCCTGCCCCCTCCCTCTCATACAGCAATATATAATTTTCACCTGCTTTTGAACATTGGATTTTTTTAAATACAATACCTCTTATTTTACATATTAACTTGTTATAAAATAGGATAAGATAAATCAGTGTGAGTGCCACACCAGTTTATTTAAACATTACAACTTAATTCTGCAATATTTGTTCCTCTTTCTTTCTTTTTTTAATGGCTAATTCATAACATTATATCAAAATAACATAATTTATAGCATTATATCATTAAGTATATCAAATAATTTAAAGTTTTATGTTTTGCTACAGGACTTACATTTTTTTTTTTAAACAAATTTAAATTTAGCTATTTTTATTTGCATTCATAAGTTTTAACTAATTGCATTATTATTTTCAGAAAAATCATTGAGTACTTATGCCATGGTTGTTCTGTAACTTTTAAACAAATGGTATGTATATAAAATAATTAATTATATAGTGTTATTCTAATTACTAATTTTTATCTACTTAACAAAATCCATTTTTCTTATACAGTTAGAAAAACTTTCGATTATCGGCAGAATTTTGGGTGGCTTGGTAACCATGGATAAATGTTTTTCACAAATAATCTGCAAAATGACCATTTATAAATTTACTAAGTGGGGGAGGGGTTGCACACATACAAATATGACATCTGTTGCTTGGCTTTTACTACGTATAATAACTCATTGTTTAAACAATAATAATGAAGGGGGAGGGGACAATAAAGACCACAGGTAATTTCATTTGCAGATAATTAAAAGTTTAAATTTTATAATATCATCATAAAATGAAAAAAATCATGAAAAAAAAAAAATTATGCTAATTTGCATTGCCCTTTTTGTAATTTTGAATTTTATAAAAACACAATACTTTTTTTTTTTTCTTTTTTTCTTTCTTTTTTAAAGTCAAATGTTAAAGAGAATTTATTAATTTTTTTAAAGTCAAATGTTAAAAAGAACATTTTACGTAATGACATATAATGAAGGAAACGGTAGTTTTTCAAATTTTAGAAATCTTATTAAATTTGATATCTTAGTATGTGCTGAAAAATGAAGTATACCCCCCAAAAATATAGTCGAGCCACGTACCCCATCTCGATTTTTTACTGAATCCATTTTTCACCGTGAGGATCCATCCACAACGATTTCATCCCTAGAACCGATTTCATCCAAGTTTTACCCCCTTTTTTTTTCCATCATGAGCCCTGTTTCGGGATCACTTCTAAAACATTCCTTTTTCTTTAACCCATCTCATTGTCACAGTCCCAATAGGTCCGTTGACCTCCCTCTCGTTCCATCGCTGACAAAACACCCAAAGGGATTCGTATTAGTTTGTTTGGCTCCCTCTCGTTCCATCGCTGACCTATCAGGAGGGGGGTGAACCTTTCCAAGCGATTCTGTATTCACCTATCGTTTTTCTCTAAGAAATCTCATTGTCGACGTCCAAACTCGTCTGTTTACCTCCATCCCATTCCATCGCTCACACATTGGGAACAAAAAGAGATTCGCATGGGTCGGTTTGGCTTTGATCCCATTCCATCGGGGACGAATCTTTCGACGCGATTGCGTATTCACTGATCCTTTTCGTCTTCAAACAGCGATTCTTCCACAATGAAATTTTCAATGTAGAACGAACCCATCGCAAAGGTTTGGTGTGTGTTTCACACTGAAATTTTCAATGCAGAACAAACCCATCGCGAGGATTCGGGTAACAGGGGATCTGGTGCACTCTACTCCCACACATTTCAATGCAGAACGAACTCATCACAAGGATTCGGGTGACGAGGGATCTGGTACGCTATTCTCCCACACATTTCAATGCAGAACGAACCCATCACAAGGATTCGGGTGACGAGGGATCTGGTACGCTATTCTCTACCCCCCCCCCCCAAAAAAAAAAAAAAAAAGGAATTGTCCATAGTTATTCGGATACCCTATCCACTTGAGTTCATTTGACCGATAAAAGACGGGAATTTGTAGGGTTTTTTTTTTTTTTTTTTACTATATAACATACCCATAAAAAGTATGACTCTTGATGGGAGAAACTATGTACAAAATTTTAATAAAATTATACAAAGTAGAAATCATAAAGTAGTCCACACCCACCCAAATATATGCTATTGTATATATACTGCACTCTATAGACTACAGCACCCTCTAGGTTGTACCTGATTGAATAAAAAAAATTAACATTTTCTGAAAAAAAAAAAAAAAAAATTAGAATATCTAAACTTTGAGTTTGTCAAAACTGTTTTCAAAAACTTTTCTGAAAATTTATTAAAAAAAAATATTATTATTATTTTTTTTTAAATAAATTTTCAGAAAAGTTTTTGAAAACAGTTTTAATATAAAATTGTTTCAATAAAAGGTCAAGTAAACTCAGTTATTTTTTTCAAATGTTCTGCAACAACACATGGCTTGAGACTTTCAAGAGGAAATTATATACCTTTACTATTCTAATCGTTTATCCTACAAGGAGATTGCAATAAAATGAAATGTTATGACTGATTTTATTCAACATTGCATTCAAAAATATCGAAAGGAAGGGCTTGGTGAAGGAACTTCTGGAATTCATTTGTTTGATATTGAACCCTGGAATAGAGGCGCTGGTGTATAGAGTATGCCAATGATATTTTTGAACTGTAAAACACAATAGTGAAACTTATAAAACTGCTATATGGAGAATCTGAATATGGATACTACTACTACTACTACCACTTTCGATGTTCCATTAAAAAAGAACGATGCCAACTCGAAAAAGGACGATGCCAATTTGGGTGGTCCGATCCACATGCTTTTTACGTTTTGCCAACAGGCTCCAGACATTTCTGAAGACAATGATTATGATTTAATCATAGACCTTATATATATAGACTACGGCACCAATAAGACTTCCCATTATAGTGAATGTCTTCAACATGAGGGTGTAATCTGAAACCTTCATCCTTTGCGGTCAGCGTCGTATGTCACGTGACAGGGAGTTGAGGGCGATTCTTCCATTAGAAAGCACTTATTTTTGTTAGAATTCAAACAAAAAATTCTCCCCTTTAGAATGGTTTCTCACAAAAGAATTTTTTTTATAATTAATCTATGACATTAGAAATTTCAGAAATCAGTTTCAACAGCCAAAGCAGACCATGTAACTACTGAAGAAGGGGCGTTTTCGGCCTGAAAGGTCTTTAGTGTTTTAACAGAGCATTATCAAAGATAACTTTTATAAGTAATTAAATTAATCTATGACATTTTAGCTTTCTAATGATGCGTAAATCTAAAGGCTTAAATAAAAAGTGTGTGTACAATACAGAAATTAAAAAACCCAAAACTACTTTCTTTCCTATGGAAAAATCACATAATATTCATTCTCGTCTCCCTCTCCTGGTCTACATCACGGGATAATTTCGCTGGGGAAGCTACTTCATGCCGCAGACATATAATGAGGAGGGATGCGTGGTCTATTATATAAGGTCTATGGATTTAATAGTCTCTCTAGTTGCTTTAGAAATTCGAACGGGTAGAGTTTTAGCCTATTTGCGATCCCAATATGTAAGTTAAATAAAGCCGATTTCTATAAAAGGGTATCCTGAACCACAAAAATGTATACCCTTCAATTTCGTGGCCGAAATTCATGATGAAGTGGTGGTTATTGTTTACATGGTCATAGTTAGCAATTCTCCTAGTACGAACTCACCCGAATTAAACAAAGTAAAATCCATGCTTTTTAAGGTCCATAATATTATAGAGAACGCAAAGAATACATGGCCTAAACATCCAACGTTTGTGGAACAATTAGTGGACATAAACGACCCATGTATCACTCACGATTGCGAGATTCTTGAGACGATTGAGCAACCACCGGATGTTTAAAATAACGGATTGTTATAAAAAAAATATGAGGTATTATGAACTTGACGAATGTTTGAAGGGAAATATCTATTGATGTGTTTTTTTTTTTAGTAGAAAAAAAATAGAATTGTATCAATAAAATTTATTAAAAAAAAAAGGAATTATTGTTATCATTTTAATTTACATATAAAAATAAAAATAAACTTAGAAAATTGAACAAATCATCGAATTTAACACTTAATAACTCATTAACCCTTTGAAGCAGATTTCTCATCAAACATAATTTTTTCACTTTTTTGATATTTTTAAGTTATTTTAGGTCTAAATAAGTGGAAAATGTTATATTTAAAATTTTAATTAATTTTGGCTCTAAAATATAGAGTGGGACACCGGTGTCCCTTTCTGCGTTAAAGGTAAATTCATCATGGGACACGGGCATCCCAATCTGCGTCGAGAAAAAGGAGGAAAAAGAAGAAAATATTATATTCGCTTAGCTTTAAGATAAAATAAAGTACATAAATAATTTTAATACATGCCGTTTATTTTTTATGAAATTCCTTGAAACAATTACGAGTATTTGTTAGGCAGAATCTGCCTGTCTACAGTCAATTTCACCTCTCTTCATTCGATTGACTTTTTTCAAATCCGTTGGTAAGTCTTTTCAATCACATCGAACGGTGCCACAAGCAAATATTTTTTTTTCTCTTTGAGTACTTTAAGCAATTCAAAACTTGTAAAAAAGTTATCAAAAAATAGTTTTGCACAAGTGCCTTTTAATTTTTCAGATAACTGAAGAACAACAGATGCACCAAGCCCATATTCAGTTTCCTTTTTCCTTCCAGTGTACATGTCAAATTCATACAGATATCCGGTCTCTGATCCACATCGAGACCACATTTTGAATCCCCATCGAACTGACTTATTTTTTACATACTGACGCATAATGTTATGTCCTCGGAATTTAATCACATGATCGCCAATAGACATACACTTTTCCAGTTCAACTGCATCCTGAAAAACCTTATTGAAATGCTCAATTATCGGGCGAATTTTGAATGCTCTATCACGATTTGCATTATCTGTCGGATTATTCTTCTCATTATCATTTAAATGCAAATATCTTCTTATATCAGCAAATCTTTCGTATTTCATTGTTTTTGCAATCAAAGGAACACTTAAATCTTCATCTGTGGCCCAGTAGTCTCTAAAAGTAGGAAGGATATAATATCCCATAATATAACATATTCCTATAAATGCATATATCTCCTGTGATGTTGTTTCAAACAATTCACCTTTCTGCTGAGCATACAATTTTTTCTGGAGAACAATTATGTCTTCAACTAAACTTTTTATGTTAGAAACTTTGGCAAAAATATCCACTTCTGTTGAGTTATCGGTAAGAGATTGTAATTTTACTTTACCCCATTCTACTTCAATATCAGGTTGAGGTGAAAAAATGGGACCTATTTTATTTGACCAAACAACCTTTCTTTTTTCTTTATTTTCTTACTATTTCTTTTTTCCATGTTTGCTTTCCTTTTCCTATTTTTTGGTAGTTTTGCATATTTCTCAGTTTCTGGTGTCTTGTCGATTTCTTCATTTTCAGTTTCATTATCACTTTTTACTTTTGACCCATCAATAATTACAAGAGTTTTTTCATTCTCTCCATCATCTAGATCCTGAATATCGTCTTCTAAAAACTCTACATCTTCTTAGTCTAAACCATCACACTTAATGTCACTGCTTTCAGCAAGTAATATTGCATTAATTTGCTCTTGCGTTAATTCAAAATGTCTTGATCGACGATTTCTGTTACAAGCCATTTTCACTGTCAGAAAAAAATTTGTGCGAATAGAATGTTCACCGACCTAAGTAATAATACATACTATCTGAAATAACAGTCTCATACTACAAATAACCTTCAAATCTGACTTCCTAATCTTTTGTGTAAGGCACATGTTTCAGAACACGTGGGCAGAAAATACCTATTGAAATTTTAACTGAAAGAAAATACGACATTCTTTCAACATTCTTTTACTCTCACATAATGGGTGGTGGGGAAGCGTTGAGGCAGAAAGGGACATACCTGTCCCTTGGGATATATGGACTTATGGATCTCTTATGAATAAATATTTTTACAAATTGCACTTATTTACAATTACTTAGATATAGGATAAGCAATAATTCATTACTGATCTTTTTTTAAATTATCAAATTTAATTAGAAATAAATTTTTGAAATTGGTTAATAAAATTTTTTCAAACTACTTTTTTTAACAATTTTATTTTAGTAAAAAATTTACTCTGATAATCTAACAGATTTTTTGTAGTAACTATTAGACTCTCTTTTATAATAAAAAACTATCATATAATAATAATATTTGTAATAAGAGCGTCAAAAAATAAATAAGCAAAAGGGACACCGGTGTCCCATCTGCGTCAAAGGGTTAAGTAATTAAGATAGAGACATGAGACCAACTGTATTCGAAAGTATGTAAACCAGGGTACCACCTATATCAATTTCAGAACTCTCATGAAATAAGTAGTATGCTATTTAGAGCTCTAAACTTTGCACTTTGAGCAAATTTTCTCAAGTTTCTTACTGATTTTCTTTAGTTTTAGATTGAATAGTTCATAAAGTTGGCAAAAAATTGCGTTGTTTAAAAAAAAATATATATATATATATATATATATTTTAATTCTAAAAATAGAATAATCCAGAGTGAAGGTTTTTTTTTATTTTGCAAGAAGTCTTTGAAAATTGAACAAATCGTCGACTTTAACACTTAATAACTCATTAAGTAATTAAGATAGAGACATGAGACCAGCTGTATTCGAAAGTATGTAAACCAGTGTACCACCTATATCGATTTCAGAACTCTCATGAAATAAATAGTATGCTATTTAAAGCTCTAACTTTGCACTTTGAGCAAATTTTCTCAAGTTTCTTACTGATTTTCTTTAGTTTTAGATTAAATAGTTCATAAAGTTGGCAATAGATGGCATTGTTAATTTTTTTTTTTTTTTTTTTAATAATTTTAATTCTAAAAATAGAATAATCCAGAGTGAAGTTTTTTTTTATTTTGCGAGAAGTCTTTGAAAATTGAACAAATCGTCGACTTTAACACTTAATAACTCATTAAGTAATTAAGATAGAGACATGAGACCAGCTGTATTCGAAAGTATGTAAACCAGTGTACCACCTATATCGATTTCAGAACTCTCATGAAATAAATAGTATGCTATTTAAAGCTCTAACTTTGCACTTTGAGCAAATTTTCTCAAGTTTCTTACTGATTTTCTTTAGTTTTAGATTAAATAGTTCATAAAGTTGGCAATAGATGGCGTTGTTAATTTTTTTTTTTTTTTTTAATAATTTTAATTCTAAAAATAGAATAATCCAGAGTGAAGTTTTTTTTTTTATTTTGCGAGAAGTCTTTGAAAATTGAACAAATCGTCGACTTTAACACTTAATAACTCATTAAGTAATTAAGATAGAGACATGAGACCAGCTGTATTCGAAAGTATGTAAACCAGTGTACCACCTATATCGATTTCAGAACTCTCATGAAATAAATAGTATGCTATTTAAAGCTCTAACTTTGCACTTTGAGCAAATTTTCTCAAGTTTCTTACTGATTTTCTTTAGTTTTAGATTAAATAGTTCATAAAGTTGGCAATAGATGGCGTTGTTAATTTTTTTTTTTTTTTTTTTAATAATTTTAATTCTAAAAATAGAATAATCCAGAGTGAAGTTTTTTTTTATTTTGCGAGAAGTCTTTGAAAATTGAATAAATCGTCGACTTTAACACTTAATAACTCATTAAGTAATTAAGATAGAGACATGAGACCAGCTGTATTCGAAAGTATGTAAACCAGTGTACCACCTATATCGATTTCAGAACTCTCATGAAATAAATAGTATGCTATTTAAAGCTCTAACTTTGCACTTTGAGCAAATTTTCTCAAGTTTCTTACTGATTTTCTTTAGTTTTAGATTAAATAGTTCATAAAGTTGGCAATAGATGGCGTTGTTAATTTTTTTTTTTTTTTTTTAATAATTTTAATTCTAAAAATAGAATAATCCAGAGTGAAGTTTTTTTTTATTTTGCGAGAAGTCTTTGAAAATTGAACAAATCGTCGACTTTAACACTTAATAACTCATTAAGTAATTAAGATAGAGACATGAGACCAGCTGTATTCGAAAGTATGTAAACCAGTGTACCACCTATATCGATTTCAGAACTCTCATGAAATAAATAGTATGCTATTTAAAGCTCTAACTTTGCACTTTGAGCAAATTTTCTCAAGTTTCTTACTGATTTTCTTTAGTTTTAGATTAAATAGTTCATAAAGTTGGCAATAGATGGCGTTGTTAATTTTTTTTTTTAATAATTTTAATTCTAAAAATAGAATAATCCAGAGTGAAGTTTTTTTTTATTTTCCGAGAAGTCTTTGAAAATTGAACAAATCGTCGACTTTAACACTTAATAACTCATTAAGTAATTAAGATAGAGACATGAGACCAACTGTATTCGAAAGTATGTAAACCAGTGGTACCACCTATCAATTTCAGAACTTTCATTCAATAAATAGTATGCTTTTTAGAGCTCTAAACTTCGCCCCTTTGATTCAATTTTCTGAAGTTTCTACCAGTAAAAGTTGTACTTTTTTTCGATATGTACTATTTTAGTTTACCGTCCAAATCTTTGAAATTATTTATTGTATTATATCAGATTAAAAAGTAACTTTTTTTACTAAAATATTGGAAATTTGAACCAATCATCTATGTACCACCTATCATTTCAGAAACTTTCATTCAATCCATTGTATACTTTTTTTTTTTTTAGAGCTGTAAACTTGACACTTTGATCCAATAGTATATACAATTCATGTTTATATTCTTTTTTTTTGCAAAGTTTTCATCTTTCTAAAGGTTAAACTAATACGAGAATACGATTTTTGGGGTTCTTTGGATATTTCGTGAAACCAAAGTCGGTTGGTCGGTGTATACATCACCATTAAACTGCCGCTCGTCATGTTATAAAATACCGATTGAAATCCTGGTTTGGAAAATTTTAAAGTTCTCGTTTGACCCAAACTAACACACGCTATGGGTGCATCCACCTCTAAATCTCGTTCGTCGTCTTTATGCTTTCCTATGCTATCGTATCCACTACGATATTTGTTGATTAAGCAAAAATTAAAAGTCTCATTTGTAGCCGATTCCACCTTTTGTTGGATTTTCTTTATAGTAGGTGTCCAAATGACCGAACGAACAGTCGTTCCCGAAAAAGTATAAGTGGGTCGTGAGTCGTCACCATACGCAGCCACGAGACAAGGAACTGAATATTTTTCGTAGAGTTTATGATTTTTTAAATAAACGATTTCCTCTTCCAACAGATTCGTATATTCATCGGGATTGGAAAGAAACCCGAGATCGAATGTCACTTTCAAATCAGACATTTCGTATTACCCAACGAAAAGGAAAAGATACGATATGGACAAGAAAAAGGTTTCGATTTTTTTTTAATCAAAACAACGGGATAAAATGGGTGAACTTGATAGCGCACAAGGAGTTCACTTGGATTATTCTCACATTGAAAGAGGCGTTGGGGGAAAATAAAGAATAGAAATGTAATATTTGTAATTTCAAAAAAAGGTTAGAAACGAGATACTCGTTTGGGTCTGCGTTTATCGAAAAAAATGGACCTTAGGATGTACTATACCAGTTGCATAAAAAAAAAAAAAACTGTAAATGTTACGTACGAGTCTTTTTTTCGAAACGAATACGTCAGTAGTTAAAACGTAAACTACGATTCTATAATCTAAAAAAAAATTATACTGAGGATAGATTAAAGAAAGACTCTAATATCTAAGAGTATCTCGAATATCTCCAATACAACAACTAACATGAATATTTTGGGTTAACTTTAATTAAAAATAAAATAATATTTTCTATATTTTAAGAAAAATTTGTATTTTATTATATATATATTATTATTATTATTATTATTATTTTTTAAATAAAAATTTCTAGAAAAGTTTTTGAAAACAATTTTGACAAACTCACAGTTTAGATATTCTGTTAACTATCTATTAGATATATTTTACAACGCCATCTATTGTCAACTTTATGAACGATGTAATCTAGAATTAAAAAAAAAATAAATCTGTTTCATTTTGGGTTTGTAAGCTCAAAACATTTTCCAATATTTCAGAAACTTTTGTCAACTTGTTATCCAATCCAATTCAACATAGAGGGCGCTAGGGTGCTGTATTTTTTTTTATCCAATCAGATTTATCGTAGATTTCGCTGTAGTATATATATAATAGTATATATTCAGGGCTCAAAGTGTTCCTATATTTCCTATATATTTCAAAAAATCATGAAAATTGTCCTATATTTTATAATTCTTTACATTTTTCCTATATTTCAGAAAAATTTTCCTATATTTCCTATATTCTACTACTTCAGTTTAAGTTTTTCTTACTTGTTTTCTGCTTTCCCTGCTAGGCATCCTATTTAAATTCTCGTATTTTTCCAAAATACCAATCATAGCAAAAATAATTGCTTTTTCTTCTTGACATTCACTCTGCCTAATATTCACCCACACTATCAATCACTTTTCTTAAATTTAAAAAATATAAATATTCCCATAAAACAATGTGCGTAGGCATTGAGTATAGTACTTTCATAATAAGAATTGACTTAACTTCGCAAACAATTCCAGTATAATCCAATGGACTTGAGATTTCAACTTCATGGCTATAACAATTTATCGATTTAAAAAAAAAAATTTTTTTTTTCAAAAGGCTAATTTAATATAAAATTAGATAAAAAGTAAAGGAATTTTCACCCATGTCTTCAAATGAATAAAATAAAAAGGTAATTTAAAATAAAACTAATATATCCTAATTTAAATATATTGTTACTTAGAGCTTAGCAAATATCACTTGAAAAAAAAAAATATATATACAATCAAAAGAATTCATAATGCCGTTACTATTTTGATATTTTTCACTTATTCTTTTACTTTTTATTTACTTTTTTTTTTTACTTTGGAGGGGGGGGGGGGAGCCAAATTCATTAAGTAGGCACTGATAGCAGCCTCAAAACATATTCAACTAGTTACATGTAATTGAAGGGTTGTGATTTTTTTTTTTTTTTTTTTTTTTTTTTTACGTTTTAAACATTACGATGTAAATAAAAGATATCATTATTTAAAAAATATTATTTGGACTGATGTTAAATAATATAAACTGATATGAAGACAAGTAAGCGATCATAAATTTGGAAATATGTTCTATTCTAAATAACGTGAAAAGTAAACAGTAATAGATCTTTTCATTCATTTTATGTTAAAATAAATGGAATAAAATTAGGGCATTTTATTTACAAAGTCGTTTAATCATTCCGAGATTACAAAATAATGTTAGAGGTAATTCATTTTTAGTGAATCACTTAATCTTCTCTTGAAATTATGTTCCTATATTTGTATGAGGAAATTCCTATATTTTCCTATTTGATTGCTTTGACCCCTGTATATTTGGGTGTGGAACTTTTTTTCTTCTACTTTTGTACAATGTACCAAAAATAGTGTATCTATATTGACCGTGAAATGTACATAGTTTCTCCCGGAAAATGTTGTACTTTTTTCGGCATGCACTATTTTAGTTTGCCATCTAATTCTTTGGAATTATTTCTTGTAGTAAATTAAATTAAAAAGTAACTTTTTTACTAAAATGTTAAAAAAAAAAAAAAAAAAAAAAGGAATACTAGAGAAAAACTTACAATATAACATTGTTTTATAATAGTTTACTCAAATTCCACTTGAAATCATAGTTTTATAGTAGAAAATTAAGAAAAAAGAATATATGTACAAAATTTTTGTTACATTGTACAAAAGTAGAAGAAAAAAGTTCCACACCCACCCACCCAAATATATACTATTATATATATATACTACAGCATCCTCTACGATAAATCTGATTGCATAACAAATTGACAAAAATTTTCTGAAAAGATAAAAAGAAAAATATTAAGTTTGTAAACCCAAAATGAAAACTGATTTCAATTTTAGATTCAATTATTAACATTAGTGATAGATGGCATTATAAAATATATCTTATAGATTGTTAACAGAATATCTAAACTTTGCGTTTTTCAAAAACTTTTCTGAAAATTTTTATAAAAAAAAACAAACCAACAACAAAAAAAAGGATAATTTGTTTTTTTCCGTGGCATGAAAATTGTCACCCATCGTTTGTAGAGGACGAATCCATAAAGAGATTTTGACCTTCGTTTCGTTTTTTTGCAGGCTAAAAACCCTATATAAAGAGTCAAAAGGGTTAAAAAGAAGCAGTCTCATTTTGGCCCAGGAGCAGAAAGTGCATAAAACTACGACGCACGTCGCAGAACAATTGAGGCTTTTGCAGAACATTTCATCTATCCACTAACTAGATGATGTTGATTGATACAGCTAACATTCTAAAATTAATAAAATATAGATATGCTCAACTGACCTGTAAATCTGTTAGCATACTAGAAAATTGCTGGAAACAGTCATTGTTTCAATGTATAGACAAAATTTATACACATTTTGTAAGTAGTATATCCACATTAATGTGACAATATTAATGCCAAAAGCCATTGAAAAAATTGCAAATTCTGGGTGTATTCCTCAGTTTTAGATTATAAAAATTTTAAACCATGTTTTATTATAAATGTGTAATAAATATTTTACTAATAAGTATTATTTTTAAGCTTATTTTGCATTTTACTGTGCTTTGACAAATTTGGACAAAATACCTGCAGAACATCTGCAAATTTTAATGTCTCGTTGCAGAACATCGGATATAATTCTGCTCCTGGGCATTTTGGTTTGGATGTGAAAGTGTTAGTGTAAGTCAGGCTTGCCATGGATAGTAGTCATGTTCTTTTGGAGTGGAACGATTTCTTTACAACAACAGAGACGCCGATTTCTTCAACCAGTTCTGCGAGTCACCAGGACAAATTGGATCAGACTGCTGCCTTTTCTCAGTATTGTCCTCAAGTGAGTGATATTTCAGACGATGAAGAGGAGATAACAAAACCTACGTATCACCACCACCGTTGCTGCTATCATGAGAGGAGAGGCATACCTTCCAAACCTATAGAGACTTTACAAAGTATTATCCACAATTTGAGATGTTTTGACCCCAGTGATCGGTCGACCCTGAGGTAGATCCTCCGAATCATTAAGTGATATTATTAATATCATAAAAGCTTGCAAAACATTTGAAGGTAGCGTTAGGAAACGGGGCCGAACGGCAGAATCTGTCGAAAAAATATACAGGAGCTATTACTGTCAAAAGTTAAAGACGGTTTCAAGGTCCGTCTCAAAATCAACTCTTTCCAACACCACTCCTCAGAAAGACAACGAGGACATTGAAGTCATCGGTGCTTCCTCGTCCATGTCACCTCCTATTTCCACCATCACTTCTCCTCAGATAGACAACATGAACATTGAAATCATCGGTGCTTCCTCGTCCATGTCACCTCCTCTTTCCACCACCACTTCTCCTCAGATAGACAACATGAACATTGGAAACATAGGTGTTTCGTCGTCCATTTCACCTCTTTCCACCACCACCACCACTCAGATAGACGAGGTAAACATGGACAAAATTTGTGATAACCCATCTCTAACAACTTTGGAACATTACAACTGTATTCCAACACCGTCCGGATTTTCTGAGGAGTGGTTCGAATAAATAGGTGAAACATCAGTGCATTATATTTTAAATCACATTTTTTTTTTTCCATTCTCTGAGAAAGTGTTTCAAATCAATAAAATGTAAGTTTGCTTTTTTTATAAATTGTAAATATAAATTGTAAAAAAAAAAAAAAAAAAAAAAAAAAAAATAGAATGTATAGAGTATAGATAAAATAATTTCGTTGCTTATTATATGTGTCTGTTTTATTTATTTTTATATATTTTTTAATAGAATATCTAAAAATTTTATTTCAGTTGGTTTTCTTATTTGAAAAAAAAAAAAAAAAAAATCATAAAAAAAAAAATAAATAAATAAAGGGAAACTCAAAGTACCCTTTTTTTTTTTTTTTTTTAAATAGAATATCTGAATTTCATTTTTGTGGATGAAATCTAAATGTTTCAGTTTACTTGGTTTGATAAAGTTGGCAATAGATGGCGTTGTTCAAAAATCTGATAGAATAGCTAAACTTTAAGTTTGTCAAAACTGTTTTCAAAAAACTTTTCTGAAAATTTTTATTACAATTTTTTTTTTTTTAATAAAAATTTTCAGAAAAGTTTTTTTTTGAAAACAGTTATTTTATTTTATTTTATTTTATTTTAATAAAAAAATTTCAGAAAAGTTTTTTGAAAACAGTTCTGACATACTTAAAGTTTAGATATTCTATCAGATATTTTTAACAACGCCATCTATTGCCAACTTTATCAACGATACAATCTAGAATTAAAAACAAAAAATCAGTTTGTTTCATTTTGGGTTTGTAAGCTCAAAACTTTTTCCAAAATTTCAGAAAATTTTGTCAACTTGTTATCCAATCCAATTCAAAATAGAGGGGTTTAATTTTACTTTTTTTTATTTAGAAAAAAAAATACAAGAAAAAAATGGATTTAATATACATTTTAAACTGTTTATTTTTTTATTTATTTTTTTTTTTTTACTTTAAGCGAGTTTGACAAACGAAATGATTAAAATCTTCGACCGAAAATCTCTTCCAGAGAGGGTAAAAGTGGAGATTCTGATCCCGCTTTGTCCCTTTGACCAAAAATCTCTTCCAGAGACAGTAAAGGTACAGATTCCGACCCCGATTCTTCTTCTTCAGTTCCTTCGACCGTTAACTCAATCATGTCCTCTATTTCGTTCGAAGATGTTCTAGTTGAGGGTTGAAAGGAAGGATGGGTGGTGGTGGTGGTGGTAGTAGTATGAGTGATAGATGGGGTGAGGGTGGTGGTAGTAGTGCTAGTAACAGCATTCGTGTCAAAATGATGAGGTTTTAGATGGGTCATTTGAAAATAAACACCGTCGTCTGGTGGAGTCACTCTCATCACCGTGATATGAAATTCGGCATCCGAATTGACTCAAAATTCAAATCCGATGAATCGAGCGTAGATTGAATAAGAGCAGGGAGTACCACGACGATCCAATAATGGAAATTCTTTAAAGGGAGTGGGTCGACTGTGTGCTGAGACTTGACCTGTTCTCATGCACGTCACCATGGCATTCCATTCAGATTCTGGATCTTTACAAAACAGAAGGACCTCTACAAAACATAATTTATGGATGATGTCTAGACGTTTACGAGACTCCTCGGAAAGCGGATGTCGGCAAAAGGGGCAATAGACATCCGTGTTGCTACTGGGAGAAGGGAGATGACGACGGGCATAATTACGAAGGGCCACAGCACAACCACGACAGGTACGATGAAAACAATCCCACCAAAATAGACTGGAGTCTGGATCCTTGGGATCTCTTTCTTCGGTAAACAGTTCCTCTTGACAAGTACAACATTCGTTTTTTTTCATTCTCCATCGATGACGAGTCAGCATACTCGACCAAAGAAGAGGGGGTATTAAAACGATTCATTTCGACAGCACAAATATAAACGAACGTAAACGATCGAGGTAGAGATCTTTATATATGTATATATAGTTTTTTTCCCCTCCTCCTTTCAAGGGCATTTTCTCGTGGAATAGTTAAAAAAGAATCTTTCCATTCCAGTGCATTTTTTTTTTTCTTCTGATATTCTTGTTTATCTGACCAAGTCGAATGAAGGAAGAAATAATTCTAAGTTCAAGAAAATATAAATAAAGTCTTATCAAAGGTACGAGTATCGATAAAAAAAAAATGAAAGATCGGAAAATGGATTAGAGTGAAAATTGGTGCTCAATTACATTTTTGGGGGAGTGTAATATGATTGAAAATTGCAGATTTCAGAAAGTTAAATATTTACCAATTAAAAACATGTGTCATCAAAAGAAAATTACCATTAATTTTATATTCTGTCATATAATCAAAAAAGTTGTGATCAACAAACATTTCGATTTTTTTTTATATTTTTAAAAATCATTATAAATTTAATTATTGCAAAAAATAATTAATGGTAAATATGCTGCAAAAAATAAATGTTAAAAATTACAGATTTTAGAAAAATTAATATTTACAAAGCAGTGATAGTTAGCTAGAAATAAATGAAACGCAATAAAAATTTGATGAAAATAAAGTACACATCATAATTATTGCTAATTATAAGCTGTGCTAATGTTTTTTTTTTAATATATATTCTGATTACCTATATTAAAGAGAACTTTAAATTAAGATTATATTTTAAACAAAATTTATAACTCAATAATGCATTAATTTTTGCATTTGGTTTTATAATTTGTTGTGAGATTTATATTACACTTATTCCATAATTCTGTTGTTCATTTAGTAAGTACAAAACTTCGAATAAACACCATAAAAGCAAGAACTTGCAACAGTTGTTTTGGGTCGAAAGAAGACATGACCCTTCATCAGGTAAACAAAGTAGACATGAGTGCTGCAAACAAAGCGGCAATTATAAAGGGCCGTGTCTTCTTTTAACCAAAAATATTGTTGTGAGTTATTGCTTTTTATGGTGTTTATTCAAAGTTTTGTACTTATTACTTTTAAACTCCAGTTCTGTGGTGCTATTTTATAATTTTTGTTTATTTTTTATTTATAGTCTAAAGCAGAGGATTTTCATTCTTTGATACCAGAGTCAATTCCTAAAAAAATGGAAAGGTAATACAATTATTATTTTGAAATAATTTATTTCTAACTTTTTAAAATCTCCATGCTCTTTCTTTTATTTTAAGAATGTTTTGTTAATTATTCACTAAACAATCATAATTAAACATTTTTATGAAGGGTAGTTTGATAACTTAAAAAAAAAAAAAAAAGTGCCATTTTTATTTCATTTTAAATGGACCGCTTCATAAAAATATTTGTGTTGAAGCTGTTTAAAACATTTTTTTTTCTGCTTGTACATTTTATTACAAATGCTTAAAGTTTGACAATGAAACTCGTTTTTCATAAGTGAAGTAGAGTGTGCTTCAGGGTGTTGCCAACTTATTATTTTTTTTAAGCTTTAAAAATGTAAAATTGAATATTGTTTGGATAGATATAATAGTGTTGATTATCTATAATATTTCTATAACATTAACAAAAAATATATATAGTTCAAGAGAATACAGATATATGAAAGATAATTTAGAAATATTTTTGTTTTAGCATAAAATTAAAAAAATTACTAATTGTGGATTTTATTTAAATATCCCAAACAATTTAAGATATTTTTTTCTTTTAAATAATTTTTAATCACTCTATAAATACATAAATGATAAAATTGTAAAAAAGATTGAGAGTGATTATTGAATATAATGGATCTCACCAGCAAAAAAAATTTCAAGTGCTTTTTTTTTTTTTTTGTAGATGTGTAGAATGTACATAGAAATTTACATTTAACATTTTTGGCAAAATTATAATATTGTTTCCACTGTACAATATTCATGTTATAATGCTTATTTAACATAAAATTAAAAACTTAATTAAAATTGATTTTCATACTTCAAAAACAAAATAATAATAAAAAAAAACTTTAATTACGTAATTTTGAATTAGAAATACATTGTGGAAAAAGCTCAGTGAATTAATATAACTATCAATGATAGTTACGCAGCTAAAAGTTTTCTGTTTATTTATTATTATTATGCAAAGATTTTAACCAAGAAATCTTCCATTATCAAAGATTTTATAAATTTAGATAATTTTTTTTTTTTTTTTTAAACGTGTGAAAATAAATAAAGTTTCTAAAGTATTTCTTAACTTAGTAATAATTTTTTTTTTCTCAGGAATGAAATGAGAGAAGAAATTAAAGATTTTCTGTTGGAAAAAGATAATGATTCTTGATATTTATTTTGTAAATAAACTCTTTATATATTTAATTTTTATGGCTGTGTATTCATTTTATAATGACTATATAAGAATAAAAATAAGGTAGGTACAAGCACAACATAAAAACAAATAATTAATAAAAAGTATTTCATTAGCAAAGCAGAAAACCTATACTGGTCATTTTCATATGTTTTGCCAAATTTTACTTAAAATTATTTCATTACGAAACTTAAATAAAGACCAACATTACTTCAAAAAGCGAGAAACAGTCAGCAGTAATTTTCGCAGACCAACATGCTGACTGATGAAGCCCAAGAGTTCAAAAGTAAATGGCCTCTAGAATGAAGTAATGTAGGCCTTTATTTAAGGTTTGTTTTGTCAGATATCTCAAAAAGTATTTGATGAATAATCTTCAAACTTCAGGAGTGTACAGAACATGTTTTGTGAAATTTTTGCCCTGAAAGCAAAGAGAAGAAAAAAAAGTTTGGAGTCACCTTGTAAAAAATAATGTTTGGATTGCAAAATTATTTGTATACATTTGTATGAGAATTATATTCATGGAGATATAAGGTTTTATTTTTAATTTTTTTTTTTTTTGAAAAGTTGACATATTGCTGTAGAAATAAACATACTCTTGCAATCAGATGAAATATAAGTACTTCCATTAACCCTCGCTTTCCCAAGATGGGGTTATTTTGACCCCATTTTGAAGATGAAATTTAGTTAAGCCTGCCTCATTCAAAAAGTGCGCTAATTTACCAGAGATAGCAAACATAACCAGTAGAATGTTGCAACTTCTAAACCATACAAAAAATTGTGATTTTCGCCAAATGTGCCAAGTGGTATCTGAAAGCAATTTTTTTGCAGTAACGCCTTGATCTTGAGAAAGCGACAGTTAAATAACTTTTAACTGCATATGCACAAAATTTCATTTCCATAGTTTATCAGCTAAATGTGTTGAGCTACTTATATAAAAACCCTAATTTGAATGATAAAGTATCATGAAAATATGCACATTTTGTGTTATTATGAAGGATAAGAATGTACAATCTCTAGTGAATTTGCAAAAAATGTCTCGTCTTTTACTTGAATGGGAAGTTGATATCAGGCCAACCAATTTGGTGCTGTGAAGGTAGATAATGCTGCCCTCATACAATTATATAATGTGTTAAGAATCCTGTATTACATTGAATAAAATTTTCTATTGTTTTTCTTTTTTCTGAAAGGGACTGAAATTCAGTTCATCCTATCAAGAATTTGTGTTCACAATATTTGCTTGAGTTTTTCACATAAATAGAACAATACATCATAACATTCTTTACCATCCTTAAGTTTCAACAAGCTTCCCACTCAATTTCAAAAATAAAATTCCCTGACTTTTCCAAGTCAATTTTTTGATTCCAGTCACAAAATTTGGTTTGCGACATAAAACGAAACATAGCCCACAACATAAAAGACAACATAGTCATGCAACATGTGACATAAATTGCATGCTCAAAAAGCATTTTCCGGGTTTATATCATTTTTCCAAGTTTTTAGTCCATAATTGCGATTTTCCCTGATTTTTACAGGTTCTCCTTGACCTGTTTCAAGCTAATCTGTCAAGTATTTTTTGAGACATTTAACAAAACGTGTGTAGAATGTTGATCAAGAATCAATCCCAATTTTAATTTTTGGGGCCTATTTTTGTAAAAAAAAAATCATGCAAAACCTTCCATTTTAACAGTTATTCTATATAATGTTTAATTGTAGTGTTTTCTTGAAGCAAGTGTAGGCGTTCATTAAAATTAGCAATGAAAACATGGAAATTTTTTTACAGAATTTTGCAAAAGGGCACCAATTTTTACTTGGAAGACCTTCGTTGATGAAAACAAAAATTTTGATAATTATTTTTAAGAAGTTTGTCACAACTTGGGTTTGCTAAAGTAAATAATATTCATTTTTAAATATTTCTCTAACTCATTAACTTTACGCAAAATGCTCATACACAAAATAACTTTAAGCATTAATAGCTATTGTTTCAAAAAAAGATGTTAAAACTGATACGACCAGTATAATATGATACATTAAAAATTAGGTGTAATTGTATTCCCAATTCAATAACTATAATGTTGCAACTATTTGCAAAGACTGCAGAAACTATAGATATAGTAATTTATATAGATCTATCATCCCCATGTTAACGAGAAAAGATTTTTGATGCCGAAAAAGTCTTTTGGCATCAGCCATTAGTGTTAAAACTCGAAAACAGTAATAGAATAGAATGGTAATGAATTTTGAAAATGCAGAAATATTGAGCGGCTTTTAATTGTTCTAATAAATATATGAAAAGAAATGGGGTAGGTTCCATAAATAAGTTATATTCAAGTAATTTATGAAAAATATAATTTTTATAATCAGTTGCTTTGTTATAATGAGATAATTACTGTTTTCATATTTAATGGAATACTTTTTTAATATTTTATATTATTAAGTATTATGGAATTCTCAAAATTCTTTTAAATGTAGCTAGCAGCCACGAAACTTTTAATATATAACTAGTATGTTATGGCCACCACAAGACTTTCTTCCATATAAAATCCTATAAAAATTTACGCAACACAAATAATTTATTAAAATTATTCTTCATGATGAATGCAGACGATTTTTATCTCAAAGAAGTATAATAATAAATGCCGAAAGAAAGACAGTTTTGTGCAGACTTGAGTATACTAGAGTATAGTTAAGAAAAATAAAAGGAGAAAGAAAAAGGGGTATCTGGAGTTTTTAATTCTCTTTTAGTGCATAAATTTTATTTGCTAAATTACCTATGTGTATTCCCATGTAAATTCACTCGGGGAAATACATCCATAAGAGAATAAAATGGCCGTCTTTTCCCGATTAAAAAAGATATCTTTTTTTCTCTCAATGATCAATCTATGTCTTATTACTATATCTATGGCAGAAACAACAACAACGAAAGAAACTTTATAGAACATTAGTTGTAAATGCAACTTTATTACTACTTTGAAAAGGTATTACAAACGTCTGTTACAAAGTGCTAGTAGAAATATATCTAGAGTGATAAAAGATTTTAAGCATAACAGAAAAATATTAGACAAATTTCTATATAAAATTTAAAATATTTAAACATTGTACATCAGTAACTAAAGTCTTTACATGATAAAACAATTTATAACTTCTCTACTATAATTTCAGACAATATTCAAACTAGCATAAAATCCTCTTGAATTCAATATAAAATACAGTAGCAACCAAGTGTGTCACATCAGATAGTTTTTATATCATTAATGAGTATTATAATATAGATTATCAAACTTTAAGCTCAAAAAGTCTCAACAGTAACATTTTTATAAACATAGTAAGTGAGAAATTATGCTTATCCTACAGTTTTTTTTTAAAATCATATATAATTTCAAGCATTTTATTGAATTGTGATAAATATCTAAGATGTATACAATATTTCTATAAAAAAATATAATGTTCTGAAGTTTTGTTACAAAATATAAGAATAAGTAAGAGTGATTCTTTAAGGACTTAATTTTGATATATGGAAGCAGTTTAATTAAATCCAATAACAGATCAGCTATCCAAACAGATCATTTCGAAAGTTCTCTAACCGTGAAATATTAACAGGGGTGTTTGTGTTTAGGGTTTTTACCTCTAACCCATCTGTATCTTTATATTTCCTATAAAGTTCTTTTTTGCTTTTATTGGTTGTTCATTTGTTATCCAGGTGATATGGGAAGAAAATGTAAAAGGATTGAAGGCTTCTGGCCTAAATAGTTTGAGTATTATTTGATATTTTGGGTTTTTTTTCTAATTTGAGGCTCTAATTTTCCGGGTTTTTACCTTTGAGTCACAATCACCCTTGTATTAACAATGTTAAAATATCTGGTAAAAATATGCTAGTGAGGAATTATTATTTTCCAAATTTAAAAATGGAATAAGCAATGACAAACAATTGTTTACATTTCGCACAAATACATTTATATAAATAGTTGAAAAGATCATAGTATAATTATTAGTTCAATAAATAATAAATAAATTTATTTAAATTTTTAGCTGCTCCTCTTACATTACAAATTCTAGTAACAATGGAAGATAGTCAATTCAAACAGTAGCTGTTAACAGCATATTTTACATATTTGTATTTCAAATCAATAGATTAAATAACATTAATTTATTCTCTTGAGATTCATATATGGAAAAGCAGATAGAATTTAAATGGATTTCTCTTGATTTTTTTGGCTGTGATCTAAACTAGCAATTCCCAAATTTTTATACAGTATGGGACCGAAAATCCGGAAACTGTGGGACCGACGCCATTCCGGATTTCGGAATTTTCCAGATTTTAGAAACTTTTCAAAAAATATAGATTTACCGGACATTTTTTAAATTTTAGTCCAACCCTTATAATTAAGAACCAAAGAAATAATTACTGACATATTCCAATGTAATTTTATACCGTGTGAACGATAATTAAAAACTTCAATTATTATAAAACTATGGTGGTTAAATAACAGAAATAAAATAGGAACAGCATTCCCACCATAGTGAAAATACCGCATTTCTAAACAGACTATAATGTGGTCCACATGATAGACCCGAAAGTGCAAAGCTTCATTTATTTAATCCTATTAAATTATTCCTTAAATCTCAAATACTTATAATTACAAAGATAAATGCACAATTCTGTTATTTCTTTACTCAATGGAATGATAAACAAAACCTTTGAAGATAAACATAGAGAAAGAAAAAAAAAAAAAAAAAATAGGCTGATCGTCTGCCCGTTGTTTTAGAAAGAAGTGGAAAATGGATAGAAATTATCATTTAATGGTGAGAGAAATAAAAACCTCCTTAAGATTGAATTAAGTTACCATAATTTGCTGGAAACATTTTTTTTTTCCCCTACCCCTTTTTTTTCCTCGATTGTTCAGTGCGGGAATGATTGGAATTTCAAAACGTTCCCGATTTTGGAATTCCGGATTTTTGGTCCTATACTGTACCTGTAAAATACTTACAAAGTACAAACCTCAAAATATCTTATTTTATCAATCACATTCAAAATTGTATAATATACAGAATCCAAATTATTTTTTTCACTAAATTTTTATGTTTTAGGTAACATAGTTTAAAAACTAGTGAACCACTGTCAATTATTAAAAGATGATCATGTAAAAAGTTTCTAAAAATAAATGAAAGGCCAAAAAGTGAAAACAGCGAGAAAAACTGCTGATTACATATTTCTAGACAAGATAGGAATCATTAAAAAAATAATAATAATAAAAAAAAAAAATCATGGACTGACAGAAAAGGAAAAAAATTGTGCTATTTATCCTCTTTTATAACAAAATAAGCAACATTACTGTCTATACAGAGAAAATATCTAACAAACAAAAAACAAGCTAGGAAATAATAGAAGTAGAAAATGAAAATTGTAACCAACATTTTTCTAGACAATGTATTCATTTAGTAAAAGTACACTTATACCATTTACCATCATATTTTTTTTTTTTCTCATTATTTAACCCCAAAAGTTCATTAACTAACATACAATTAAAGCTTAGCTACAATACCAATATTCCAGATAAAGTGCAAGAAATAAACAAATCTGAATAAAGCATATACACAAACATGAAAAATTGTAAAAAACATCACAAAAACAGAATGCACAGGAAATAAATATATAAAAATTTTAAATAAAATAGTTACCCATACCAGACAAAAATGAACAAGCTTTAATATGCAATCACATATACATAAAAAATTTCAAAGTTAGACTAGTTTAGTCTATCACTGATATTTGTCATAAAATACAATATAACAAATAGAATCAGTGACCTACAATTGTAAAATATCAATATATCATATCCTAATTGCATAATAGCTATAATGAATAAAACTTTAAATGATAAAATATAATCACAAAATTATAACCTTCTTAAAATTTGTACATAATATCAAAATTAAAAATTATTGAACTAATGAAAATATTTTTTAATATTCATTAAAAAAGAAAATTTGCAATCGCTACCAAATTTATTTAGTTTACTTACGATTCTGATTTACATATTACACTATATTAGGTATAATAATAATAAAAGAAATAAAGAAAATTTGAAGAAAAGAGATTCATTTAAATTAACCCAAGTTAAACTTGATTTGAATTTTACATAATTTTTTACAGCATTAGATCATATCTCAGTTTGGTCAGTTTTTTAACATGTCACTCAAAATAATAAAATATAGTTAAAAAATACAACAAGAAATCTGTCAATTATATTAAAAACACTTTAGACACATGTAAAATTAAATTTTATTTAAAAGATGTTAAAAAAAATTATCCGAAGCTTTTCGCTTTAATAGTAAAGCGCCATCAGGGATTTTTATTATTCGTTTCCAATGAGCAGTTTTAAAATATTTTTTCTTTTCACAGTCAACAGTTAAGCCTTTTAATAACGTGAATATCAGCAAAGTCAATTTGAAGTCTGGTAAAAGTTGGATCAAGGAGCTAAGAAAAAAAAGAGAAGCTGGAACTATTGAAATATCACACGAGACTATTGTAGGAGAAAAACCATCATGAATTAGCAGAAATAAACTATTAGCTATTTTATAATGTTGTGCCAAATTATTGGCAAAATTGCAGCATCTTTGGAATTAATTATATTTTTGCATTTAATTATATTAGTAGCTTCGGAAATGTAAAGTTCCTTGGATAGTTCCAGCTTCTCTTATTTTTCTTAGCTCCTTGATCCAACCTTTACTGGACTTTGCTGATATTCACGTTATTAAAAGACTATGAAAAGAACTGTTGACTGTGAAAAGAAAAACTATTTAAAAACTGCTCATTGGAAATGAATAATAAAAATCCCCGATGATGTTTTACTTTTTAAGCGAAAAGCTTCAGATAAATTTTTTAACATGTTTTAAATAAAATTTAATTTTACGTGTGTTTAAAGTGCTTTTAATATAATTAACAAATGACACATGTTCAATTTAATTCTTTTTTTAGAGATTATTTATAAGAAATCTGTCAATTTGACACAAATTGCATAGTTAAATAATCACATTAATATGGCTGTTTGTAACTTCATTGATTTGTTTTTATAATCTTAAATAAAATGTATAGTGTTTAAAGTTGATCTTATGTTGGGATTGACAAAAAAATTATACAATGGTGAATGTTATTTAATGAAATACTTCAAGTAAAAAAAAAAAAAGTTTTCTTCTTGTTCCGTTTTAAAAGAATCTTATACCCTTGATTTTATTATGCATAGAAATATGAAAGGATAAAAATAATTAATGTTTTATAATAGCTCTTATCAAATCCTATTCAAAATTGGTAACTTGAAAATAATTTATATATTGCTCATGTAAAATTTATTTCACTGCATGATAAGAAGCCAATAAAATGGACAAATTTTAAAAGCAAAATTAGCAGAGTAAGTGAAACAGGGTTCCCACAAGTCAGGGAAAACCTGGAAAAGTCAGGGAAAATTGAAAATATTGCTCAGAAACCTGGAAAATGCTTTTTGAGCATTCAATTTATATCACAAGTCATGTTACTATGTTATTTTTTATGTTTCAAGCTATGTACTGTTTTATACTGTGAGCTATTTTTTATGTCACGAACCAAATTTTGTGACTGGAACAGGGTTCATACTCATCAGGGAAAACCTGGAAAACAGGGAATTTGGAATTTGTTAAAAAAAGTCAGGGAAAATAAAGATTTTCATTAAAAATCAGGTAAAATCGGTTATATAAAACCTGGAAAAACAAATATTTTCTTTCTCTCAAGTTATATTTTTCTTGTTTAGCTTCATATCCAAATTCAGTTGATTAAGTATTGTGAAAATACGCATGCAAACAATGATTCTACCTGAATTTCTATCATAGTCGACAGTAATATGACACCATACAGTGGAAGTAGCTGTGTATTTTGTCCTGTCTAGAGGAAGGTTTCTTGTAATATGTCGCTAATATTATCGTGAAAATTGTCTGGGAACTCAGGGAATTTTTTTCCCATATATGAGTATGAACCCTGTGGAATATTCTAAAAAAAACCCCTGGAAAAGTCAGGGAATTTTATTTTTCAAATTGAGTGGGAACCCTGGTGAAATTCTCCTTTCTTGTGGATTGAATTATTGCATATTAATTAATCTTTAAATATTTGGAACTGTCTGTCATAAGACTGCTAAGTCTTAATCATGAGCTTAACTGTCAATCATAAAATTAATAACCAATTAAACTAAAGAGGTCTTAAGATGGCCTTTAGTGGTAAACTGACAGATTAAAAGCCATCTTCACAGCTTCAGAACTCAGATTATAATGCAAGAGTTGCCTAAAAAGCCTATGGTCCTTTGGATTCAGGCCTTTGCAGATGATTAATAGAATTAATGGAACTTAAGGGGACTCTCTATATATCGTCTCCGAAAGCCGAAGTCAATGTTATTCTATGGGAAATTTTGCCCCATTATAATTCATTAACTAATACATACATTTAAATTCCGTTTTCACTTTCCGAAAATCCACAACTGTTACACAATTTATCGCTTTCTAAAATTGATTTTTTTTTAATATTTCATTTTTAAGCTCAAAAATGCAAAATTTCACACTGAGAAAATTTACATTTTACAACCTTAAAATAAAATATTAAAAATTTAAAAAAATAATTTTTAGAAAGCGATAAATTATTTAATAGTTGTGAAGTTTCTGAATGTGAAAACGGAATTTAAAAATATATATTAGTTAATAAGTTATAATGGGGCGAAATTCTCCATAGAATAACATTGGATCTGGCTTCTGAGGGCGGTAAGTGGAGAGGCCTCTTAATGTGAAAACCTACTCAGAATGCTCATTCATGCCAAGACTGCTCATAGGACTGAATAAAGGATAATTAGTATACTCCATCCTTCATTTAAAAAGTCCCATGAATACATCACATACATACAATCAAGGTAAAAGATTTTTAAGATATATATTTATTTAATCACCGGTATAGTCAAATTGCAGACAGAGTAACACACATCTCTTTATTCTTCACTGCTCTCAGATCAGGATTTATTTCAGACATTTTCAATATTTAAAAAAATTTACAATAGATTCATTCTGCATTTTACTACAAGCTTATGTCATGATAAGAACAGCAAATACACAGCAAAACATAATTGATAGAAAATATTTTTTATACACTCTAACAAAAAAAGTGACGCACCAAGAAGGAGTAATGCAAATTGGACACAAATTGACATACATACAGGTTTTGATGGAATCAAGCACCAATTCATCCTTATCGTCGATCCTACGTGCAACTGGTTCTTCAGTGACTTCAAATACCCTTAATAGGCGGCTCAGTGAAATGGAGTTGAGCTCAGTCCCAGGATCTCTCTTCCACTGAGGACGTTTGGAGCATCATGAAAAGGGTCCTACAACCAGCTTGGGATTTTACCAATCTAATGCAACAATTGGACAGAATTTGGCACAATACCTCACAGGAGCACATCTGCCAATTCTATCAATTAATAACAAGCCGAATAACTGTGTACATAAGGGCCAGAAGTGGACCAACACGTTATTGACTTGTTTACTTTGTGAGGCCCTTTCTCTTGATTAAATCATTCAAATTTGCTGAAACTGTAATCAGTTGTTTTCCTCCCCATGTACATCTCATCTACCAATTTTTGTCCCATTCGGAACACCCATTCCACCCCATCTACCAATTTTTGTACCCACTCCTTCTTGGTGCGTCACTTTTTTTTTCAATAGAGTATAGTTGTTAAAAAAAAAAAAAAAAAAAAAAAAGTCCCTTGCTTGATAAAAATCACTTAAAAGTTAGAACAGAGAAAAGAAAAAAAAAAAAAAAAATCTCAAATGATATGTAGGCATAGCTTGCTCGCAAAATATTAGTTGATGCATCTAAGAAAATCTGAAAATTATATTATTTTGCATTTAAAGTACATAAACCAATCTCATTATTATTAATAATTATGTTTTCCATATTTATAGAGAATATTTAAATTTAGCATGACAAATATTGATTATTTTATCATTTACTTTCGAACGTGATTTGTACTGTTTTAATATATAAAAAAAAAAAAAAGTTTTATTAACTCGTAAAAAGAAAACTGGATTTATAGTGATTAGCAGGCAAATTTTAGTAATAAAATGATTTAAATATGGTTTTAAATTTCATAAAATAATGCTATTAAATAGCATATTTCAAACTTATCTGGTTTATATTTAAAACTTTGAAAGAAAAGTCTTAGTAAAAGTTCCTGTATTTCTCATCTACAATAATCATAATAATAATTACAATAATTTAAAATTTACATAAATATCAGTGATAATATATATATATATATATATTGTATATATAAACTATGAATAATTTCTTACACAAAATTTTTCATACATAAATATATAATTTTTTTTCTTCCAATAATTTTTTATTAAAATTAATTCTGATTTACACATTCACAATAGGAACTATGGATATATAAATATTATAATGGGATAATTTATACATGGATATATAAACATATTTAATTATTAATTTAAGGTTTTAATAGAGAATTATTTAAGCTTTTGTATACAGAAATTATTTATATTTTGAGCAAATGTACAGGTATAGTTTATGCATTTATTTGCATAAGGCACTGTCATCCCAAATACATGGAAGATTTCGGTAAAAATAAATCGAAAATTCATGTCTTATTAATTATTATAAATACTCAATATAGTCTTAAATATTAACAGGTGCATATATATTTACACTATAATATTTGAGAAAAAGAATTGGGGACATATTACAACAGGCATATTTGAGATTGAGTTGAAAAATTTTAAATTAAATACAGTATTCAATTAATTTTTTGACATAGATTCATTTCATGCATATAAATTTTCATTCTCTTTTATTAATTATACCAAAAATTTCATAGAAAATAATAATAAAGATATATATCAAGTTTAATGTTTGCAGTTACTTGAAAGATAATATAATTTCATAGTTTATGAAAATTACAATTTTAAACTACAAAGGTAGTTTTGAAATTCATAATCAATATGAAACAACACAAAAATATAAATAAAAAAGGGAGACAAATCGAGTACACTGTTACTGATTAAAACATTAAGCATAATTATTTCATCTTTTTAATCTTTCCTGAATATATAATAACCAGATTAAAAAAAAAAAAAAATATCACAGCATGTATTTAAATTTAATTGCAACTATGTTTAATCAACATAACATATGCTGTACTTTATTTCTAAAACTAATTAAAAATAGTTAACAAAACTAGCCCCTTTCTAATTATAAGCAAAAACAATTAAAATCCCTCCTGTGTGCATGCTATTTGTAATAATTATATAGGGGGAAAAAACGTCAACTAATTCAAAATACTTTAAACAATATGTGCAATACATGGAATGTATCACAAGTGATTCTAAAGCATTTTATGCTTTGCAGGCAGCTGCAGCATGTTTTTCCCATATAGAATTGAATTCTTCTTCAAGGATTTCAGCACCCCTTTTACGAGTGAGTCCAGTTTCTTCTAAACTGAGTTCACACATGTGCATGTCATCTCTCCCTAAAATATGGTTCAAAGTTATTAAGTTCAGAAAAAAAAAAAAAAAAATACATTATATTGAAAATGTATTAAATTGAGTTTTTTTAAAAGTATTTGAAACTATATGTGGATAAATTTTAAATTAATGGGCACACTAAATATTATATAATTTATATATACATACATAAATTATAAAAATTTGTTGCAATTACATTAAAACTAGTAGGCAAAGATGAATTGTGCTCAGTTTTCAATTATATATTTATTTTCATGAATTTCTACAATAGAACGCACTATAATTATAATAAGAAAGCACCACAGAGCTGGTGTTTTAAAGTAATACGTACAAAAGTTTGAATAAACACCATAAAATGCAATAAACTCACAACAATTGTTTTGGGTCGAAAAAACACAAGACCAGTGTTGCCAATTTAGTGGAATTTTCACTAAATTTAGCAGATTTTTGACACGATTTACTGGAAAAAATAAAGGTTTAGCAGATTCGATATTACATTGCACTGTTGCTACACTATGGACAATTGAATTTTTAGCCGAATTTCATGTGTTCTTTTAGCGGGGAAAAAAAAATCTTGTGTTGGTAACACTGCATTGTCAGGTGAACAAAGTAAGCACGAGTGCTGCAATCAGAATTTCACATAAAAATTGCAATCAGTGCTGTGCATTGCCACTTTGATTGCAGCACTCATGCCTACTTTGTTCACCTGACGAAGCATCCTTTGTGTTTTTGACTCGAAACAACTACTGCGAGTTTATTGCATTTTATGGTGTTTATTCAAAGTTTTGTACTTATTACACTATAATCATATTAAGAAAAATTAAACCACTCAGCATGTTTCAGACTGAAATGTCTCATCAACTAAGCTACTCTACTTTTGAAGATACATTTACCTTATCCTAATCTACTGATTAATTTATTAGAGTTAGTTTCATATTTTAGCTTTCCTGCAATTCCATACTGCTTCCAATGCAATAATCTCCATGATGTATGTTTATGAGACATTTTGACAAATACTATCTTGTGAAGAAAAATCACAAATTTCAAATAACTAATGAAGTTTTCAATTAGAACATGCATATTTGAGAATATTCATAGAATGAAATTCATTAGAATATTTATAGTCATGCCAATATCATAAATGATATTTTAAATTAGGTTTGACATTAACATGATGTCTTACAATGAAAATATACTTTATTGTGCATGTTTATGTGAAATTTTGCCCAATTCCCCTCTTTAAGAAAATCATAAATTAGATTAATTGATTTTGAGATTCGTCTTATTTTAAAACATCATAAAACAAACATGAAAAATTTTCATAAATGTCTAAATTCCCCATACTCATAATAGTAAGTATTGATGGAAAACAAAAAAAATATATGAATGAAAATAATAAAACAACTATATTGTTCAAAAATATACTATAACTAATTTATTACTTTTAAATATAATTATTATTATCATTTAAAACTACAGATTAATGCAACCCAGAAAGAATAATAATAATAAATTACTTCTAATATAATCTCCAACTGTTCAAAGTACAAATTCAACAAATCTGTTAATTGATACTTGCATATCTATATCCAGCAGATATCAGTAACATATTGATAAGAATGAAATGAATTTAATTTTAGTTACGGTGAAAGAAAATACCTTTGATAATTACCACATCAATGTTTCTATACATATTTTAATATATATTGTGTATGGATTATAATCAAATTTAAAATTAAGTTCTATATACCTGCTATCAATTGAATTGGAGGCTTATCTGGATGGAGTTCCATTTGTCGAGCAATCCACTGTCCTTTAAAATGAGCATACCACCAGCCCTTTTGCATAGAGTTTTGCCTTACAAATGGAATCCGGAAATATCTGTCTATGTTATTTGTATTGAGAGAAGAAATTCTTTTCGGAGGCATAGGAGGATTAGCTTTTGCTGTAAATAAAGAGAAAAACTAAAAATATATTTTTTGGTATTAAAATATATTGTAACATTTTTATTTCAAAACCCTGGAATTATGTAGATTCCAGGTAATATATATATACACACACTGTATATTTCTGCAAATAAGATTACTTTCAGATACGATGAGGTATAAATTTTCATCAAAGTTTTAGTGTAGTTTAAGTAGGGTAAGTGCACCAGTGATTGACACTTTTAGAGCAATCTCTGTTCTAGTCACCAGAAAATATTTTTAGAAACCTTAAGTTAGTACATATGGCATGAAAGATATTCAGAAATATATATTTATGTTAAAATATATACATTTGATAACAATTATTATTTTTTTTTATGAATTTTTATTTGACACCCACTCAATGTTCCAGTAATTGACACTGCCAGTTTTTCATTTTATCAATAAATGGCTCCCTATGTTCCAGTGTTAGTTATTCATTTTACCAGATATTAGCACCCTATGCTCCAGTGTTTGTCATAAAATGTTAAAATTCTTATATATAAAATATATAAAATATATGATTTTATTATTTTTCTTATTCATTAATTATTTCGGGATAGATGCCAATTACTGGAGCACCTACCCTATATATTTGTCCTATAAGACAACTGTTAAGATACAAACAGATGAAGTTTGATATGAGAGTCATTAGCACATACTACCTCAAGCAGTTTTTTATGAAAAAAATTGCTGAAATATCCCCATTTGACACAATTTACCCCATGTACATTCTTCAATCATGAATTTTCAACTGTTTGTATCTTCTACAATAGTTTCAGCATGAACTCTTCTAATCAGAGAATCTCGATTCCAGAATATCTCTTTCAAGCATCCTTGAGGTGAATTATCACCAAATGTAGGATACGTTGTTTATATTTATAGATTTCATTTATTCTTAAAAATAACCCTATATGCCGCTGGAGAAAGTAGCTTTAAGAGGCAATATCTTATACTTCAGATAATATGTTCTTCCATCTAATTCTTCTAGCTTTAGATACTTTTGTTCTGAGCCAAGGCGTAAGTAAATCTGACATGAAAACATGTCGATTCAAGGCAAGCAATTATCAAGTAGCAACAGTTAAAAAGAAAAGAGCTTGCAGATGATTAACAACCAGAGTAAATGATAGCTTAGAGAGCTAACAGATGGTGTAACAAGACTGAGCATGTAAAAGCAACAGCATGATACAAATTATATAAAGTATGCATCAGATCTAGTTTTGCCTTGCTTCAGAATCAAATCCTCTAACAAGTTTATTTTCTCACATCTGGCATCACTGCCTATAAGATGCACACGGCAAATCACAAATTCACCTGTACCTATAGTTTTGTTGTATGTTGTGTTATATAAGAACATAATCTTACTTTATTGCTCCATTACTTTCACGAGAAGCCGCTTTTCATCCTGGGGAACCAGACGTCCTTGGTTGTGACTTCAGTGGAATGTGTCTGCATCTCAGAGAGTTCATCTTCGCCTGTAATCAGGTGGCGCCACTGTGCATCTATTCCGGTTTTTGATTCGTGGTCATTAACACAGTCCCGGTTATGAATAATTTCAACAGTTTCTTGGAAGAAAGCATAAGTAGGGTCTGAGAAACTGTCGAAATTATTCATAACCGGGACTGTGTTAATGATCACGAATTAAAAACCGGAATAGATGCACAGTGGCACCACCTGATTACAGGCGAAGATGAGCTCTCTGAGATCCAGCCACATTCCACTGAAGTCACAACCAAAAACATCTGGGGCCCCAGGATGAAAAGCGGCTTCTCGTGAAAGTAATGGAGCAATAAAGTACGGTTATGTTCTTATATAATTGTTAAGTAATGCTCTGTTTTTTAAATAATTTAAAGTTGTGTTATATGATCAAACAATTTGCACTGTAAGTATAATTAAAGTTTTTAAAAAGTGGATTTAATTATGGAACCAATGAAAAAAAAAAAAAAAAAAAGAAATATAAGAAAGCTTTCAAATTGAGAGAAATTGGAGAAAATTTGAAGATGCTATTAAAAAAATGCCAATAAAAAAATTTCCTACAAGAAAAGGAATTAGCTTGTTGGTCAGATTTAGAAAATAATGTTGCAGAATGGGTATAAAAAAAGAGGCAGAATTATTATGTTGTCACAAGATATATGATTAGATCAATAGAATGTGCACTGGAGTGTTTACAAGCTAATCCAGAAGAGAACAAGGCAAAGAATTTAAAGCAACAGTACATTAGTGCATAAAATCACACATTTTCACAAATTTCTTATTGATATGAGGGGAAAATAAACTTTCCATTATTGAATCTAAATATTGGCAATATGGATGAAACAGCGATTCTGCTAGAACTATGTAAAAAAAAAAAAAAAAAAAAAAAAAGTAAAAATTGTTCAAGTGAGAAGTACAGGCTATGAAAAGACCAAGTTTATAATAGTGATAAACTTAGTATAAGTGATATATATTAAGTAAAACTCTGCTAATTAAGTTTAAGTACACATCAGCCAACAAATGGCACTGTAAAGTTGCAACTTAATTCCATTTTGGAGAAGACTAAAAGCTTCTATTTCTATATCTATATTAATAGGCAAGTACGAAATTTGTCGAACACTTTTAACATAAGAGGATTGAAAGTGTATCATTAAAAAGGTATGATTAATGAAAGTTGGGAAAAATAAAATAAAAATAAAACTCTTACGATGTCAAAAAGGCATTGAAATAGTAAAAAACACTATCAATATCAAAATAATGTGTCAGCAGTTTGAAAAAATATATACTATATATATTCACTTCTGTTGCCAGAAAAATGATTATGAAATTTATTTTTTAAATGTTTACTTAAAAGAATTCTGAGATTTGAATAAATTTGTGGTCGAATTTTGACCACTGGTGACTAGTTTTCAAAAATATTCAAGTGAATAATTTATTCTATACCAATATTTATTCTCTTTCAGTAAATAACTTATTCTATTTGAATATTATTTTGGTTAATTTCTACTTAATATCTTTGATACTGTAAAATTTTACAGTGTTACACAGAAAACTTAAGCAAAGGCAATTGTACATAATGATAGCTGTTTTGCTCATATGTATCAGAGCTATCTGCTCATATGCTGTCACCAAAGCTTTTATGCTATAGGATTAAATTTCAGTTTTATATAAAGCTGTCAAAAATGAATAAAACTGACCTCTTTTTTGAAAGAATTTTCAGATTTATTATTATTATTATTATTATTATTATTATTATTTGTTTTTAGAATGCTCAATAAGATGATTCCTGGTAACTATTTTATTTCTAAGTTCATTTCTTTTCTAAAAGCTATAATGGATATCGGATTTTTTTTTTTTTTTTTTTTGTGTGTGTGTGTGTGGGGGGGGGGGGGGGGGGATAACTTTTTAATTCCATACAGGGTCTTTTTTTTTTTTTTTTTTTAGATTTTTGATTATTCTTTATTATTACTCATTGTTACATCTATTCATTCATTTTAACCCTACATCAGGCGCACCCGTAGGACGAACAAAATCGGGCACACTTTATTGTTAAAAATACTTGTACTACAATCAATAAATTCGTACTTATGCATCAAATTTTCGTTTATTACTTTCTATTCCCTCCTAATAAGGTCACCATACGGGTGTTTTTGAATTAAAAATCATGTGTAGGATATTTAGAGAATAAAAACCAAAACGGGCCTCTCAGGCAGGGTGTGCCCGATGGAGGGTTAATGAGTATAGTTAGTTAAGTAAGAAACAGCCATAATTTTTCAGCTGTTGAAGCTTACAACAGAAAATGTACCATTAAATATGAAGAATAAGTTCATGTAAACAAAACATAATTTTAAATTTAAAAAATTACTTTTACCTGATTGCATTATAGAATCGGGAGCTCTCTGACCGACATTACTTTTTTGCATATTTTTCATTTTCCAACTATGATAAACTTTTAATCTTCGATGGAATTCTTCTCTGCATGCTTCCAATAATTCTAAATCTGTAATTTTTAAACTTAAAATGTAATTATGAAAACATATATAGTAATACAAAAGTATTTTATGTAAATTCTATCTTATATTTATCAAACATACTTAAACATAATGGGAACTGAGAGAAGGGGAAAAAGCAAAACAATAACATAAATATGTTTTTAACTAAGATATCTATACAAAATCGTTATTATTATTATTTTTTTTAAGAAATTATAGTTATAGCAACATCTGATTACATTCAAATAGAATGAATAAATGCAAAAACTTTGGGGGAGGGGGGATGCTTAGGCATAAATCAAATCAAATCAAGGGTTTTAAATGTAAAACTGGCTTACAATAAACTTTTAATTTTCTCCAATGCTTAGTTTCTAGACATAAGGACTATTTTTTTTAAACAAAATAAATCAAACAGATAAATTTTCTTTTCTATTTTCTCTTTAGAATCAGGTTAAAAAAATATACAAAAGAGAAAATTAAGAGAAAACATGCAAAAGAAATTAATACAGTAACTGTTGCTAAGGGACACAACTTCATATTTTAAAGTAAAGAATAAATGGTTTTTATGCATTTTGTACATGTAAATCTAAATCAAAAGATAACTATTATATTAAATCACATAGAATAATTACATCAAATGAGAAAAAAATTCTTCAGAAAAACTTAATTTTGCAATTTTGTAGATGTACAGAATTAATTTAGATATTTAACAACATGAAATTTTGAGATTTTTATCTGGTATTGTAAAAACTCAAACTTTTTTTTTTTAAATACTAGAGGCTGTTAGAACTAAATTAAAATTTGCAAAAGCAGATTTATGACAAGAGGACTATTACTTTCAAATAGGAGGGGGGGGGGGGGGCACCATTTTTTTAGTAGATCATCTTGAACAAAGTAAGAGAAGTGACTTAACATACAGGTAAAATAAAATAGGTTTCTTTTCCAAAATTAAATTTTGTTTAAGACCGATTTTTTTTTTTTTTTTTTTTTTTTTTTGAGAAATACAACATGATATACAAAATTAATAATATTTGATTATAGCACAGATGGGGTAATTATTGCCACAGGATAATTGTAACTAAAAAAAATTTGTTTTTAAAGTGTATTTTTAGGACTGAGAACTATTAGTCTCAATCTGGGATTTTTGCGGTGTCCTTTTTTGATAGTTGGACATTTATCGAAATCTAAAATTTATTGAAAATATAATTGAATAATTTAAAAGCGATGGAAAATTGGAAAAAAAAAAACTAATAGTCCTCCATCCTAAACTAAACTTTGCTTTTGCCAGAATTTCATCAAAATCACTTTTTTTTTTTTTTTTTTGAAAGAAAAGAAAATTAATAATAATCAGTATCAAAACAAACAATATCGAAAAAGTTTTTTTTTTTTTCCAACAATTAAAAATTTAAATCTCCATTTTAAAAGCTTTTACCAGGTTATTATTAACATATTTTAATTAATTTTAAAAAATCTAATCAAAATTTAGTTACAAATAAGGTACCAAATGAAAGGGACAATTTTTCTGAATCCGTCGGATTAATGAACTTATCGGTCGGACAATTGGATTTTTTAAAATTAACTAAAGTATGAAAATCTGATGTCAACTTGCGTATATATATTTTTTTTAAATCTCAACAATGGAAAAATTAAACAAAAATTATTTATTTTATTTTATTTTTTTCTTTTAACTTTAAACATTGTAACGGAATTTAAATAACAGGTATCCTTAATAAGTAATTTTAAACATATTTCAAGCAATAACAATTGTGCAACAAATGGTCTATTGAGATTTTAAAAAATGAATCTGGCAGTTTAATGTGCAAAGTTATTTGGGTGGAGTTAAATTTTTCAGATAAGATGCCAAAATAAGATAGAAATTACAGAGCCAAGGACAAATACTTTTTGCAAAGGAAGGGTACAGAAAAAAAAAAAAAAAGAAGCACAAAAGCTTTGTAAGAACTCCGTTTATGGAAGTAAATAAATACTTCTAAGACATTTTCTACTAAGAAAATGAAAGAAAAAGAAAAAGACACAAAATATAAAATACATTCAATATAACAAATATCTTAGAAAAGGTAGCCTAATATATTAATTTATGAAAAATAATATTACCACATGATGTATTAATTGCATCGCGCAGATCAGAATATTTCCATTTAGATAAGTCATATTTTTTAGAGGCAAGCTGAGTCTGTTGCTGAATCACATATGCAGATCTGAAAATGAATGAAAAAATGTGTATTTTATAATTATATTATGTATAAACATGATCTGCAATAAATTATTCCTATAAGAAGATGAAATCTATTTGCAGATAAGTGCCGATAAAGCCTAATACATGCGTAAAAACACCTTTTCCCCCTTATTTTAAAATTTCCAAAATCATAACTTCGAAAAGATTTATGTGATACGATACATTGAGAATTTGGGTTTTAAAATTTTTTTTAAATAGCTTATTTACTAATCTTCTAAGATTGATCATTTTTATAAAAACTCTTGAGTTTGTTTTTGCTATATGACAGGATATTGTGATTTGTTACTTGGTAATACAGTATAAATAAAAATAAATAAATAATAATAATAATTCAAGAAAATTAAGGATTTAATTTGAGAATTAAGACATACTTGAAAGTATTCTTATGCTAAATTAGATTTGCCAAGCAAATCTAATATTTTCACAAATTGGTAAAGCTATGATATGTAGAAACAATTTGTGAAAATATAAATACTTAATTTTTTATACTATCATTAGTATTACAATTATGAGAAGTTAAATAAATGATTTATACTAAGAAACCGTGAGTACATTATTATATATTTTCAATTTCTGTATATACTACAACATTCAAAGGATAAATATATATCATACACTGTACAGGGATAGGTACATCAGAGTTGCTTGTGACTTTACTTTAAAAATCCTAAAATTACTTGTAAAGAAAAAATTCACAGTACAATTAACATTTTTTTTTTTTTTTTTTTTTTTTTTTTTTTATGATTGTAACTAATAAAATACATTTCTAGTAAACCCTAAAATCAGGAAATATACTAAACAAAAATTCCTGAATTCAGAAAAAAGTCCTGAAATGTTGAGCTCTTACATTAATATTAAAATCTAAACTACTCAAATTAAGTGATCAAATCTCAATTTCGTGCTATACCACAGAAATATTTTGCCACAATGTTAGTTTTAGTAGCAAAAATAAAAAAAAACTTTGTAAGCATGCACCAAAAATTGAAAAAAAAACTTGCAACAATTATTTCAGGTCAAAATAATAGCATGATTCTTTATTAAGAAGAAAAAGTAGGTGTCAAAGGTGGCAACACACTTTGATACTGCTCTGTCAAGAAAGAAGCACTTTTTGAAATAGAGGTGATTAAAAAACACGAGTCTCTAAGAAAGCTTTTGAAATTACTGTCATATTTATGTCATTTTGAACTAGTATTTATTAAAATGTAATAGTTATTATTATTATTATTTTAAATGTTTTGCCATTTTGTTATACGCTTCAGTGAAAAGTAAAATTTTGAAAGATAGCGTCAAAAAGTAATTAGAAATAAATATTTTTCACATGTATTTCATAAACATAATCAAAAATTAAATATTTTTCTTCATTTTTTAAGTGAACTAGATGTTTTTGCTCATGCACAGTAAATTCCGTTGGTAGACTAATAATTTTGTCCTGAAATTTCACTTTCTGCTTGTATTAACTGCTGATTATATTACTAAAATATACATATTTGAAATAGAAGAACTTATAGTAAAAATGTTTACACATAAAACCCATTAAATAAAATGCATAGCCAAGTGAAATATATAATTTAATATCATACCTGTCATAAACGAAGACTCCACATGAATAATTATAATGTGTGAATGGCCTTTTATGAATGCATGCAGATATACATAAAATTAATTTTATGAATATGCACAAAAATTAAATAAAAATCAAAATTTAAAAAAAACTAAATACTGTACAGATTGTGTGAGATTTTGGCAAGCAGCCAATAAGGTTAATGCATAGAAATTGATATTGTAAGGGTGAAAGAAAAGGAAATTGTATTTATTTATTTTGCACATTTTTTATCTATTTCATTGTTTAATTGTGCTTTATTTGCTCCATAGTAATTTTATATACATGTCTCTCATTTTAAATATTTATATTTTGAGTGATTTATTTAAATATTAATCTTACTTAAACAAATATTTTTATTTGTTTCATTTTTTATCATTTACAAGCTAAAGGGAATTTAAACTTTTATTTTCTTGTTATCATAAGCAAACTAATGTTATGCGCAAACATCAGGAAAATGAAATTTTATTGTTCTAATAATTATTTGCATTATGATTCTTTTTTTAATGTTTTTATTATTAAATTATGTTATGTAATAAGTTTTAAAGAATCAGATTTCTCTGTAAGCCTTACTTGTACAACAGCAGATTTACTTAAAAATATCTTTCTAAAAATTTGACTAGAGTCCCTAATGCTAAATGGACTGGCCTGTTTTTGCCACTAAACTGGATTTTACATTTCCACTTAATAAGTATTAGATTAATACATATAATAAATGACATTTTTATTCTTAAAAAAAAAAAAAAAAAAATCATAAACAAAATTTATTTGAGATACAATTACAAATAAGCCTTTCTTTTTCTTTAATTTTATTTAAAGCAAAAGATTTAACCAAAATACTGCAAAGGAAAATGTAAAGGGAAAATACCAAGAACATTTTTGCCAAATTAAATAGGGGAACTAGTTTCCTCTTTGAAAATGGTGACTTTTTTTTTCCTTTCAAATATACCACAAATAGAATTTTAGATTTATAGAATTTTGAATAAACACGCTGTTTGCAAGTATTGCAGGAAATGATAGTATTGTTTCGTTTAGCATAGCTAAAAATCACAAAACAAGAAGTTCGTGATTGTGGTACCTTATTCTTATTTAAAAGGACAAACTAATTTCCATAGAAAAGAGTTTTCAGAGATGTCACAAATTTATTTCTATTTATCTATTGACAAAAATGTATAAAGGGAATAAATAATTATGAAAAATAAATAATAATAATAAAATATTACCTAGGTAATGGAGGAGGTGTTACAACTTCATCAGGCATACCATTAATATCTTGAGCCAACCTTAAAGCAAGTTCATGATCAGAATGCTCTTGCTGAAATTGTTGATGTCTAAAATAAATAAAATATAGTTAAAAGATTTAAGAGAAGAAAAAATATAATAATAATACAACATAAAAAGAAGAAATATATTAAGAGTGATTATTTAAAGAATTATTTAATAGTTTAAATTAGTTAATAGTTATATTAAAAAGTATTTTGAAAATGATGATAAAACAATAATAATAATCTATTATTTTTATAGAAATATTAACATACAATCTAAATCTCTTTCATCTACTTGAACACAGTTCTAAAATAAAATATTGTTGTATAAAAATGCAAACACAGGCCAAAAGATGAAATTCCATACAAGTAGAAAATTAGTTACATTGCATAAAAATGCCTGACATAAGATTGAACAGATTTACAAGAAAATTTAACATTGAGTTAAGTACAAAATTTATTATAATTTTATTTTAAAATTACAAACAACTTATAAAACACGATCAATATAGAAGGGGAGATAGATTGTTAAAATTTTAGATAACAGAAAATTGTTTCCTGACAGAATTCTCACCAGAGGGCAAAATTTGTGATAATTACTCACCCTTATTCAGAAACAAAGTGATATTTCTGAAAAGAAATTGAAAACAGAAATATATGTTGAACAGAAGAAAAAAATAAATAAATTATTATAAACTGCTAATATTTTAGCAATTCATTGGTAAAATTTGATTTTAATAATATACATACATATTTTTCCTTTAATTGCTAATCGTAGAAATGGGCAAATATTGTGTCATCAATTGACAAAATTTGTGTCCCCCCCCCCCTTCCTTCAAATGTTGATTCCTGATTTATATAAAAGTCAACCAATTTCCTGTTTTTCTGGAGTTTCCTCGTGGAAATACTCTGTATTTTAACAGCTGATCAGCAAAATAATAATTTTCTTACTCATTTCTTTTTCTTTTTTTTTTTTAACTTTTTAATATAACTGAAGTTTTGTAAAGGATCTGTTTTAAGCCAACTGATTATGTGATATAGATTATCACATATTATAAAATTTATATTTTTTTCTTTAAAGGGATAGGTAAATTCTCTAAATAAATTAAATTATAAATTAGATTCTTTAATCTTAAACAACTACTTAAAATATAACGATATAACTAATTTTATCCTATAAATAATAAATTTTACAATATGCATTTCCTTATTTTTTATATCTTCCCTTTCATATTGTTTTCAGTGTAACTGAAACATTTTTTGATCAATTCTCAGTATTCTATTAATAAGCTTAACGTATTGGAAATTCTTTTCGCTCTGTAAATGATAATGTTTTGACTTATTTCTATCCTTTTGTTTTGTGAAACCAGAAAATAATTAATTCGGTCTCTTTTAATCGTACCTCGAAATGTAACTCATGCATCCTCTGGTCGCCTAATTTACATCAACGGTTAAATAAAATATTTGCTTAGCTAGTTAATTTCCCAGGGTCTAAATCTTGGCGAAATCATGTCAACATTCACTAACAACGGTCAATAAATTACTCGTCACTTTTTAAAAATATACATATGAATATTCCTAACGTAATGCAACCATTCTCTATCTTAAACTTTGAACTTGGCGTGTATAATTCAACGCCAAATGCATTGTCATTTTTTTGCTTCAGTTTAGGAGCACTCAATTTCTTACTGTTTACTGACCATGTAAGATGTAAATTCTCCAAGAGCGATTCGGGCCTGAGGCCCGGCTTGATTCTCGGTACTGTTTCCCCACTCCAGAATATTTTCGTTAAAAAACTTATTATGTTCTTTTAATTGCCTATGGTCACATGCATTGGAATATTTTCAATAAACTGGCATGAGAACAAAATACGTCTCTGAATTAATTCCGAGCCTGGACTGTAAATGGAAATTCAGTTTTAATAATGTTTTTACTTTTCAGCCAACATCATCAACAAAAAAATTCTCTTTACGAGAGCCAAGATATCTCCTTCACAGATTATGATAAAGATTTTAAATTTGCTAATTTATGTGAGAGGTCTGCTTTAAGATGGTTGATTTTTACGAAGGGTTTGTTTTCAGACCAAAAAATTTCGTAAATTGATCTCTGAAGAGTGGCAATTTCTTGCCAGATAAAAATTATATGAGGAAATAATAATAATAATAATAAACATGTAAGATTCTTGTGTTCTCAGGCTCTAATAGAAACTCTGCCTGAAACCCACAAATCTAAGTTGAAAATAATACAGTCGACACCAGTTATAACGTACCTGGGATATAGCGTACTTTCGCTTATAACGTACTCAGATGCTTGGTCCCGAATGAAACCCTATATAATGTAATGGTTTACATCTTCAGCTATGTGTATTGGCGATAAACAATCTAAGGAGAGTTATTACTTACAAACTTTGAATAAACACCATAAAATGCAATAAACTCACAACAATTGTTTCGGGTCGAAAAAACACACGACCCTTCATCAGGCGAACAAAGTAAGCACGAGTGCTGCAGTCAAAGCGGCAATGCACCAGTTGATTCAAAGTTTGTAAGTAATAATTTTTACAACGCCAGTTTTGTGATGCTTCTTTATTAAATCTAAGGAGAGGTTCATAGTACTTTTGTGTGCAAATATGACTGGCAATGAAAAAAGAAAATTATTGGTCATAGGGAAAGCAAAATAGCTGAGATGTTTCAAGAATGTAAAAAATCTGCCTGTTCGATATGTTGCTAATAGGAAAGCATGGATGACGTCCGAGATATTCTGTGAGGAACTCCGGTTATGGGATAAGGAACTGTAGAGAAAGAAAAGAAAAATTCTCTTAATTTTGGACAATTGCCCTGCACATCCACTAGTGGATAATTTAAGATCCATTGAACTAATGTTTCTTTCACTGAATACGACTGCAAAAATTCAACCCATGGACCAGGGTGTGATTCGAAGCCTAAAATCTCATTTCAGAAAATATTTCATACAGCATTACATTCTGGCTTTAGAAAATAAAGAAAAATTCACCATTTCTGTTTTAGATGTGATAAGAATGCTAAATAAATCTTGGCAATGTGTCACATCAGCTACAATTAAAAATTATTTTCGTCATGTGCGTCTCTCTGCTGGTACTCCAAGTGATGATGAAGAAAACATACTATTATCAGAATGGTTGAAAATGCAGAACATCGAAAATATTGTTCCTCAACAGGACATTGATTCATAAGTTTCCGTAGATGATGATCTGACGACATCCGAAATACCATCCGATAGCGAGATTGTTGCATCAGTCTCTGGATCAATCAATGAAGACAGTGAAAATGATGATAATGAAGATGAATATGAAGAGGAGGTGCCAAAAGTATATGAAGCATTCAGTGCTATAAAAACTTTATCGCAGTTTGTTGAATTCCATACTGACTATTCAGAGACTCTGCAAAGTTCCATTATAAATATTGAAAATGTAATTTTTATTGTGTCATCTAATCAAAGAAAACAACGAAAAATAACAGATTATTTTTCCAAATAAACATGCAAGTAGTAAAATGTTTTTTTCTTTTTTCTTATTTTATTTTGAGAAACTCATAAACTTTCTATTTAAAATCTCTATTATTGTGAGTGCTATTATGCACCTTTTTCTTTCGTTAGGCACTAAATTTTATTGGAAATATTGCTTATAACGTACCATATTTTCTGGTCTCCTGACAGTACGTTATAACCGGTGTCGACTGTATTACAAATATTTAAGAAACAGTCAAGGTTTTTAATTTATTAACATCAAATACATATTTCTATTTTTTACTATTACATTAAAATTTTAATATTTAAAAAGTTTATACCTTTTAAGCATTTCTTCTTCTTTTTCTCGTAACTCAGTTTGGTATTTTTCCTATAAAATTCATTCAATAAAGATACATATACAAAACAATAAATGGATGTGAAAAAATTTGGCACATTAAAAATGAAACAGTTAATAGATATACAAGTACTAATTAATAATATAGTTAAAAAGCATGTTCATAAAACAATGGGGAGCGGGGGTTTAACACCACAGTGATTACTTTTTTTTAAAGTCTTTTTTCTGCATATCTCTCTCTATTTTTTTTTTTTTAATGAGGTAAATAAATAACTTTTTAAGGGATTTATATTATACAATTTGCAAATTAAAAATATAAGAATTTTTCTATATTTAAATATGTGAGTGAACTTCCTATTATACAATCACTTCAGAAGTCAGTAATTTCTTATAATAAAAAATGATTTTTAAAAGCTCTCAATGTATAGACACATAATTTTAATTTCATGTTGTTTACTTATAATTCTTTCTAGGAATATGAGTGTCCAAAAGATTTAAAGCAAAAAACAGACATTAAATAACAGAATACAGATGGCAAAAGCATATTACATATCTGTACTGATAAGTATAAAGGATTTAGGTCCAAAAAGGTCAATTTTGAGTTAAGTACATAATCAGACTCAGAAAAAACTTCTCTATCGATTGGTATAAAGGATTTAAATCCATGTCATTTAGTCTTTGAGAAAATCCATTGGTAAAAAAAGATTCAAGTCGGAAATTTAGCATTAATCTTTGGTATAAAATATTTAATTCGATTTTTTCCCTTCATCAAATGAAGATTGATAATCACTGAATGGTATAAAAGGTATAAATCAATAAAATCCCTTTTTCCTAATCGATTCTGTTGATTAGTTTTTAGTTAGTTTAACTTTATTTTTCGTCTCCTGAAAAATCAAGAATATGGACTTAAATCCTTTATACTTATCAGTACAAATATATTACAGCCGAACTTCGTTAACATGAATCTCAAGGAAGATAAAAAATTTGATCATACTATCAGTAACTCTCAAACTAAACTTCCTTTTGACGGGGAATGTGGAAACAGTTCACGTTAAAAGTAATTCACATTAAGCATGTTCATTTTAACAAGGTTTGACTGTACTTAATTATTTTTTCTTAAACCTATGAAAAAGAATAGATCGTTTTTACTAATATGATCATGTAAAACCTTATTCAATTACATGCTATAACAGATGCACACATCAGAAAATACAAACTTTAATTTACGAAGTACAAACTTTGCTAATTATGCATTGTCGCAGAACAAAAAATAAATCTACATAAAGCTGAATGAAGATGAAAGACTGAAAAAGATCAGCTCTGTTTCTTTTTTCTTTTAATTTAAAATAATTTTAGATATCAATTACAAAATTTTACAACATTTAAATTGGTAAACAAATGTTTTATCAGCAATATTAGAATGATTGCTTTATGGGTCCAGATGTACCAGATAAGGACAAAAGAACAGATTTCTTCTAACTCTAAAAAGTTTCAAACATTTTATGGCAACAATTTAGATGTTTTAAAATGGTAAAAATATAATAAATGCACACACACACACACACACAAAAAAAAAAAGAATTTATTTTAGCTATTTTATTTAGCATTTTATTATTATTCATGTCAAAATACTGAAAATACAAAAGAAACAAAGCAAGAATATTTCTGACTATGAAATGAATCTCACTTCTCCCATTCGTTGCTAGGTTACGAAGTAAACAAATCGCTGTCCCTATTTTTTTGCATGACTTTTTTGAAAGATGAAAAAAAAACATATAATAGTTAATTACGTTGAGTCTTTGTGACGAAATACTAACATTTTATGTTTACAAATCACAAAAAAGGGGTACTTCAAAAAAGGGTATATTTATATACATTTATAAAAGGGTTATTTTATAAAAGGTATATTTATATACATTCATTATAATTATATGAATATGCATTATGTTGTCGGTTCAAATGATAAAAGTATTGCTATTACAGAAATAAATTTTATTTCTAAAAGTTTCAGGGATATACAAAATATTTTGATAATTCAATCCAAAATTTGATATAGAGTTTTCATAGGATTTACATGTTTTGAGGTCTCCTTAGTAAAAAAAAAGAGTAGTTTTTGGCAATTGGTCAGTGTGTGTGTGTGTGTATGTATGTGGGGAATCTTCTGACTATCATATCTCCAAAACTAATGATGATAGAACTGCGATACTTCAGAACTGAGACAGCTCTAGAGTATAAATGATTTTCCTAACTTTTGGTGAAAATTGGAAAATCAGAAGTGGGAAATTGGGGAACATATGTCCGTACCTCAAAAACGGCTCTAACGATTTTCTTCAAAGTTACGATATAAATAAGCTATCACAGGGCCCGAAATTTCAACTTCAATTACACTTGCTGAAAAAAAAGTTACTTGCCACAAAATATGATTACCTTACTCTATTACGTATAAGGTGACCAGATTTTTTTATTGGTAAAAGAGGAGAAATTACGCAAAGTCTTTTATAAGAAAATAGAAGACATTCAATTTTGAAAAAGAGGTCATTTTAGAGGAGAGAGGGCACAAAATTGAATGAAAATGATTATAAAAACTGATTCAAAAGATACTTTACACAGTGGTGGAAACATTTTTACTTCAAATGATGAATTTGGATCAGTACATCTTAATTTAAATTAATAATATATGGATACGAGAAGAAAAATCCCTAATTTTTATAGGTGTCACTGGACAATATAGATTATTATTATTATTATTACTTTTTGCTACAGGCAAAAAAGAAAAAAAAAAAAAGAAAGAAAAGTGGTACTTTTATGCAGTTACTTAAAAAAAGTTGGTAGACATTTTTTTTTATTAAAACCACAATCATAAAAGAAAAAATTAAATTGGCAAATGAAAAAATAAAATGAATATTTTGCAGATGAAACGATTTGTTTACACAAACAGTCACTCTTTATCAACATTTTATAAAAATTTTCACAAGTATAACCTAAATTAGTCTTAGTAGTTACTAACTTTTTAAAGTAGGAATATAAAGGAGATTTTTTTCACATCTCTACATTTTATTCATTGACGAAAACAGTCGCTTTGTGGGAGCGTTTTTGCCAGGAGGACATAAAATGAATTTAACTAATGTTTACATATTTTTGTGAGGTAGTAGTCTTACCATTAAGGTCAATTGTCTGCACTAGGGCTCTAGGCCTGAAAAGAAGAGTTCTCCGTGGGTGTCTTTCTAAGAGGTCGTAGCCCATATTTACGCTAGTTTTGAAGAAAACCATGAAAAACTCCTAATGGCTAGGCCAACAAGTGTCACCGGGTTTCGAACCCAACCCTCACGTATGCCAGCTTCGAGGACAGAACCTCTCGGTCACTGGTGAGCCTATTTTTATGAGGAATATTATTCATGCAAAAGTGAGAACACACTTCAACCCACTGCGTACTAACCAGAGCACCACCTTCTTAATGATTTCATGACAATTTCAATAGTGATTCCCTGTTCTGTATCAAGAACTGTAGTGGCAGATCTAAGGGGGGGGGGTCTAGGCCCCCAAAAGCACTGACCTTCATAACTGAACATTACAATTGTAAATTTTTCATTGATCTGGAATAACATCTTGAAAAATCTTAGCCCCCCAAAGGTTAAGTTCTGAAACAGCCACTGAAGAACTGTACAAATATAAGGAATACTTTTATTTCTTTGTGATTCGAAGAATCTGAACAGACATAAACCATAATATGATTCGGCAAATTTATTAGAAAGTTGTTCTTTTGCGAGCCTAATGCAGAAAAAAGTTAGTGTTCACCGTTCGATACAGCCAACAGCCGATTGAGCTTCCCAGTTTTGCGAAATTTTTGAAATTAAGGACAAAACCCTTTTCATTTGAAAAAGAGGACAGAGGACGAAAAACATAAAAAAAAAAGGACTTTTTACTGCTGTAATTTTTTTTTTTTTTTTTCATTTAAGAGGGCAGAGCGTTGAAAAAGAAGACTGTCCTCTTAAAAAGAGGATGTCTGGTCACCTTACCTAAGATTAGCATGATTTTACATTTTTAAATCAATGATTTTTTTTTTTTGGTAGCACCGTATACTGTAAGAATTCTATCTATATTTAGACCGAAATTTTACTTGCCACAGTAAAATTTCCACTCGCCAATGGTGAGCTGGTGAGCTGGTGAGTGGAAATTTCATGCCCTGCTCTATTAGATGTCCTTTCATATAAATTAGTTGGTTAGTTCAAGAAAATTGATAGGCATCCTGTATAAATAGCTCAATTTCAGGTCTCGAGAGTGCAATCCTTTAAAAACAGCTATATGAATTTTTTTCAAATTCGTCATATTAACCCTCTTTTAGATATCTTTTTGCATGTAATTGCTGTTTTCTGGTCAACAATTGAGTATGCCAAGTTTTGGTGAAAATCTGTATATCAAAAACGGCTCTAACGATTTTCTTGCACATTGTTACATAAACCCATTTTAGATATTTCTTCTCATATACTACGTGGTTATTACTGGGAATTTAATAGTCATTCTAATTGAGTAGGTTAGTTTTAGATCTCAAAAACTGGTGTTTCAAAAAAAATTTCTTACCTTTTTTTTCCCCCCCTTTTTTTTAACTCGCTATGTAAGACTGTTTTACATGTCTTTGCATGAGTATCAGCTTTTCCTTACAGGAAATTTTTAGGTGTCTACTTTGTTAGGCCAATTTTATACATTCTGATCACATTATCTCCAAAAAGTGCATATAAGAGTGAGTGGTAATGAAAGTTGTGTGGTTGTTTCATACCAGACTTTTTTTAGTTGTGTTGTAAAGTTTTAACAATAAAGAATGCATTAATGCATGTTTTCTATGGAATTTGATATGATTAACAGTAATGATTCATTTAAGAGAAATAAAAATTCTAACCAGCATTTTTATAAGTTTTGTAGAAAACCACTGGAAATTCCGAATGGTTATGACAACAAATCAAACCTGAGTTCGAACTCAGCATCCCCATATAACTCTGAGTTTCTGTTCACAAGGTTGATAACCAGGAGGTGCCTGGTTTGAATCCAAGTCGCACTTGTCGGCTTAAATGTTCTGTTTTCCTTAGTTTTCTCCAAAATTTGCACAAATACATCCTAGGTTCCGTTATATGTTATGTGATTTTTCTTTTCTTTTTGATTTTTAGCTCTAAGTAGAGCTTAGATCTGATAATAACTTTTTGAAAGTCATAAAAAAGACTTATTTTATTTTGTTTTAAGCTTTGTGGAGAACTGTATTTTAGTCCTCAAATTAATTTGGAAACAGTCTAAGAATGTTAACCAAATAAAAAACCATTAGAGTACATCTTTAGCTGGCTCAAATATTGAACTTGCAATTTTCTGATTTGAAGCCTAATGCTCTTATCAAGAAGCTACTGCAGCCTTTTCAAAATAAGTAAAATACACAAAAATACTACTTTTTTTTTTTTTTTTTTTAAATCAATCAATCAACATAATTTTATACATTACGTATATAACATTAACATAATTTGATGAAAAATCAATCAACATTTCAAATAACATGAGTAGTATATCCAAAATGAAATGGTATAATAGAGTAATAACTATATTTTTATATCTAGATACACATTTTTATGGAATGCCATAGGCATGGGTGAAACTACCTAACATGCAAAAATCCTGAAAACTGCTACTTGCATGCAGACAGCAGAGACTTATTAATGGTATATCATATGGCTACCTAAGTGATATTTTGAGAGTTCTTAATACATTATTAGGCAAATTAAATATTTAAAAGGAGAAATTTCTATAAAAACAAAAAAATTTAACATTAAATCCAGACACAGTAAAATTTTCAAAAAACCTGAATTCAGAGGTAGCCCCTGAAAAGTTTCACCCCTGCATAGGGCACAATTGAAAATATCTGGTGCACATGAGTGTGCCTTGGAATAACCTTGAGAATTGCTGGTTTTAAGGTATAACAAGGGTGATTGTGGTTAAAGTTAAAAACCTGAAAATTAGTGCCTCAAATAAATAAATAAAAGACCTAGAATGCCAAATGGAAATGATACTCAACTTATTTAAATCAGAACCCCTCAATCTTTTAGTATCTTGTCAATCAATAGAAATATAGAATTTATTCATATATCATCCAGATGTCAAATGAACAACCAATAAAAGCAGAAAATAATTTTGCAGAAAATATGAAAGTACAGATGGACTTGATTAAAACCCCAGAAATCAGGGGTAGCCCCTGAATGTAAACACAAGGTGTAAATGACTGATGCATAGCTTATTAAAACACGTAATATTCATAAGCAAATGAAAGCTGATTTTTTTAAAAAAAAAGAAAGTCCTTACCAACTGTTTTAAAGCTTCTCTCTCTTCTTTAATTCTACACTGTTCTTCCATTTTAAACTGAAGATCCAGATCTTGTTTCCTAAAGGAAGAAAAAAATTAAAATATAAAAATAATTTCATATGTTCTACTAATTTCAATTAAAGACATTATGGTATTAAAATTTAAACAAGAGAAATATGTAACAAAATGTGAATTCACTGAATCAAATCAATTCAAAATTACTTTTATGGTATTTTTACATAATAAATTTATATGTAGTAATAAGCAACCCTAGAATTATAACTAAACAATGTATTTGAAAGATACATTTATTTAAAGAATGAGTAAAATTATAATAACAGTGGACTTGGCATTGGAATATTAAAACACGAATAAACTGCTACGTCAGAAACGCAAAAGAAAAATATTGGAAATGCATACAGCTGTTTCGGTAGCCTAAAGTGTATTGTCTTCAGTGCAAAAAGGATGATTCCTTTTTGCGTAGTAGTTTATTCGGGTTTTAATGAGTAAAATTGCCAAAAAAAAAAAAAAAAAAGCATTTTTTAAAACATTTAAAGAAAACAATCAGAATGTCATTGTGCAGTTCAGATCTAGTTAAAACTAATGTGAATAAAATCTGTATTTTACATATTTTAACTATATAAAAAAATAAACTATTTACATATTAGCTACAGAAGAAATGAAATAATTTAAACAATTATCATATGGATTATCACTAGTATTCAATGAAATTAGATTCTAATTTTAGGAATGAAAATGAAGAAGTAATAATACACTTAAATACAGAATTTTTTAACATAAAACATAAAAAAGATAAACCTTTTTCTGAGTTCCTCTTCCTCTTTTTTCTTACGCATTTCTTCTTCCTTTTTTAATTTTTCCCTTTCTATATCTTCTTTAATCTTTCGAACTCTTTCTTCTTCTTCAGCTATCTTCTGTTTTCTAACCTTTTCTTGCAAACTTACAAATAAGCCGTCTACTTCTTTTGCAACAGCCGTATATTTCACTTCTAAATCTTTACTTTGGTGCTTTCCATTCTGAAGTACAAACAACCAAAAATAAAAATTATACATACATAAAAATTCACTACTAATGAATAAATAAAAAAAAAATAATACTAAGCCATTACATTTCAAATGATAAAAATGCAATAAATTAATGTTCCATAATAATATTATATAGACTCAATGATTTTACACTAACAGAAAAGGTTTACCTGACGTAATGTAAGATCTTTCAACACATTAATGTACTCATTAGAATTTGTGTTATGTTCCACTAGCAGGAAGAAGAAGAAGGAAAAAAGCATCTTATTTCTTTTATTAAAACTGTATTATGATCCAATGTTTAGTCTTTTGTGACTTATAAAAATATTGGTTAATAAGATAGGCAGAACTTGGATTAAATAGATTTGGTGATGTTGAATACTTTATTAAAATAATAATAATAATAATTAGTTAAATAAATAAATATACGTAAAATACCGTTCAAGCCTTCAATCAATCTTCAAAGAAAATAAGGATATATTTAGGGAGGAGCAAATAAATGGTAAAAAATTGCAAAAATATAGTAATTGACATGTATTTTTCTGCTAAAACTAAGTGGCATAAAAATGGTTTCAAAACAAAACACATACATTGTTTTAAATTTCAATGCTTAAAAAAAAAAAAGAATTAAATACAGTAAATTCCCCGCATTCCTTTATCCCGAATATTTCAGGAAACTTTTTTTTTTTTTTTTTTTTTTTTAATAAATTGTGTTAAAATATTTGCTGCTATTTTAGTAAGCTTATAGTTTCCCTTTTCAAATAATCAACGTCTGATTTAATATCATAAAATCAATGTTTATATTTACAAAGGCTAATGTTAGAAATAAATAACATAAAAAACTGTTGCTTATTCAGACAGTTTTTACCATTGAACATAAAGGGATGCTTATTTGGTATTTTTTTTTTAAACATACAAAACTCATGTGAAAAGCAGAGGAGGCATTTAAACAAGGGATTGGTGGTTTTTTATGATACATAATAGTTTGTTGTTTTTCTATTATTGTCTTCTAAAAAAAAACATTTTTACCATAGACTCTTTTGATACATTATATATAAAAAATAAAGTATGTTTTGGTTGCTAGAGAACATTAATAAATAAACTTTAATAATTTTTTTAGTTATGTTTCAATTAACATGCAATAAAATTTAATAATTGTATTAGTTTTTATATTTGCTTCATTTATTTACTCATTAAATCAAACTATAATAATTATAAATCAACTTGATGCATAGCTCTTTCATTATATAATATTCATGTGTGCATAACACATACAAAGAATCATCATATTACGTTACATATTTTACAGCTATATAATTTTCCTTTCCTTCTTATATACAAATTTTCTTTATATTGTAACTTTTCTTACATTTTAAACTTACTTTATCCATCCTTTTAAAATATTAACATTAATTTGATCATAAAAGTGTCTGCACTCATGAGGCATGTTTTAGCAGAGCTTTCAGAGGTTTGAAGATGTGTCCATTCTCATATGTGATCAGATTCTTGGATGTTATTCACCCATGGTGATCTAACTGCAGGTATGTCTATGCAGTGAGGGCTCTTCTGTAACATGCCTGGGCAATCACTTGCAGTACCTCTTATTATAACTGTGAACATCTTTAAAGGTAAATGTAACACTGATTAGCTGTCTGGTAGACAGTGCAAAATCTCTGTTGATGGCCATTATTGCCACTTTATCCACCTGGAGGTTTACCTACAGGCAGGTGGTAGAATGACTCGAGATGTGCATGTTAAAGTGTAACGGAATAACTTTCTGCACTCTTCAAGGGGAAACAGTACAACCAGCTTTTAAAATTAACTTTCATTCTAGTAAAAACCGTGAGCTATGCATGCCTATGTGCAATGAGAAGATTCACTATGTACCCCAAGAGTAACAGTGTTCATACTCAAATATGGGAAAAAAATTCCCTGAGTTTTCCCTGAGTTCCCAGACAAGTTTCAAGAAAATATTAGCGACATATTACAAGAAACGCTCTTCTAGACAGGACAAAATACAGCTACTTCCACTGTATGATGTCACATTACTGCCGATCATGATAGAAATTCAGGTAGAAATCATTATTTACATGCGTATTTACACAATACTTAATCATTTAAATTTTGATACGAAGCTAAACAAGAAAAACATAACTTGAGAGAAAAAAAAATTTGTTTTTCCAGGTTTTATAACTGATTTTCCCTGACTTTTAATGAAAATTTTTATTTTCCCTGACTTTTTTCAACAAATTCCAAATTCCCTGAGTTATTCCCTGTTTTCCAGGTTTTCCCTGAGGAGTATGAACCCTGAGTAAGGTCAACAAACATGTTTACTAACTTTCATGTTACTAACACATCCATTCAGGCATTCTTCATTTGATCTCCATTTTAAATTGAAGTTCATAATTATGTCCAGGTTTGGTAAAGTATGGGTTCTGTAGTTGCCTTAGGTCAAGAGTTCAGGTCCAGTTAACTTTGATGTCCACAGAGCTGCAGTTTGGGGTGCTGATGTCTGAAATGTTATAGCTCTCCAGATGGGGTTACTGTTATGAAGATTCAATATTGTTAGCATTTAAGGACTGCTGGTGGAACTGAATGGGATGTTTATTCACTTATCCACCTTTTAATTTTATCATAAAATTCTGCTCAAAACGATTTTCTCTACGATCCTTTTCTAATATTGAGGGTTTTTAATATTATAACGTACATTTTCTCAAATACAGCTTATTTGTTTTTCTATTATAATATTTGGCTTAGATTGCTTCTATGTGAAGGTTGGAGCTCATTTAAAAAAAAAAAAAAAAAAAAAAAAAAAATTAAAGTAGCAATGTCCTAATAATTCCCAACTATTTGAAATATTGAATTATATTTTTATTTAAATTGCCCCTTTTTTTGGTTATTGTACTTTTTTCCTATTGAATAAATCTTTTAGATCTCATGACTAACAAAATATAAATTTTACTATGCATAATTTAAAATATATATACATTTTTTTTTAAGTTCACTTTCATAATTCAGAAAAAAGTTAAATGTATACCAAAATTATCTGCACAGCAGAATTGGTAATTTAATTTCTTCAGCTACTTCACCCACACATTCACTCTCTCTCTCTCTCACACACACACACCAAAAAAAAAAAAAAAAAGGAAAGAAAGAAAGGAAAAGAAAAACACATTTTATATTTAAAAAATAAAAACGTCGATATAACAATTGTATAAAATAAAAGGAAGAGTATTATTACTTTTATTTCAGACATGAAAGCCTTCAGCTTTGTATCCATGGCTTTTATATCTGAAAGTGATTTTTCTTTGTCTTTTTTCAGTTGAGAGATAATATCCGACATAGCATTCAGCCTTTCCCGTAAAGTCCTAACTTTCATTATGCATAAATATCTATTGATAAAGAAAATAAATACATAAAAAGCACAATAAGCATTCTGTAAAATTATCATCATTTCAAAATAAAATTATACATACCCAGTTGATCTTATTTATTCATTTCATTTAAACAAAATTTAAAGAAGAACTATTTCTATATTTTAAACATTTTCTTTTACTTGACAAATATAGCATAAAATAACTTTCAGCATACACAATAACATCTGCCTGATGATATAACACTTCTGATTAATCGAGTTACATTTTTCTGTCCTCCCCCCCCCCCCCCCCCCAAAAAAAAAAAAAAATATATATATATATATATATATATATATATAAATATATATAGTTTAGTTTTGGAGGAAAATGATTAACAGCGATGAAACTATATTTTCTGAATCCTATATCTACAAAATGCCTATATTTCTATAACCAGGGATTTATTTTTAATAAAAGAGATTAATTAGTTACTAACAGGTAGGTAGGTAGTTTTAGCATATACATACAAAATAAATAAATAAATAAAATAATAATAATAAAATAAATAAATAAAAATAAAATAATTAAGTACAATTTTAATTGGTCTCAGAAGAAAATATGCATTACATGTGATGGTGATCTATAACATATGTACCAACTTTCAGATCAATCGATCAAAGCATTTAGACGTTATTGTGTTTACTCACATACATACATTGCCAAAAAATAACAAAAATGAACACAGGAGACCTCAAAATGCATAGATACACGATAATATCAAAGACAAGATCACAATACTTTTCTTACATATGCATGCTTGGAAAGTAACAAAGGCTAATCTATTTACAAAATTTAGTGATGTCTAAAGTAGCATCGGTATTGAGGTTTCTTCGGTATTAGACATTACAAATTAAAACTAATTATCAACCCATTATCTATATTTCTTAGAAGGATGCTGTTGCTGGTTGGTCTGACAAGAAGATGATTGTCAAAAATGCAATCAAACTTTTTTTTTTTTTTTTTGTAAAATCCAGTTTGTTTTTTATCTGTATTTTGTATTAATAAAAATATTAATTATCAGAGTTGCCACTCAAAAAATTTAAAATATGAGGAAATTATGCGTGGAATAAAATTTTTGCTACTTTTCGTATATTTATACTCTGATTCTATAAATTAATATACAATAAAGTAATTAATACATAAATTATAATAATACATAAAACATAATTTGAATATAATAAATTGAAAACTAAGTACTCTGTAGTCAGAAGGTTATAATATTTTATGCAATATAAAAAAATGACAATCACAAATAAAAGATGATCATTTAAAGTTTCTAAATAAACCATAGTTTGTATATAGATATATGACTGTCTAAAGTCTGCATAATACGATAATCAATAATATTAATTTAACATAATTTAAAAAAAATTACATACATAAGAAATTAATATTGAGTACATCTACTTTTTTATAAGTTCTAGAATCTAATAATAACAAAACAAGTTTATCATTAATACCGACACATCGACACCTATGTTATTGGATGGAGAGACTGGGAATTCCAGTACTTTGGCGAATTTTTTCATAGCCATATTTTCTTTTTTTTTTTTTTTTTGAGGGAGGTACTATGTATGCAAGAGATATTGAGAAATTCTACTACTTTAAGGGTTCTAGAATCGAATAAAGCAAGTTTAGCATGAATAGTGATATTTATGTTGTGGATAGAGAAATATTGGAAACTGCATGGTTTTGATGGTCCATTTGATCACTGATTGTTAGTTTGAAGGGAGGGAGGCAGAAAAAATTTATAAAAAGTGAAAATCTGCCATTCATCAGAAAAGTGGAATTCTTTTTTTTCCCATATTCATTGGTAAGTATTAGTAACTTTGCAACTGAAGTATAGAAGCTTTAGGTCAATATTGAAGTTACTCTTTTTTTTTTTTTTTTTTGTCAATAGTACATATGTAAGTTCACGGGTATGTCCAGAGGAAAATCTGGGTCCTTTAAAGGACCTTTCACAAAATTTTATATCTTAAAAAAGGACCCTTCACAAAATTACTTATCCTAAAAAAGAACCCTTCGCAAAATTTTTATCCTAAAAACAGAACCTTCACAATATTTTTCTTCTTAAAAACAGACCTTTGATAAATCGGTTTTATTTTAAAGACTAATCTTCCACGGAACAATCAGGCCGTCTGAACAATCAGATGTGCTTTGCTGTATTTCCCCCAAAAAATGATATTCAATTTCTAATTTATAAAAGATTTTTGTGATAAATAATGTAATTTATAAAAGATATGTGTGATTTCAGCTCCATAAAAATGAACCATCATTGTTTAAAATGAAACTTTAATTGTAATTTTATTTTGTAAAATTACATTTTTCACAATTTCACAAAAAGAGGACCCTAACCGTGAAGCTCAGAAGAATTTTATTTTTACACTGAATTTAGATTCACAAAATTATGTGTAGAATTTTTCACAATTTCACAAAAAAGTCTGGACAGACCCCTGAAGTTTAATACAAGCTTGGCTCAAATATGGGATGTTTTGCCCCCATTTATAACTGATTGTAATTCATGCATCAGATTTTAAGTGTTTAATGATTAATACACATGTATAAATACAGAGAGAAAAAAATGAGATTTCATTAAAATTTTATACCTAGGTCTATATTTTTGCTTAGCAAGACACATGCGAAAATTCTTCTGTAAAACTATCAAATGTTCTTTTCGATATAAGATCTTGTTTTTCACTGCAATAAAAACACCAATTTAATTTTACAGTATAATTTTATGAAATAAAAAATACAGTTTTACCATATTCAAATACTTAAAAAAAAAAAAATAAATGACAGTAATGATAATTAAAATTTGTAACAATATAATACTGATTCATTGGCAATGCTATGCGACTGTCATAACAAAATTATTTTCATATGATACCAGTGCAAATAACTCAATTTCAGTAACAATAATAAAGATGAAGTAAGATAGAATATTTATTTATCCCAATGGAATCAAAATTCAAAATGAAAATGTGGGGGAAAACATATCATTTTTATATTATCATTGGGCAAGAAAAAATTTATTCTAATAGTAGGTGCATCATTTGAAAATGTGAGATTTAGTACCTAAAAATTCTCTCTCACTCACATACACACACACACACATTACATATATATATATTAGAGAGAGAGAGAGACAGAGAGAGAGAGAGAGAGAGAGAGAAATTGGTGAATATTTGATGAAAACATATCTATATAAATAAAGAGAAGTGTCAGTGTGTGTGTCTGTCTGTGCTCTGGTGCTCACACTACTGATCGCATAGCTTCCAAATTTGGCATATAGGTACTTGGGACCCTGCAGGTGTGCACCTCATCGAGATTTTTTCGAATTTCAAATTTGAACTTTTTAAATAGTTTTTTTTTTTTTTTTTAATCATTGGCTTTTATGTTTTATTTTTCATGAATTTATTCTTCAATTGTAATCATCTGCGCATCTTAGCAACGGCTATATTATGCAATTTATTTTTTATTTAATACATTCATTTGAAGGTGAATCTTTTTTCTCTTTTTAATTTATTATATTTATTGAAAATAAAATGGTAGTCCAGCAGAAAAAATTAAGTATATTAAATTTAAAATTTAAAAACGTATTTATAACAGTTATGTTTATGTATAATTTTTGTAGTATAACAATTATTTTTCATTTGTTAATTTAATTTCTTAAAAGTTTTTTTTTTTTTTCCTAATTTATAGCATTTGTCAGGAAATAATGTTAGTATATAGTAGAAAAGATTAAACTGATTGAAATTTATTTGTTTTTTTATGAATTTAATTCCTTTTAAAAGAAAATCTACTTTTTATTTTATTTCATTATATTGGTCGGAATCAATTGTAATATAGTGTAAATAGCGTGAGCTATCAAATACATAGTTCAAAAACTGAAATATTTAATAGATGCTGAGATACAGTTATCTTTAAAAGCATAGCTCTTAAATAACAGCAGACCCACCTGTCGTCAATAAATACCCATATTGAGATGTATAGGAAATAGGTTTCTGCAGGCAGTGGGAACCTCCTCCCGATGCAGTGGGTACCCAAAGCAAGGTCCAGAGCGATTTAAATGTAATTATTTTAGTTTTTATTTATAATGTGATGTGAAAAATAAATAATTATCCAATTCTTTTGAAGATTCATTTAAATATAGTGACCAGCGAAGCGGGCGTAGCCTACTAGTATATAATAAAAGAATGCTTTCAATACTATCTGAATATGCTTTAATAAATTTAAAGCATGATATCTCATAACATGGTAAATAAATTTCAAACTCTCATACCTTTATTTATATTATGCCAACTGACAGACAACCTCAATTGTGCTTACACATAACATTATTATTATACTGAAAATTTGTTTATTAGTTTAACAATATTAATTTCATAAAGATTTTATAACTTGAAAATCATTAAACAGTATATACACTACTTTTGTAAAAAAAAAAAAAAAAAAAAAAAATGTTAAATTTAAAATTATTCAGACTTGCAATATCACACAATACATGCAAAAAATGTTTGATACTTTTTTGTTTTTTAAAAGGCAAAATGGATACTTACGTTTTACAACTGCAAGGGCACACCATATGGCTTTTTTCCATCTGGAAGCCAATAGCCACTTTTGAACTTTTTTAATTAAAGACGCTAAATTTTGGGGGTCAGACTTGATAATCTGGTCAAATTCAGCAAATTTGCCTGGCCTAAAGAAAACTTTAGTCATACCAAAGCAGAAGTCCTTGTCATGTAATCCAAGAGCTTTGAATAGGGCCTATAATAATTTAAATTTAGGTGATGATTTTGTATGCACAAGATATCAGCTGTATTAGTTAAAAAAATTCTAGCAAGCAAATAATTCGTTTAGAATATTTATAGACTATATAAAAATAAAAACAAGACACAGACTTTTTTCTGATGTATCTTTGAATGTTGATTAACCACTTCCCCGGCCACTGTACTATGTGGAAGTTAATTAATATTGTTTATTAATTTCATTATTTGGTACCTTTTGAAATTTCTTTCCAAATTTAGAGAAATAATACCTTTTTCTTGAGTGCAAGAACATTCGCCGACTATAAAAAATCGGCTGCTTTATAAAATCACTTTGGCTCAGAACGAATGTGATTTTAATAAGTGTTCCCACTCTTAAAAAGGAAAAAAATCCAAGGACTTTTCAAGTACTTTTTAAGGCCCATTTGAAATTTTTCAAGGACTATTGGGGGGGGGGGGGGAAATCGCAGAATGCTAGGCATATACACAAAACTTTAGTAAATCACAGAACACTAGGTATATGTACAAAACTTTAGTAACTACTTTCATTAGTATTATTTTTTTTATAATTAGAATAATAACTTTGCCTGTTTTCACAATACATTTTTGATGGATTGACCAAATTAACTTTTATAAAAGTCAAAAAATAATTAGTTTAGGATTTGGAATTGGGATCATTATGATTATTCCAAAGTTCTTAGGTTTAAGTTCTGGTCTGGTCACTTTCTGCTCAAAATTAATGACTAGTCTACCAAACAGGTAAGAGATTGGCAAAAAAGACAAATAAGCTGAAACTATATGCAAAAGCAAGATAATGAGAATTTTACAACAAAATGCATTTTATTAGACAACAGCGTGTGCATGTGGAGATGGAAATAGTTTAGCCTTGATCAAGCGTTTGCTAGAGTGAAAAATTCAAGGATTTTCAAGGACTTTACACAAAATTCAAGTACTTTCAAGGGCCCTTGAAAAAGAAAATGAAATTCAAGTACTTCTTAAGGACTTTCAAGGCCCGTGGGAACCCTGAAGTGGCAAGTACATTGAAAGTATATTGAAGTATAAGTGACAAGTATATTGAAATTTGTAATAAAATTTTTAAAGATGCACAAAACTGAACATTTGTCAAAAATAAAGAGAAAAATGGAAAATTCCATGATTGTTAAACTATATTCTAAAAAAGAATTTGTGAATAATTAATAATAAAAGGTTTTTTAAATGACAGGCTCAATTTATGTGCTGGCATGCAGTACAAAGTAAAATAATTTGTATAAATTTACATATTAACTATTTCTAAGTACAAACGGTAGTACAATGCAGCAACAATTTTAAATTAAAAAAATAAAGAAAATTTTATTTGTTAGTACAAAGAAACAAAACAACAGCTTGTAAATAAAATTTATTTTAAAGTTTGATAAAATTAGCATTCTGAACTAATTTTACACACAAAGTCACTTCATATTATTGGGTTGTTCAGAAAATAATTTCGTTTTTTCTTTTGAAAATGAAAGATGATTTTCTTATATTGTATAAATATTTTATTGAATTATATATTCTTCACTTTGATCAGTTTCTTAGCAATCTCACGAGTTGCTATTTGGCAGTTTTTATAAATCAATACTTTATTTTGTCTTCATTAGCATAAACTGGTTTTCCAGAATGTAATGCATCTTCAACTTCAAAATTGCCGGAACAAAATTTGGTAAACCAGTTTTCACACTGGCATTCTTTAAATAAATTTTATGTATACACATCGTATACTTTTTTTCCTTGTTTGAACAGTATTTTTGCCTTTTTGATAGCAAAAACAAAGTATGCCGAAAATGTAGTTTCCAATTTTCTTTATTTGATAGGGCACCAATCAAAACCAATTAAGCAGAATAAAACGAACTTTTTCACAAGCAAGCCTTGTAAAATCAGCTGTCACAATATATAATGGTAATGCAGCTTAATTGTGAAGATGGTGTGAAAAAAATACAATTAAGTTCTCTGCTGAGAAAAACGAAATTACTTTCTGAACAACCCAATAGATTACAAACATTTCTAACTATACAACCTATTCTTACTAAAAACTGAAATAATAATAACACATGCCTGGGAAATTGAAGTTTCTGAAAAATACAAGAGAGGTTTATGTTGATTTTATGCTATTTGGTGTGTTGATTTCGAAAATGACCTCCATTTTTTCCCATGACGTCAAGATATTTTGTAAAATCAATTTGAATATTTTTGCTCTCTAACAATTTTGCGTGTACCATCTGGCAACAGTGGTTTTTATCCATTTAAATTTATGTAAAATGATAGATTCTTATTAAAACAAATTGATTTTTCAGCAATGGATTCATTTTTTGTAGGTTTAAATGTGTGAAAATCCACTGTTGCTAGATTGTACGAGCCACCTCTGGTTGAGAGAAAAACAAAGTTCCCTTGAGTTTAAACTTTTCACATTAAATTATAGAGCAGTTGCTAAAAGGAAATCTCCAACTTACTATTTGTTTTTATTAAGGTAACTTACTTGAAATAGATGATTTACCAAGAGGAGCAAATATTATGTATGCGTTAAAATTTGAAGTAAAATTGAATTTTTCAAGAAAAATGTGATGTGATAGAAATTTTTCGTTACATTTTTTTAATTCAGCACCAAAAATTACATAAAGTTCAGCTATCAATTCATTTGTATTTTTTTCATCATAGGCCAGTGAAAGCTACAATATAAGTCTTCCAGTTTGTTTCACAAGAATGATGTGAATCAATATAAAGTAAATCCAACTTTTCTCTTAGACAGATAAATCTATTACTAATAGAGTGTCAATTACTTGGACTGAATCTATTCTGATAATTGAGGACATTACATACAAGAATATATTAAGAAATTAAAATTTGAAAATAATTATACAAAATAAAACATACTTTACAAAACAAACGTGGATCAAGGCGAGCCAGATCTGGAGGTAGATATTTTTTATACATTGCATACAGATCAGAAAACTGAGCACGAGAAGGATAACCTTGTTGCATCAGTTCGAGAACAGATGTCATACCTATAAGGGAATATATGCTATTAATAATTTATAATTTTCATTTAGAATATTTAATAGCAAATCATAAGTTAAACTATTCATTTTTTTAAATAGATAATTACAATCAAATAAAAATTAAAAAATTACAGTTGATAAAAAAAAAAAAGTAATTTGTAAAAGCGACAAAGGAAACAACTTTGGTGAGAATAGAAAATTCTTTTACAAACATTATTTAGTAGTCCATTCATATTTTTGTAAGCATAACCAATTTTATCAACAAATTTTGTTGTTTGGAGGAAAAGTCTGATTAATTTCCAACAAGTGCAAAAAATAATCAGTACAAAAAATAATAGTACTCAAATTAGGGTCTTTGACTAAATGTGTCAATGCACTACTCCTTAACTGGCCTGCTAATTTTTACTCTTATTGGAAATTATTTAAAGGAAGCCGTATCCCTATTATTTATTTATATAAACCCTTATTTAGTATTCTAAATACAGAAGTTTATATAAACCACTACATCCACATGCACATTTTATTTCCATAAAAATTTTAATATTTGCCAATGGCCAAGAAACCTTCAATAAACCCACATCATGATCATAGTGGTACAAATTTTCTAACTAATCGACATATTAGTGGTAGAAATTTTTCTAACTTTTGTAAAGATGGATTATCCAATTTGAAAGAATGGGCTTTCCTTTTTCAGTTCAAATAGTTTTTAAATACAATTATTCTGATGTATAATGATTGTTTCCCTCCTGTTTAGTTGATTATTCTAGTTTTAGATTGAAATTAGTTGCTCTACTTAACAATGCTTATACCACAGTGTTATAAAAAAAGATATTTCAGAAAAGTTCAACCAGTTATTACATGAACACCTCCCCATTTCCTTTCCTTCCTACCAGCAGCTGATAACACATTTCTAGATAATTTTCCCCCCAAAATATGATTGCATATCAAGAGAATTTTCCCCAATCCTTCAAAAAATAAATTTTTATATTTAGAAAAATTATAAATTATTTAAATTAATAAACATAAATATATAGCTATCTTATAAAAAGCAAAATTTATATTTAGATTAATGTTCAACTATTTAAATTAGAAATTAAAAGCTTCTATTTAAAAATAGATAAATCAGGGATGGGACACGGGCGCAGAATTCATACCGGTATTTGTTTAAGAAATTTCTCTACCTATAATATTGTTGATTTAAGAAGTAGAAATTTTTGTTACATTGATAGTGGAACGAGTTCTGCTCCCTTGTTTCATCCCTGATAAAATGAAAAAAGAAAATTTTTAACTTCCATTCTTATAAATACACAATAGAAAGAACAGTAACCTCTTCCTGCCTTTTTTTTGTAAAAATGTATGTAATGCTGTAGACTCTTGATTTTGTGTTTGCAGTCGTGAAGCCATGAGAAAGTAACCAAGGTCGTTAACTAGAAACTTATTTATTAAACGTCCATTTGCAGGCTAGGGAACCGAGTCATTTTAGGCAATGAAGTCTGCTGGGGTCTCGTAATCAGTCCCGCGTCATAACCAGAATTTTCCGGTGACCCGACCTCGCATGAAACGTTCAAATCCCGTGGTGCATAGCTGCTAACTTTTTCTGGCAAGAGCTAATCAAGAGAGATTAAAAGAGAGCTCCTGAATTTTTGGCGAGTTCCATCTTTTAAACCCTAATTTTTGGTGTAAATTGGCGTATTTCTAAACCCAGCCCATTTTATTTAATTGGTTATTTTATTCAAAACCAACGCCCTCTTCCTGCCTCTTTATTGTTTTCTATTGATTATACTTTTGTATTCTGCAGACATCGCGACTCTGGTCGGCGCTCTCCTTTGCCAACTCGCCAAGTCATTAAAATCATTATTTACTGCTTTGTATCTGACATAAAATAATCAAACCGCAATTTAGACTCATTAAAATCATTATTTAGTGCTTTGTATGCCTATTGCTTATTAAATTTATTTCTAGGCCAATTATAAAGCTATTTCCAGACATTAAAATACTTAAATGAATCATTTGCTTATTTATTTCAAAGGATGCGATTGCACTTTCCACTCGCTATTTTTCCCATATTTTTAGAGTAATTTATAATCCAATATGAAATTTCTTTTAATGCTTTCTGCTATCAAAAAAGAATACCGTAGAACGTAAACACACTAATTTAAAATATAAAAATATTAATTTATTTCTTACCTCTTTTTATCTATTATATTTTATATAAAGATATAAAGATTTTTAGAAAACTTACCTGAACATCTCAGTTGAATTAAAATTTGATTTCCTTCAAAACAGTGATCAACCATTCTAAAATTAGGCTTGATGCAGCGAACAAAATGTGTTCCAGTGTTTTGTAATTTTTCCATTAATTCCTGAAGTTGCGTTCTAAATTTACTGCCAACACTAATAAAGTTAAGCTTGCCTTTTTTCTGTGGAGCAGCAGAATCATTTTTAAAGAGATTATGTATGAAAGGATTATCAGTTTCAAGTAACACACTTTCAAGTGAGGCATGTAGTGCATCATTATTTTTTTCTATGAAATTAATCTGGAGAAAAAAAATGAAAATAAATAAATAAATAAAAAGTGGTATAATAAAATTTTAAATAATAATAACTAATAAAATAAACATTTCAAAATAAAGAGAGAATGATATTTATAAAATATTTGTCTAACGTGGTCCAGTTATGATTAATTTTTGTCAAAACAATAAGATAGTGATGTAATTAATAAAATACGCGAGGATGAAAATAATATTTATGAGTGGACAATATTTACGCATGTGGCCTCAGCTCAATGATCTAATAAGAAAAAAATGACAGCATTTGTCTGATAAGAGTATTTTATGGAAAAATGTATTTTTAAAAGTTGAATCTTAAGAATCATTGCAAGCATCATTTTAAACTTAACAGTATTTTAAAGAACATGAATAGAATATATATATACTATACAGAATATGAATCATTATCATAAATTGACTAAAAACAGATCATAAAAAGTATAATCAAAATAGGAATTAGTTTTTTTTTTTTTTTTTTTTTTTTTTTAATTAAGCCAAAATAAATAAATAAAAAGTCATCGCCAAATTTAAAATTCGTCCATGGGGGTCCTGTACTAAAACAGTACTGCCTTGCAGAAGTATAAAAATTGGGTCATCAGTTATGAATTTTATTTTGAAACCTTTCTTTGTATTATTTTAGTTTTACTATTGCACAATATTAATTTGGTTCTAATAATAATTTGGCGACTGTTGAATTAAACTTTTAATTAAGTGGTGAAATTCATATAATATTTATGAGTTTCAAATTTTAAAGGTGAACAAGAAAAGAAAGAAAATGCGAAAATTTCGCATGGGTTTGCTTGTTAAGATAAATAAGGTAAATCTCTCATTTTTCTTTCTAATATATATAGAGATATCAGTGGACAGCTAAAAAATTATTTATAAAAAACTTTTAGCGTTGTTAAAATTATTATTTATTACAGTAACAAATAAGTTGTTAAAAGTTTAGCTATAGTTGATATTTTAATATTATAAGCATAAAAACTGAAGATTACTTTAGATAATTTTAATAAATATTTTTGGTTTATCGCATAAAAAAAATTATACATGACATACCTGTACCTTGGAGGTAACAGACATCATGCACATTTTATGAAAAGAATAACCACCATGCCTTTAATGTGCTATGATGAAATACATTTGTTTTAATAAAGAAAATGAACATGATTTTATTTCCTACTGTCTTATCTACTTAACAGTAATTGGACATTAGTGCTTAATGAACCTACATGAATAAAAAAATGCACATAAAGGGCATGATGCTAACTCTTTTTTACAAAATGGACATGATGTCCTTTACCTCTGGGTACAAGTATGTTACTTGAACTGTCTTTAAAAAAAATAGATAGGGTTTAATTTAACCCTAATTCGTCATAACTAATTACAACTGATTAAACATTAAAATTAAAAATCTAACTTTCTAAATGTTAGTCGAATACAAAGATTAACAACAAAAACACCTAGCACATTACACTTTATGTTATGTTAAAATAAAATGAATTATAGTTAAAAATAAAAATAAATAAAACATTAATAAATAAATAAATAAGAGTGTAAATCTTATTACATATTTTTCTTAATTATGTGTAAGCACAACTACTGTTTTGTCAAAACTTTACATAAGAGCAATTCAATACAAAAAATTCCAATATCAAATGTGATAAATACTTAATAATAAAGTTTCTTTATATTATTTGGTATTGATGGCCGATTAGTAAAATTTTTGAATTCATATTTTAAAATTAAAAATATTGAACAAATAGATAGAAAATTATTTTACAATGAACAATAAAAAGTAACAGTTACAAAGATACAAAACATAAGAATTGAAATTTCACAAATTCAGTGATTTTATCATAAATTTATTTACTTTTATTTTTTAATAAGGTTCACTTCATTTCACTATAATTAAATATTAGATTAAAAAAATCAACTTACTGTTTGATAGCACACAGCACCAGCGAAATGTCGTATTAGAAAACCTTCGTCATCTCTAATTTCTCTATGGTATTTGAGCTTTGATTTTCTAGGAACATCCAGTCGAAAATTACCATGATTTTTGGCATGCACAGTAGAGGTAAAATGAGTATGACTAGATTTTGGCAGCTTGCTTTCCTCATCAAGCAAGTCAAAAATTCCATTCCCTTTACATTCCATAAGTTCTATGAATAAAATATTAAATGAATGTATTTTATGAACATGCATAAATGTTCCGTAAATATGAAAAGGTTACAAAAAAATTGTCACTTCCACAAATTTAAATAATATGTGAGAATATGCATATATCAATTAAGATAAAAATAAAAAAGTACTCATTTAATTTGACTATTTTGGTATGTTATTAAAATCAACTCTTACAATGAGCTTTTTTTTTTTTTTATTGACATTTTTTATCAATGAAAGACATCTGATTTCTAAATCTTTAACTGACTAATTCTTCTAACTTTTATTTTAGCTGTTAGACCTAGAACATCTGTTATGACTTTTAAAGAGAAAATAGAGTTCAAAGAGTGCACTTGAGCATTTTTTATTATTTAAAAAAAAAAAAAAAAAAACTATGTTTTTAAAATGTGAACTACTAATAAATATTCAAACAGCCTCTTTAGTTCTAACAAGTTTGAAATAAATACATTTTATTAATTTATCACAATCGAAGGTATTAATATATTTTTTAAAATGCTGCAGATAGATACCTTAATATTTCCTCATAATCTTTAATATTCAAATAATGCTGATAGACTTTATTAAAATCTGACTGTCAACAGTTATTTATCATGAATAAGAAAAATTTAACCCTTTAGCTGTGTAGTAGTTTTTTAACATATCTGTTTAACAGTGGCGTATTCTCTGGGTATGCTAGGCATGCGCCGCATACCCACTAAAAACTATCTAAACTTTAAACAGAATATATTTAAAAATAAATTATTTCAACTAATTTTGTTAAATACTCGCTTCCATTTATACATTATCCGTCATTCAGTTTTGAAAAATTATAGTGAAAGGAAATTTCTTTTGTTAAATTATTCCTGGATAAATCTGAGTGCTTTTTTTTCTTTCTTACTATTGTTGTTAGTACCCCCCGGCTTTGTTTAGGCGTCATATGCTGACCATTATCATCCCAGAGATACCGTCACCCTCTTCTCCTGCTGACCGGTTATTGCTTAGGTCATGCTGCCTTTGTAAAGCATGCCCTGATATAGGGATTTTTTGCTATTTGAGGGAATATTCAACGTCCCTCTAATTTTCTCTCGTACTAAGTACAAGGGGAGTTCCGCTGTGTAAACGATTCAAGGCATGCGATCCTTGGAGAGCATATTCTGCAGTTTTAGGTATTTTTACAGCGTTAGGGATTTTGTTACCTTCGGTAGAGATGTTCATATAGAGAGTTGGTTTCTCCAACTGATTGATAAATTAAAACTTATACTTCATTTTACAATGATGTAATAAAAAAACTTAAAAAAAAAAAAAAAAAAAAAAGTTGATTTGAAAATGATGATTAAATTGCAAAATAAAATTTTGATAAATTTCCAAAAATTGTTTTATGTGCCAGAAAAAGTTTTTTTTTTCCTAATGTCTTTTTTATGTATGCCTGTATGCGCTATGATGGTCACTGATCGCAGATCTATAAAAAATTGGCAGATGCGTAGCTTTGATCTTGCAGGTGTGCATGGATTTTTTTTTTTTTCCTTTTCTTTTTTTGCTTCTTTTCTTTTCTTAATTTTCGAATCTGAATTTCTTAAATTATTTATTTTATTTATTTATTTATTTATTTATTTTATAATGTTCCGTTAATTTTTCTGCTTTATTTTATTAAATTTTATCTAATTTGTGTGTTTTTCTTTTCATCCTGCATTCCTTAGTAAAGATCGCTATTCTATTTATTTTTCACTTTTTCACATTAAACCATGCAATTAAATAGTTTTTATATAATAAAATTTTAATACTGCTTCTTTTTTTTTTTTTTAACATTAGTTTTGAACAAGAAACACTTTCTTAATTTGGTTATATCTTTTCCTGAGCGAAACTTTCTTTTTTCTTTCTTTCTTTCTTTCTTAAAAAAAAAAAAAAAAAAAAAAACATAATAGTTGCGTTTTCAAAATAATTGTTTATGTAAAGGCGTAATACCTCCCTTTGAAGAGAAACGTTTATTAATTTTAATGCATTGTTTTTCTCGAAATCAAATGGTAATATGATAGAAAGAATTAAACTTATAAAATATTTAACTTTATTAAAAATTGTAACAATTAACTTCCTGTATAAGAACTATCAGAGGTCAGATAAGCACCTACATTCAAGCGCTCCCTTACGGCGTGCTAATAGCAGTGGGGTCTTCAGTCCGACATTGTGCGGTTGTGGAAGACACAGCAGAACGCAGCGAGAGCCTAAAGCAAAGTTTTCAGCGATTTTAATGGAATTTTTCTTTCCGGTTCCCACTATTCCTTTTGTCTTTCTTTTCTTTTAATTTTTTATTTCTAAAGTGATATAAAAAATAGTGATTAAATTTTTTTGAAAATTCATTTAAATACAGCTATTAGTGAAGCGGCCTTCAATAAGTTAATATAAGAGTCCTTTAGATGTATGATTTAAAGTTAAAGCGACAAAATTTGTATGTAAAATTTTGTATAAGATTCCGAGAAATTGAAGCCCACCAGCGACTTAGCGGGTTTGCGCTCAAAGTTGGTAGATGGGAAGTGTCGGGTTCGATCCAAGGTCGCACTCATCAACCGAGTCGTTCAGAGATTTCCTTGGTTTTCTACGAAACTCGCGTAAAACTGGCTAGAACCTCTTACAAAGACTCCCACGGACGGCATTCCACCCATAGGCCTGGGATCCAAGTACAGTCAATCGGACTTGAATCCTACAATCAACCAACCAAGAAAATGGAAAAATCCGAGCTTAAATTTGATGAAATGATATCGCCTTGATGAGTAGTGTTCTTTCCATAGTTGACTTCAGAGCATGCCCAGATTCAAATGTCACGCTACGCCACTGCTGTTTAATAACTCATAAAATCAATACTAAGTGAAGTAGGATTTTTTTTTTTTTTTTAATAAATTCTATGGATATTCTGTAATCTTATTATTTCGTAATATAAATATATATATATATATATGGTGAAACTTCAACTCCTCTTCATCTACGCATTAATCAGCATCGATCAGATTCTAAAAACCTTTCAGCTGCATCTTCTAAGTCAACTATAGAATTACAACACTTTAAATCACATAATTTTAATTCATGTACCATAGAGATTGTAAAAATTCAGAAAAATAAAAGTGAGCGTCTATTTCTTGAATCAAAATTTATGCAATATTATAATACAATTTATCCATATGGCCTAAATTCCGAATACTTTAGTAAAACTATTAAAGCATTTTCTAACATCAACCCTCTACATGATTATTCGACTATTTATGCACAACTCAATCACAAAATTAACAATAAAACTTCTAGAACTAAATGAGGTAGTAAAAAAACAGATTTAATCTTTTCTAAAAGAGCCATTATTAAACTCATTTCAGATCTACAGACTTATTACTTATCTAACTATAACTGGTTAATTATTCGAAAATTTATTTTTGCAATTAAAAAGAAATACTTAGTAAACTTTCTGAATGTCTTTCAAAGCCAATCCTATAATAAACATTTTTCAGACATTTTTTATGATATTATAATGTACAAAATCAAACAATTTAATTTAAAACTTAATAAAAAGCCCAACAAATTTAAAACAAATACTCAATTAATTGTGAATTTTACAAATCAAATATTGAACAGTATTAACATTACGTCTATCATTAATGACAAAGAATGTTTGTTTCCGATTAAAGATTTAAATCTATCTCGTACCTTCAAATATCCTCTTCCTCTTGGCAGAAAGATATTCAATTATAATTCTGTATCTAAGTCTACCTCTTTTACTAACACTGTAACCTGTAAATGCAATGATCCTTCTTTCTCAAAATTTATTGACAGAGACCATGGACACATTATCACGGGTAATCTCAATATTATTGATAATTATCAATTAAAAAAATTCATGAAATTTGGCACCAAATTTAGACTTCCAGTTAAAACTAGCATTCCACAAATCTTTCAACAGTTTTCTTATGACCTAGATTTATTTATTTATAAAATATCTATTACTCATAATAAACCTATTGCCTACTTCACTCAATGGAAAGTTTTAGTGTTACAAAAAATCAAAAATGCATTATTTATCAATTCTTCAAATCTGGTGTTATTTAAAAAATCTGTACTTCATAACTCAATCAAATCACTACAGGATGACTTTGTGATCACTTATGTTGACAAATCACCTAATAATTATGCCATTATTTGTAAATCCTACTATCTCTCTATTTTAAACTCTTCAATCAATAATAGTAACATCTTCAGTTTAACTAATTAACCTTATTATTAATAACCGAAAAATACATAATTACTATAAACTACTTCAACTTCCCTTCAATAACTTTAATTATCCTTATATAGTTCTCATACCTAAGTTTCACAAATCTCCAATTAAATTTCGCACTGTCACTGTTGGGTGTAACACTTATAACAACAATGCTAATAAAGCTCTACTGGATATTCTAAAACAAATTTACAAATGTACTTGCAAAGTTGATAATTTACACTGTCTTAAAAATAGCTTTCAATTAATTCACCTACATAAAATCGCTTGATTCAATAGACAATATTATGACTTTTGACTTTCAAGATCTTTTCAATAATATTGAGTTATCAGATCTTAGTAATATCATTTACAGTCTTTTTCAAGAATATAAAGCTCAAATTAATCTTCCTTACAATTTTAAAGCAGAAAAATTTAAAACACTTCTTAACTTTGTTATCCATAATAATTATATCTTCCACAACAACGCTATCTATTTGCAACAATTAGGCATCCCACAAGGAGGTTGTAGCTCCAGTATTTTGGCAGATCTCTATCTTTATTATTATGAAAAGCAAATTTGCAATGATGATGTTCGATTTTATCGTTACATCGATGATATTATTGTATTTTATCTCAACAAGAACTCACAAAATGGCTTTTCCTTCAATTATCCACCTAATTTAAAGCTAACTCAAAATACTCTGACTAATCAATCAATTAACTTTTTAGATCTCAAAATAATCATTGATGGTAATAAACTTTACACAGATATCTATGACAAACGGCAAGATTTTTGTTTTAATGTCAACTTATTTACACATTTTAATTCATGTCTGCATCTTTCGGTATTTAGAAACATCATCATTAACCATTTATTTCGAATTAATAATTTATGCTCTGCAAAGTTTAAAAACAAGAATATTAATAAACTGATCACAGCCACTGCTAAAATGGGTTTTCCTAAAAACTTTGTATTTTCTATTTTATATCCTTAACCATGTCTCTGTCAGTACAAAAAAAAAAAAAAAAAAAGAAAAAAAGCTGTGCACACTCTTGTGTATATATATCAAAAAAAAAATTATAAAATAATAAAAGACAATAAAAAAGGTGGCGGTTGGGTGGACAGATGTTTGATTACGGAGGTGGGGTGGTGTTGTAAGGCTGGATGGTTGGGTGGGTTTGTGAAATTAAATTAAAAAAAAAAAAAAAAAAGTAGAAGGCTTGTTGCATTTGCTTTGTATTACTATGCAAACTTTCATTTTCCAATAAAATTTTAGATTTTTCCTTTTTGAGTTGTCAACTATATTTAATGTTCTAATTATACTGTTAAACACAATGTGATCAATCGGTGAATTTCATTGTGGCTTCGTGGTTTCATTGTTGTTCATCTGCTTTGAAATTTTGCATTTTTAAATCCATATGGTTCCTGTTCTGGTTGTGGCAGGCTGGGGGAGTGTTGCCGGCGTAAAACTAGTGTAACCCCACAGGCAAGTCACAAGTCTTGCCGCCTGCCTCCTTCTTCCTATCTTGTGTTTCTTGGGTTGTTTTTTCATTAATTTTGATAAGTTTATGGTTTTAAGTTAAGATTTGTTGTTTTACTTTATTGATTCTTTTGTTTTGCAGACTGTTAATTAATAGATCTGGTTTCTTTACATTAGTGTATTTCATCCACTGATGATTTTTTTTTTTTTTTTAATCTTATTGGTCATATATATTGAAAATTTGTCATATTAGCTTTTAATTTCAACTACTGAGTGACAGAAAAAGCTGTTTCTAACGGTTAAAGGGTTAAATAGAATCTTACCAATGCAATCTTGGTTATCCACATAATCAATTTTTCGAACATTTAAACCCTCCTTCTCATACAATGTCTGTTCCTAGAATGGAGAAAAATTATTCCTTAAAATAAAAAAGAAATTTAAAAATCATCACAGCAATTACATAATCACAAAAGATATATTTAACAGAAATATACAGATTACATACTTCTTTTAAAATTCGCTCATTAAAAAACTGTTGCAGTTTTTCATTGCAATAATTTATGCAGAATTGTTCAAAACTATTCACTTGAAAATATTCTGAAAATAAATAAATAATAATAATAATAGTAAAATTAATAAAATAAAAGTAAATTAATAATAATGATAATAATAATGATAATAATAATAATATATTTAATTGAAACTAAAAACTGGTTACAAATGTCCGCAATCATATTATTATTTCAAAAGGAAAAAAGTTAATGCGTAACTAAAATAAGTAAGTGAACTGGGTATATATATATTTTTAATGTTCTGTCAATGAATTTTTTCAAATATGCATATTTTATATATTCTTTTAATAATAATAATTTCCATTTTTAGAGTTTTCATTCCATTTTGAATTTTATTTATTCTTTTCTGGTTAAAAATACCTGATTTTTTTTAAGAAGTTCAACTGTTTTGAAATTTTTAGTACTGTTTTTAACATAATTTATTTTTACTAATAATAATTTTATTTCAGCTAATAAGGAAGGTAGTAAGCAAGCTGGTGTCTAATTCAACATCGGTTGAAGGTGTCAGCAGGTGAGAATTTACACAGTCAAATTTTTAAAAGGCTGTGAATAGTCTGGTGATGTTTTATCAGGAAGAGAGGGGTTGCAGCTGCTTGCGAGCGAAAGCTTAGTGCTGTTAGGAGTTTTAAGAGTTGGAACAGCTTGGCGATGTTTGCCACAATCAGAATTATACATAACACTTCAGTTTAAGGGTGCCGCAGGCACCACCAAACAGGAATTTGCCAAATTTTTAGGAGTCACATATCAATCAATAGGTGAAGGAGGCACTTAATAATTTAAAAGAAGTTATTGAACAATTTATTTAAATTACAGTACCACAGACACACTGTGCACAGAAAGTAATCAATTATACAGGTCTGTAATGAATATTTTTTCTTCAAAGTGATGTGTTTTTCTGGTGTATTTCTGGATGATGATTAAAAAAATAACCTGGTGTGTCACTCACACAAATTTCTCTTACCCTGAAATTTAATACTATAAATACAGGTTGGAGATTAAGAGGTAAGATAACGAGTACTGTTATGTAAATCTATATTAAACAATTCAAATTAGGCTACCGCTCCCCTCAAACCTCCCCCTCCCATTTCATTAATGCACCTACATTTATATAGAATTTAATTCGGTTATTAAAAAATAATTGTTTTTTAAAAATAATTTATTAAAATTATTATTTAAACAAATTATCTTTTATGATAATGCAGACAATTTCCATATTAGAGAAGTAGTATAACACTAAATATCCAAAAAAAGTTGAATTTGTTTTCAATATTATAATTTTTTTTTTTAATGAAAAAAAATCGATAACTTTATTTTAAATTATCGCAGATCGATGGTTCAACCATTCGTTTTAAAGGTGCTGGCGAGCTCTTTTGAAAGATACCCATCATGAAAATTTACTCCCCTCCCCTCGAAGGGGGACTTCACCCCCAGGTGGGAGGCGAGGCTCCTACATAGACTAAATATTTTTCCCAGTTGACTATCTCTATTACCAAAAAATATATATTTGTTTCATTTGGTTTAGTGCAGTCTATAGATGTTAAACTCTACTTACCTGCAATTTCTCCCATAGACGTAATGTATTTGAATACGTTTGAGTGTCCCTATACACGAACCATTTGCTTCATCTCAACGAAACGCTTACTGTAGCACCCATATATGATACACATTTAGAATACTGAGTTTGGAATTTCTGCTATTATTTGTTTTTGAGATATGTTGATAACAGATACACAGACCACTCGCTAAAAACATGATTTTCGTATTCAGGGCACCTCAGAACATGTAAATATAACAAAAACTCACGTTCGAAAATTTGACCCTAAAACAATACTTTCTCGAACCTATGGTAAGAAAAGAAAAAGAGGGTAAGAAAAAGTAAAAAACTATTCAAAAATTTCCATTACGTACAGTTTTAATAAAAACAATGAGATTTTTAATGCTTAAAGCTCCATTTTTTTCAATTCCCATCAAAGTTGTTTCTCAAAAAATTTAGTTGATATGAGTGAAGAAAAAAGAGAGCTACTTCATCAAGGCATCAAAGAAATGTACAGGAAGTATCACGGACGATGGAACATAAATATGTTAGCAGATTATTGTTGGATGCTGCATAGAGAATCCTCTTCTTGAATGCTTCCAAGCCTTGCACAAAAAGAAAAGCTTTGAATGGAGTTCCAATGTTAAGAAACATATTCAAAAGGTAATATGTAAATAATAGCCTATTTTAATGTGTTTTATATATAAATCTTTGTTTTATACATGTGTTTTATGTTATTGTTGTTTCTGATCCCCACCAGTCTAGCGGAGCTAGACCAGGTCCATGAGTCCATTTACCCTCAGAAAATCAAAGAACAAGACTGGATTGCGCAGGAAATTATGTGTTTTATACAAAAATATAAGGTCTGTCCCGAAAGTAATGCGCCCCATTTTCTTCTGTCGCGACTATCCATCACACAGGATTGCCGTTTGCATGGAAGGGTGGATGGAGTCTTGGGAACACAGAGCCATCAGTGCCAGTCGGCTCCGAGCTTCTGCAAAGTCATAGTGCCTGTTTCAGTGAACCCTTGTGTGAGTGCTCGGTCGAAATCAAGATGGAACAAACTCTCGAGCATAACTGTTGCAGTGTTGTAAGGACAATCCGACTGTTTTGGAAAATGTGGTAAGAGATGACGAATCTTTTACCTTCTTGTACGACCCAGAAACAAAAAGACAAAGTACAGAGTGGCACACAATGTCGTCCCCACGCCCAAAAAAGGCAAGAATGAGCAAATCGCAAGTCAAAGCGATGCTCATTGTTTTTTTTCTGAATACAAGGGAGTGGTCCATTTTTAATTTATTCCACCTGGCCAACCAGTAAACGCCAAGTTCTACATTGAAGTAATGAAAAGGCTAAAGCAACGGGTCAACAGTGTCAGGCGCGATATCAAGAATTCATGGAAGCTGCACCATGACAATGCTCCCCCAGCCGCCTTACACTCCGAATTTGTCCCTGTCCGACTTCTTTTCGTTCCCGAAGATTAAAAAAAAAATAATAATAATTTAAAAGTATGATTTTGCAGACCTGTGTTACTGAATAAGCCTGTTTAGGGATCAAAGAATTTTGATCCAATTTTTGTCATCAATGCAAATAACTGTTTGGATAAGACTTTGAGATCTATTAATTAAAATAGACTCTTGACTGCAAAAACTTTGCTCTTAATTCTTAACGGCCTTCTTCACTTACCATCGCCGGAAGCTTAAGCCAGTGTTATTCTATGGGAAATTTTCTTTACTTATAAACTCATTAACAAATACATATTTTTAAATTCTGCTTTCACATTAAAAAATTTGGAACTGTTAAATTGATGGACCTTTTTTAAAAACGGATTTTTTAAATTTTAAATATTTCATTTTGAAACTATAAAATGAAAAATTTCACATATTGAAAATTCGTATTTTACAGCTTGAAAATGAAATATTTAAATTTAAAAAAATTCATTTTTTTAATTTTTTAAAAAGGTCCACCAATTTAACAGTTGTGAATTTTCTGAATGTCAAAACAAAACTTAAAAACATTTATTAGTTAATAAGTTATAAGTAAAGAAAATTTCCCATAGAATAACATTGGCTTGGGTTTCCTGGTGACAGTAAGTGAAGTGGGCCCTTAAAACATAAGAATGTCCTTCTATGTGTAGTAAGCATTTACAAAAATGACAAAGCATAACTGAAAAGTTTAAATTAATCTAAATAAAAAGGATTTTTTATTGTATGCAGCAACGAAACAATTGGAATTACCATAACAACTCTCCAAAATGATTACTTTTGAAAAAGTCAGTTTTATTAATAGACATAATGCAATTTTAATTTTTTAAATGCAAATATTTTTCATCACTTACCAAAACCTGCAATATCCAGTACTCCAATATAATAAGATGAGGATGAAAATGGGATGCTTTTATTGATGCACTGAACAATAAAATCAAAAAGACTGGAATATAATGCTTTAGCCAAAGCATCTCGTGCATTCTGAGCTTCATGCACTTTCAAAGGCACCCTACAGTAAAAAATCTTACAAAATTCACATGCAAGTACAGCATGCTTAAATAAATAACAAAAAAAAAAAAAAAAAAAAAAAATCATATTTCAATAACAGAGTAGAACCTTATTATTATTTTTTTTTTTTTGAAATTTCTTGTGCCTTTTGATAAATATAAAATAATAATTGATTTAAGTGCATTTATATTTCCCTATTACATTTACATGCCTGCCAACATTGAAGAATCAAAATAACGGAGATTTTACAAGTGTCATTTTCAGGCCTAAAAACATTCATGTGATTTCAACATATGACAGTATTTCAATAGTTTAATCCATGACTTAAATTATCAGTCATATGAGAAACTTAAATTTAAATATCAAATAAAAATTAAGTAATTATTAATTAAAAACAGTAATATATACAGAGATTCATGAGAATTTTTTTCAGCAAAAGCAAAATCTTGCTTAAAAAATGAAGGTTTGATGAAGTTTTGAATAAATTATAGGTATAATTTTTAAAATCTTCAGAATAATGGAGAAATGCTTCAGAATAACGGAGAGTGGAAGACAGTCCCAAAATAACGGAGTCACCATTGAAATAACGGAGAGTTGGCAGGTATGCATTTATATTCTCACCCTATCCCCACTCTAACAAAATCATAAAAAATATGTATAAATAAGGTTCTATTATGCATGAAAAAAAGTTATAATTTTAATCATGCTGAAAAATAAAAAAATTGTCATGCATTAAATGGTATTTATATAATACTGTTTATTTTCCAATATGAGTCATAAAAACAAGAAAATATCTTTTTCAACTCCAAAAAGAGGTGAACACTGAAGCTGCACTAGCACTAGTGATACAATGTAAAGATCCATTCTTACCTCTCACGCCAATTTTAATAAAATCATAGCAGACCAAAGCTATGCATAAATGCTAATTTGACTACAATAGGAAAACAAACAGTATATATATATATAATTAACACAATGAAATAAAAATTAATTGTTAAAAAAAGAAACATTTTAATCATTCAAGTAGGTTAAAAAAAAAAAAATATATATATATATAAAATATAAAACATTTCCAAAAATAAATGGAACGCTAATATATTATTGAACTAAAAAAAAAAAAAAGATGCTAAAATTTAAAAGAAAACATTTACAAATAACTATTAAAGAACAATTAGTAATTCAATAACTGCATTTCAAATTTTTATTAAGTCATGCTAGGTAAACAAAGTAGCTATAATTCATACTCTATTCTTTGTATTAAATAACTGCATTATCAGATATAAAATTTCTAAAGCATGCTAAAATGTACTTTTTTTTTTTTTTTAATAAACAAAAATTTGGAGAGAATGTGCACAGGGAGGGTGAAGTGCAATTCTTTTATTAGATGCATCCAATAGAGTTTTCAGTTTTTTTCTTTAGTCTTTCAAATTACTTAAAGCAAAAGTTTTGTAACTTTTTTTGCTCTCTTTCTCACACACACATTTTCACATCACTCTAGTCATTTTCTTGAAAAATATTCAATTGCTGTTAAATTAAATACAATACATTCTAAAGGAATATCAGAAACTTGCATTTATGAACGTTTTAGACTCAATATTGCCTACTCTCATTTAACATCCACTTTCAAATGGGTAAAGACATTTTTGAAAATATAAGGAAAGAAACTATACACTTTATAACTCTTAATGCTATACCTCAAATGTGTATATATGTGTAAACGTTAGAAATTTGCAGTCATATGATTAGACATTTATAAATTTTTGCTATTATGTGTGATGAGCACTTAAAGAAATGTCACACAATAATCTTATTTTTTATTTTAAATACATACTTAATTATAACTTTATATATACAGTTTTAATGCTGACTCTAGAATAAAAGGGTCACCGAGAGGGGGAGGACTAAAAAACGGGAAGTTATTTGCCTACCTTCTTCACATCTGACAACGTTTCTTCACATTTACTGCCCTTATATGTCACAAGTTTTGTAAATGATAAATGTAAATCACTACCTTTACTTGTATATATGCATTTTTTCTTGAAGAAATGCTCTAAAACTATCCCCAAACAACTGCATATGTGGAAGAAAAACATCTAAAGGCTCTCTAAACAATTAAAATTTTGGAAAAAGCCACTAGGTACTAACATGTTATCAAAAGGGTTACCAGGTGCTAAAATGTAATAAAAATGTGCCACCAGGTGCTAAAATGTGATAAAAATGGTTGCTAGGTGCTGCACCTCGCAAATTGGCCTAGAGTAAGCTCTAAATTTATTTCTTTTCAAGATACTTTCATGTAAAATTTCATTTAACTGCTTTACACACATTTATCAGACTCTTCTTAAAAACCATCATTAAAAATATAAAATACTACAGTAAGCACTAAAAATGATAGAAAATTATGATGAAAATTTTAATCAGGAAATAATGAAAGAGAAAAATTAAGCCTTTTCATAAAGGTCAATACAAACATAACATTAAAACAAATTTAAAAAACAAAAGTGAAATATATAAAAATTATTATCTTACATATACCTTATTTAAAATCCTTAAAAAGTTTGAGCTAATATATTTCGGCGTCCCAAACTGGGCCATCTTCAGAGCTCGAAATAACAAACTTCAGCTGGGCGGTTTGTTTACTTTTCTCCTCTTCTTCTTCATCCTTTTCTTCACTTTGCTTCCTTTGCTGAAACAAATGTTGCCACGAAGCGAATACTGTTTCAGCAAATGAAGCGAAGTGAAGAAAAGGATGAAGAAGAAGAGGAGAAAAGTAAACAAACTGCCCAGCTGTAGTTTGTCATTTTGAGCTCTGAAGATGACCCTGTTTGGGACGCCAAAATATATTAGCTCAAACTTTTTAAGGATTTTAAATAAGGTATATTTAAGATAATAATTTTTGAAATCAATCCTTTTTAATTTTTAAAATGTGAAATATATATTTTATGGTGCTTTGAGGAATACCATAAGATAAATAATATATATATCTATTTAATTACATGTATATTGTGCCTTTAGCACCTCCTTTGCTTGTCTGCATAACCCTGCTTACTAAACTTTGTTTTAAATATTGAGCATCTACTCCAAGAAGTAATGCAACAATGTTTAATACTTCATTAGCACCAGGAGCCAAGCGACAACCTCCTTTACTATCTTCTGGATTATCTTCAAATTTTACATTGCCTAAATGTAACACAGCAGCAACTACTGTATATATATTACAGCGATCACCCTCAGATAAACCTAAAAAAGAAAAATAAATTGTGAGATAGACATTAACTTATACATATATTTACGCATATAACTAAATGTAATGTAGGATGGAAAATATGTACATTAATGAAAATTCTATTTAAAATCTGTAAATCAGAAATAAGTTGTAAATTGCTCTGCACCCAAAGTTTTCCAGCATAACATATTATTATGCAAAACTCACAAAAAGATCCAACTTAAAAAGTAAAGATGCTGGTTCAAGTGCCTTTTGCAGCTTTTTGTGGTTTAAATATGCCTGAGATTAAAACCAGGATATTCTTTAACTAAGCCTAGATATCAGTTAAACATTATTAGCAATGGAAAGAATATATCTCATATAGAGACACTTTTAAAAACATGTGTAACATTTTAAATTAATAAATAAAACATTTTAAAACACGTATATAAGTTTTAAAAACAAATATTTAACTAAAAGACGCATATTTCAAAGCTTTTCGCCCTGAAAAGCTGGGCATCATCAGGAAGTCTACATGGTTTTACACAATGTGCAGCTGTGTTACAAATATATATACCATAAATCAGGTTAAAGCTACAGTTACATCGCTACTTTAATACAAAAAATTTTTTAGTTTATTGGTTGGAGCCATTCTACATTAACACTGAGACAACACTTGATTACTGCAACTTGCGTTGGAAAAGTCAGTTCTGGATGGCTATTGGAAAGGTTCGCGTGGTGGTAACATCCTTTCCAATAGCCATCCAAGACTGACTTTTCCAGAAGAAACTTTTTTCTAACAGTTGTTAACGCCAGTCCAGTGTTTCAGCTCCCATCCATTGACTCTTCCAAAAGAATGATTTCCATTCACTACCATTGCTCGACAAGTTTTTTCGCCTTGATGTTACCACCACGCCAGTCTTTCCAATTGATTCAATCCAAAATTGACTTTTCCAACGCAAGTTGCAGTAATCAAGTGTTGTCTCAGTGTTAATGTAGAATGGCTCCAACCAATAAACTAAAAAATTTTTTGTATTAAAGTAGCGATGTAACTGTAGCTTTAATCTTATTTATGGTATATATATTTGTAACACAGCTGCACATTGTGTAAAACCATGTAGACTTCCTGATGATGCCCTGCTTTTCAGGGTGAAAAGCTTTGAAATGTGTGTCTTTTAATTACATATATGTTTTTAAAACTTATATACATGTTTTAAAGCGTTTTATTTATTAATTATTAGCAATGCTTTACTGCTTTCAGGATTTTTTTTCTGCCCCCCTTCATAATTTTAAACACATAACATAAGAGATGTAAGAACAGGTGTTTCTAGCACCTGAAAGAAAGAAAAAAAAAAAAAAAGGCCACATATTTTCAAAGCTACTAGTGCTCAGATTTATTTTGTAGTGTGTGAAGAAGTTTTCAAGTTTAAATATGTAAATAATAGTTATGCTCTAAAGCGAGAAGCCATGGAGTTATTTACCAATCCAGTTATGTGTACTGAAAACAATCCAAACCTCACTGATGTCAGGTGATGCAAGATGCTCATACTGAACCAAAAAGGAAAAGATCCAAAACACGGATATCACAATAACATCTGAAGAGACCCCCCAGGACCCAGAGGCAAAAGATATATTATGAAGATTTGAAAGTAAATATTTAAGAGTAATTAAATATATCTTCATTTAAATTTAAATGAAGTCATACTGCTTAAAAATAAATAAATAATAATAATAAAAGCTTTAAATTTTTTTCAAGATTGAAAAGTGATTTAAAGAATGCTCTTTTCATACTTATTGATTAAAGAGATTATAAATAGACTTGGCAATACTATTAGAAATACTTAAACACTAGTAAAATATATAAATATATAAAAAACCAAGCAGCATGTAAAAAGAAAGTTGTTAGAATTTTAAATTTTGGCTAAGAAAAATGTATTATTATTGATTATTTATTATAATGTATTTAAGAATAAACATAAAAATGATATTCACCCATATTGTTTAAAGCCTTATCCAAAGCCCTAAAATTCTGAATATCATCTAATATTGGATCTTGCAGGGATCCTTTCTCCCGCTGATCAGCAGACTTTGATGACTCACTCAAAAGTTTGTTAGTTTCTTTTGATGTGAAGTACTGAGTACAGCCTTTATTTAAATACTGTAAAATTATAAAGGACCTATACATATAATATCATCATAAATAACAGTTTCTTTTACTAAGAAGAAGACTATTCTGATGTGCATTACAGAAAACGTAAATATGAAATGAAATTTGAAACAAAATAGCTTGTGATTTTTTTAATCTATATAAGCATTTAAAGAATTAAAAAATTAAATACTATAGCTTTTACTTAATGAAGTAAATCCTGAAAAATAAACAGGCAAATGGATCATGGCTTATTGATAGAAGATCTCTGCATCACTTAACAGAGATATGTAAATTTCATACATTTTAAAGAGTCTCCATAAAATATCTAACACAATAATAATAATAAAAAAAGCATAGGGCAATTAATTAAATAAAATGTTCAAGTGACTTTAAATTAAACACAGTCATACATAATGTTATGTTAATATGCTCAACATCTTCTATATTATTATTTATTTATTTGTACAACACTATAGTAGATTACTTGATACCACTGCAATTCATTCTGGATTGATATACTTTAACATCTACAAGCTAATTAATTCCTTTGAATCCATTTTCTCTAAATTTCTCTGTTTCTGCTGTTCTTTCTACTTTAATATTTTGTCTATTAATAATAGTTATGACAAAACAGAGTACATTACTTTTTGTAGATAGATACATCAGCAAAATCTATAAATAATTGAATCTTTAAAACAAACTAATGGAATTACCAATACATTTTTCACTTTAGTAAAATTTTAATACAATGAAATTGAAAATGGACTGGAAATGGCCTTTAAAAACTCTACTTTGCTGTCCTATACATAGTAAACAACCTAGAAAATAAATTCTTATAAGGTAGAATAAGGAAATTGGTAAAACGACTAGAATAAATTGGATGAGTACAGCACAATGGAAAAATTTGGGGGCAACTTATAATTAACAATGAACTAACAATGTTCGATAAGAAATATATGTGTCTTTTTTAGCTGGATTAGTCCCTTACATTTTATAAATGTAAATTTTTCCAAAGATTAAAATAAATATATATATATATGTAATGTTAAAGGTAGGGATACTGGGGTTGCACAGTCGTGGCTCTTCAAGAAAACAGATTTGATTTATAGAACTTCACTTTATTTATTTAATTTTAGAGAATAGGGCCTTAGAAGGCGATGGAGAGTTAGGACATTATATCCAATCGCAGTACTTTAAGGTTGCAGTCTCGGATTGCGGCACGGAATCCCATTGGGGTTTCATGGTTGGATGCGGTTACCAGACGTGGCCCGTGGCCGCCGAATATTCTTTACCCCTTTCTAGGCGATGATAGTTCAAAGATCTCTAAAACTCTCTCTAATTTTTCGAGTTTTGTGTTTTATTCCCGTAATTTTTGGTGTAATTTGGCATAGTTCTAATTCCATCCCCTTTTCTATAATTGGCTATCCTTTTAATAATAACAAATCTTATTGGCTGTACTTTTGTTTTTCCCAGACGGTCTGGAGCCTTAACCCGCCAAAGTTGCCACTTCTCGAAGTCATTAAAACATTTATTTATTGCTCTATTTTGACATAAAATACTCAAACCTTAATTAAGAATCATAAATCTTTTATTCTTTTTTGAATCTTTTCGGCACCCAGATACTTTTTAATTGCTCATTAAATATAATTTATAGGATATTTCCAGATATCAAAGTACTTAAAATGATTAACTTGTTTATTTCAAATGATCGTGTTGCAATTTTTATGCTTTTAATGTTACAGCCTAATATAAAACCTCCTTTAATTTATTTTGCAATATTACTTTGAAATACAGAATACCCTGAAACTATGAAAATGTTAATTTAATTATTACTTCTTTTTATCTCTTATATTTCATATCTCTTATATTTCATATATATATATATATATATATATATATATAATAAAGATGATCTATTAAGCATAGTAGAAGCCAAGCAACAGATAGAAGATCACTGAAACACCAATAACCAATAAGATAAAAAAAAAAAAAAAAAAAAAAAAAAAAAATCATCAGTGGATGAAATACACTAATGTAAAGAAACCAGATCTATTAATTAACAGCCTGCAAATCAAACGAATCAATAAAGTAAAACAACAAATCTTAACTTAAAACCATAAACTTATCAAAATTAATGAAAAAACAACCTAAGAAACACAAGGTAGGAAGAAGGAGGCAGGCGGCAAGACTTGTGACTTGCCTGTGGGGTTACACTAGTTTTATGCCGGCAACACTCCCCCAGCCTGCCACAACCAGAACAGGAACCATATGGATTTAAAAATGCAAAATTTCAAAGCAGATCAACAACAATGAAACCACGAAGCCACAATGAAATTCACCGATTGATCACATTGTGTTTAACAGTATAATTAGAACATTAAATATAGTTGACAACTCAAAAAGGAAAAAACTGAAATTTTAACGGAAAATGAAAGTTTGCATAGTAATACAAAGCAAATGCAACAAGCCTTCTACTTTTTTTTTTTTTTTTTCTTTTTTTTAAATTTAATTTCACAAACCCACCCAACCATCCAGCCTTACAACACCCCCCCCACCTCCGTAATCAAACATCTGCCCACCCAACCGCCACCTTTTTTATTGTCTTTTATTGTTTTATAATTTTTTTGTTGATATACACAAAAGTGTACACAGCTTTTTTTTTTTTTTTTTGTACTGACAGAGACATGGTTAAGGATATAAAATAGAAAATACAAAATTTTTAGGAAAACCCATTTTAGCAGTGGCTGTGATCAGTTTATTAATATTCTTGTTTTTAAACTTTGCAGAGCATAAATTATTAATTCGAAATAAATGGTTAATGATGATGTTTCTAAATACCGAAAGATGCAGACATGAATTAAAATGTGTAAATAAGTTTACATTAAAACAAAAATCTTGCCGTTTGTCATAGATATCTGTGTAAAGTTTATTACCATCGATGATTATTTTGAGATCTAAAAAGTTAATAGATTGATTAGTCATAGTATTTTGAGTTAGCTTTAAATTAGGTGGATAATTGAAGGAAAAGCCATTTTGTGAGTTCTTGTTGAGATAAAATACAATTATATCATCAATGTAACGATAAAATCGAACATCATCATTGCAAATTTGCTTTTCATAATAATAAAGATAGAGATCTGCCAAAATACTGGAGCTACAACCTCCTTGTGGAATGCCTAATTGTTGCAAATAGATATCGTTGTTGTGGAAGATATAATTATTATGGATAACAAAGTTAAGAAGTGTTTTAAATTTTTCTTCTTTAAAATTGTAAGGAAGATTAATTTGAGCTTTATATTCTTGAAAAAGACTGTAAATGATATTACTAAGATCTGATAACTCAATATTATTGAAAAGATCTTGAAAGTCAAAAGTCATAATATTGTCTATTGAATCGAGCAATTTGATGTATTGAATTAATTGAAAGCTATTTTTAAGACAGTGTAAATTATCAACTTTGCAAGTACAATTGTAAATTTGTTTTAGAATATCCAGTAGAGCTTTATTAGCATTGTTGTTATAAGTGTTACACCCAACAGTGACAGTGCGAAATTTAATTGGAGATTTGTGAAACTTAGGTATGAGAACTATATAAGGATAATTAAAGTTATTGAAGGGAAGTTGAAGTAGTTTATAGTAATTATGTATTTTTCGGTTATTAATAATAAGGTTATTATTAGTTAAACTGAAGATGTTACTATTATTGATGGAAGAGTTTAAAATAGAGAGATAGTAGGATTTACAAATTATGGCATAATTATTAGGTGATTTGTCAACATAAGTGATCACAAAGTCATCCTGTAGTGATTTGATTGAGTTAAGAAGTACAGATTTTTTAAATAACACCAGATTTGAAGAATTGATAAATAATGCATTTTTGATTTTTGTAACACTAAAACTTTCCATCGAGTGAAGTAGGCAATAGGTTTATTATGAGTAATAGATATTTTATAAATAAATAAATCTAGGTCATAAGAAAACTGTTGTAAGATTTGTGGAATGCTAGTCTTAACTGGAAGTCTAAATTTGGTGCCAAATTTCATGAATTTTTTTAATTGATAATTGTCAATAATATTGAGATTACCTGTGATAATGTGTCCATGGTCTCTGTCAATAAATTTTGAGAAAGAAGGATCATTGCATTTACAGGTTACAGTGTTAGTAAAAGAGGTAGACTTAGATACAGAATTATAATTGAATATCTTTCTTCCAAGAGGAAGAGGATATTTGAAGGTACGAGATAGATTTAAAACTTTAATCGGAAACATACATTCTTTATCATTAATGATAGACGTAATGTTAATACTGTTCAATATTTGATTTGTAAAATTCACAATTAATTGAGTATTTGTTTTAAATTTGTTGGGCTTTTTATTAATTTTTAAATTAAATTGTTTGATTTTGTACATTATAATATCATAAAAAATGTCTGCAAAATGTTTATTATAGGATTGGCTTTGAAAGACATTCAGAAAGTTTACTAAGTATTTCTTTTTAATTGCAAAAATAAATTTTCGAATAATGAACCAGTTATAGTTAGATAAGTAATTAGTCTGTAGATCTGAAATGAGTTTAATAATGGCACTTTTAGAAAAGATTAAATGTGTTTTTTTACTACCTCGTTTAGTTCTAGAAGTTTTATTGTTAATTTTGTGATTGAGTTGTGCATAAATAGTCGAATAATCATGTAGAGGGTTGATGTTAGAATATGCTTTAATAGTTTTAGTAAAGTATTCGGAATTTAGGCCATATGGATAAATTGTATTATAATATTGCATAAATTTTGATTCAAGAAATAGGCGCTCACTTTTATTTTTCTGAATTTTTACAATCTCTATGGTACATGAATTAAAATTATGTGATTTAAAGTGTTGTAATTCTATAGTTGATTTAGAAGGTGCAGCTGAAAGGTTTTTAGAATCTGATCGATGCTGATTAATGCGTAAATGTAGAGGAGTTGAAGTTTCACCAATATAACTAAGTTTACAATGACCACAACTGATTTTATAAATAACATTGTATGCCTGACAAAATGGAACCAAAGATTGATTATTATTCAACTGTGTGTGAGAGGCCATAGGGCAAGTTTTACATCTATTAGAACCGCATGTTCTAAATTGAAGTAAAGGAGGAGGAGATGATAGGTAACTGGATGTCGATCCAAGGATATCCCTATAAATATCCTTGTACCGGGCACAATACTGCTGTGAAGCAAAGTATTTTTTGCCAGGATCTAAAAATTTACTAAACAGAGTCATAGAGAAAAAATGTTTTTGTATATTAAAAATCACAAGGCAAGTAAGTATTTACATTAGTTTTATCGAAAGTGGGCTATACCAAATTCAATTACTTAATTAAATTGATTCTAGATTAATAAGTATCTGGATTAATGAAAAGTGAAGAGAGAACTAAAAAATAATAATAATAATAATAATAATAATAATAATAATAATTAAATAATATGTACATATTTACACTAAACCTCCTTTGACCTAATCTATTGATTTGGTTCCAACTACAAATTAAATTCCGCCCATTTTTTAAAGTAAAGTAAGAAAAACTAACCATCACAATTCACAAAATGTCAGGCACAAAATAAATACTTTCACTGAAATGAAAAGGGGGTTTCAAACTTACAGTTTCATAATTGCAGCCTCCAATAATTTTCCCCTCCCCCCCAGAAAATATTCTATTTAAAGGGTACTTAAATAAGAAAACTACCTATACTCTTCATAATATGAATATCATTTTTCTGCATGAAGATTGTATTGGAAAACAGAATAAAAATACAGTTAAAAACCAATATTATTCTGTTAATAAATAAAAACAAAATGATAAAGACATATTTTTCACTTAACTATAAAATCATATTTTAAAGAAGCTAATTAACAACTGAGTTGTTTAAACAATATATAAAGATCACATAATAAAATAATTACATATGTAAGAACACAATGTTTAATGCAAACAAATTAGTAACTTACACTAAATTTATCAGGACTAGATAGATACAGTTTCTTTTTCAATTCTGAAGGAGCTCCAGCACAAAGCTGGTAAAATATATGGTAGTTTCTTTCCCCTCTAGTTTGAGTACAAATTCTGCTTTTTTCTAATAAATAATGACTTATGAATCCACCAACAACAGAAAACTGAAATGAATTAAAATAATAATAATAATAGCAACAAGAAATTGATAGTCACATGACAAAATTACCCAAATCTAATACAAATACTCACTTTATTGCTAAAATGGATCTCTATGAATTTACCAAAACGACTACTGTTATTGTTTCTCATAGTTTTTGCATTGCCAAATGCTTCAAGAACTGGATTAGCTGCGATAAAATTTGAGAAAACACAGTTGATTGGAAGACAAAATACTAACAGATACAGATATATATAATATAACAATATTAAATTATATTTTAAAAGTATACTCAATCTGTTGAGTTAGAACAGGAAAGAAGATTTGATAGTTCAAATTTCAGTTAGCCATAGGTTTTGATCGTTATACCCAAAAAGAAAACTGTCTTAATTATCTAGCATTGATGAAAATATAAATAATATTCTTTTTTAGCACTGAATGTCATTTTTTCCCTTTTATAATTCCAATATAAATTAATTTTAAAATGCAATATTAACAAGTCTTTATAAATAAAGTTATTTATTATATCTTTTGAATATACAATTAAAAAAATTATATATTTGCAGAATTTTATCTTTAAAAAAAAAAAAAAAAAAAACTATCATGATTGCTTGAATTTGTTAATTAAGTGAAAATTGAAAATTAAATATGTAGGGTAAGTGCACCAGTGGTTGACACTTTTAGAGCAATCTCTGATGTTTTTAACGTTCTAGTCATCAGAAAATATTTTTAGAAATCTTAAGTTAGTGCATATGGTATGAAAGACATTCAGAACCACATACATGTTAAAATATATACATTTGATAACAATTATTATTATTATTTTTTTTTATGAATTTTCATTTGACACCCACTCAATGTTCCAGTAATTGGCCCCCTATGTTCCAGTGTTTGACACTGCTAGTTATTCATTTTACCAGTTATTAACACCCTATGCTCCAGTGTTTGACATAAAATGTAAAATTCTTATATGTAAAATATATGATTTTATTATTTTTCTTATTTATTAATTATTTCGGGATAGGTGTAAATTACTGGAGCATGCCAATAACTGGAGCACCTACCCTATATTATAATACAAAATATAATGTTAAGGTATTTCGGATTAGGGTCAATTAGGGTAAGTATGGCATGGGTCTGTAACTTTTAAAAATAATCTTCTAATGTAATATTGAATATGTAATTTTATTTCGTACAGGTTCTAAAGTTTTCAATAATATATTAATGAAGAGTTTGCACAGCTGAAAATAAATTTTATTTATACACTTTATTTATATATTATTATTTTTCACATTAAAAATTACACTGCCAAAGAATTTAGAAATCAAATTCTCAACGTTAGTTCGTTCACAAATTCTCATATCTTCTTTTGTAAATAAGTAAATTGAACCTCGCTGCAAAATAATAAATAAGATGGCTTTTCATATGTAATGTAAGTAAGTTATATTTTTAACCTGCATATTAAAATTAACTGAGATGCACACATTATCTTAGGTAAAATGTGTTAACTCTTAAATGCCTGATTATTTAAAAATCAATTTAAAAATGTACATACTTTACCATGGAATAATTTTTAGCACTAGTGCTGCCTCTACAAGATGAAAATTGATTTAATAATCCTATTAGTATGTAATACATTAGCAACATAAAGCAACTAATACTTCAATATTATTCTAATAATATTTTAGAAGTCAAAATTGAGTATGTTGTTGAAAGGCAACACACAACATTTAAGGGTTAAGGGAGTAAATGTGGCATTGCACCTAAAGTTAATCATAGAGGATTTGTGAAGACTCTCTCCAGGTATTCAACTTCATCCCTCTTCTTCAGGAGATGGCGCCAGGTGGCGTCTATACCTGTGGCCGGTTGGTCCAGGTTGCATGCATTGGGTTGGCTGATAATTTCTATTGTTTCACGGAAAAGCGCATAATTATGATTATTGTAATTAGCGATTTTTTTTAGTGTTTTTAAAGTCAATTTCAATATTTTCGTTTTTATAAGTTTGTGCTAACGCGGTGCCATATTTTCCAAATTTTATATCATTAGTATGCACTTTGATTCTTGTATTTATTTTTCTCTTGGTCGTTCCTACATAACAACCATCACTATTGTTTTGATATTTAAATGGGATTCTGTAAATGCCGGCAGTTTCGAGGGGGGGAATTTGATCTTTGTCGTTTCTGATTATTTGATAGATATTCGGATTTGGCTTAATTGGAATGTTCACATTTAATTTACTTGCAATATTTTTAATTTTTACTGCGGCTCCGCGGTCATAAGGTATTGCATTAGTGTATTTTTTATTTGGTTTTTGGTGGCTGGGGATATTATTGATTTTCTTTAGACGTTTTTTATATAGTTTATCAACGAGATTTTTAGGGTAGTTGGCTTGTATGGTTAAATCAGAGCATACTAATGATATAAAATTTTGAAAATATGGCACTGCGTTAGCACAAACTTATAAAAACAAAAATATTGAAATTGACTTTAAAAACACAAAAAAAAATCGCTAATTACAATAATCACAATTATGCGCTTTTCTGTGAAACAATAGAAATTATCAGCCAACCCAATGCAATTTAACCATACAAGCCAACTACCCTAAAAATCTTGTTGATAAACTATATAAAAAACGTCTAAAGAAAATCAATAATATCCCCAGCCACCAAAAACCAAATAAAAAATACACTAACGCAATACCTTATGACCGCGGAACCGCAGTAAAAATTAAAAATATTGCAAGTAAATTAAATGTGAACATTCCAATTAAGCCAAATCCGAATATCTATCAAATAATCAGAAACGACAAAGATCAAATTCCCCCCCCCCTCGAAAATGCCAGCATTTACAGAATCCCATTTAAATATCAAAACAATAGCGATGGTTGTTATGTAGGAATGACCAAGAGAAAAATAAATACAAGAATCAAAGAGCATACTAAGGATATAAAATTTGGAAAATATGGCACTGCGTTAGCACAAACTTATAAAAACGAAAATATTGAAATTGACTTTAAAAACACTAGAAAAATCGCTAATTACAATAATCACAATTATGCGCTTTTCCGTGAAGCAATAGAAATTATCAGCCAACCCAATGCATGCAACCTGGACCAACCGGCCACAGGTATAGACGCCATCTCCTGAAGAAGAGGGATGAAGTTGAATACCTGGAGAGAGTCTTCACGGAAACACAGAAAGGAGTGACCAGCGTTGATAATGAGGGGGGCCCCCCTAATTAGAAAGTACTTCACCGATGAAGACTCACGTCGATAAAGCTGAATGTAAAGTTTTTTATTTATATATAATTAAATTTTGTGGCTTTATATATTTAAAACTCTAAAGTAATTTGTTAGTGTTTCCCCATCAAAGAGCAAGGATTACATGATAAATTAACCAATATTTATTACACTGTGTAAAAATTATTGAAAGGTAATACATTAAAGCATTAATTATAAGAAATATTAGATTATAAGAACAAAACAAACCATCTAAAATCTTTTGTTCAATTGGTCCAGCTTGGCATCCCCAAGATTCACATAAATAACGAAGGATATATTTTGTTGATTCAGTTTTTCCAGCTCCAGATTCACCACTTACAATGATAGATTGGCTATTTTTTAATGCACGCATGTCCCGGAAGGCTTTATCAGCTAGAAATGAATGGCAACAACATCATTTCATAAGTTAAAAAGAAAAAGACGTACATGTATTTAGATAACAATAAAAGTTAAACTTCTCTTTAACAAGGCAGATTGAACCTTTTGAATATCATATAAATTTATTGTAAATAAGCTTTAAATTAAAATAAAATTACAAAAATATGATAGTGCATGAAATCACATGATTTCATATCCAAAATTTATGGGCTCTTCCCACCTGACGTCAGAGGTCACATGATAGAGGAAAAACATATAGCAGACGAAGTCTTGTTTATCTATAGCAATTGCTGAAATAACGTATTTTCTATTCTTATTTTTGATCAATCATATTTAATCTGTGTTATTTTTTTTAATACAGCATCATTTTTAATCCATTTTATATCATTATTCATCATGTTTTGTTTGCTGTATACATTTACAATCATCATTTAGTTTATATTTGTTATTGATGTTCATGAAGAACATGTTAAATACTCTACTCTGATTTTTGGAACTTAAATCAGTGACAGTGTAATATCGTACTGCGTAAATCCATTTACAACAGTAACTAAGTGAATTAACTTGTTGTAACAACTTTATGCAATTAAATTAAATGAAAACATTTTAAAATTTCAAATTATAATCCATAAACATTCCACAAGAACAAGCTATTATTTATTGATAGATCAGTTAATGTTACAGTTTCACTACAACATACAAAAATAGATTCTTACAGGTGAAAATAAATAAACACATAAAGTGTTTTTTAAAAATTATTAAATTTACAAATACAATTATTCTACTGTTTACAAATGCACAATATTACTTTTATTTTACTTTATATTAAATATTAACATTTTTGTTCTTAAGAACAATATTTAATTGAATTCGATTATTTGTTTTCCTCTATCACGTGATTGAGCAGACGACGGTGGGAAGAGTCCATTGAGAAAAAATATTAAAATACAATTAATACTATAATCTGACAATACTGACAACACAGAAAAAAAAAAAAAAAATGTTACAGAAAGTTTTTAAAACTCATAATTTTGTTAAGATTGTGAAAAATTTAATTCTCCAACAAGTAAAATGTTTTCATTTTGCAAAGGAGGTAAAAATAACCTATGTATAAACACATTTAACTACATCAACTGAACAAATTTGTCTATTGATGAAGGTGATAGTAACAACTTAGTGTTTTAATTAAATTTTATTTTAGACAAGTTATATTAAAAGATGGCTAATTTTCTTAATAGTATTTACGGATCATTAAACAGCTTTACAGCTGAAAATTGTGTGAAATCACTGCAATTTAAATTTAAGCTTAATATAGGTTTCTTGAAAAATAATTATTTTCAAACAAAAAAATTAGGTCAATGTTCTACAATTATGATGCAGTCAAAGTGTTTATTTTAAGCATTTTAAGTGGGGTGAAGCGCAATAAGTGTAACTATAGAGTAAGAGTAACCTCAACTTACAACTCAACTAATAAGTTGAAATTGGACATAATAATCATCATATTTGTTTGTTTGAACTTAGCCATAAGAAATGAAATCAAATATAATTAATAGTTTTAGAAGTTTGAAAAACACTGAACATTTTGTCATTACAGAATTAATAAATCCAAACTTTTTTTTTTAAAGGAATCTAAGTTTTGCATGTAGATTTTTAATATAAATTCTAATATAGTTCTATTTCTTAAGGATTTTTGGTTTATTACCCATGATTACACTTCCCCAGGAATTCTGTACATTGGACAAGTGTAATTAATACTTGTCCCAAGCACTTCAATTGCAACACTTAAATTTTTTTACATTGCCTTTTCAATTCTGTCTTTTAATTTTCAATGAAACCTAACACCGTGATCTTATTTTTAAGTTTTATTGCCGTGCTAAAAATTTTAAGATGTGAAGTGCTAGTTGGAGGTATGCAGAAAAGTTCACAACTCTGTAACAAGTTCAGATATTTAAAAAATATATTTCATTCATGAAGGTTTCCACTAGCTGAAAATTCAATTTCATATCTCTTAATTTACTACATAGGGACGCTGAGGTTACACCTGTTCCAAAACCATGAGGCAAAAAAAACCCCATAAAACACCAATTTTTCATAATTTTTTTCGTTAAGTTGCACATTATTAAATTATAAAAAATTCAGAATTTTTAAAAGCCACTTAGATATAGTTTATGCTTAAATTTTTTTAGAAGTGCAAGTATAATAGCAACTGTAATGTAAACATCCAGCTGATCTCTAAAGTTCTTATGCAAGCTTATGTTTTCCCAATAAATAAAATTTAAATTATAATGAAGCACTTTACACATAATTAATTAAATATAAAAACCTTAATAGGTACCTCATATTATATCGTTAATATTTTCGGCTGGGCGCCCAGCTCTTTTCAAAAGATCATCTGTGCCGGATCTCTTAGAGTTGTGGTCTTTTATAGATTTCATAAGTTGATTCCACATCCGGTCAGGAGCCATTGTGTCACTGTCATTGCACACATCCGGCATTGTTGCGATTTCTATGGCTTCTCTAAACATTGTGTAATTATAATTATTGTAATTAGCTATCTTTTTAGTTTTTTCAAAATTTATTATAATTTCTTCATTATCAAAAGTTTTAGCTAAAGCTGTACTTATTTTTCCTGTTTTGATATCGTTTTTATGTTCTTTGAGTCTGGTTTTAATCTTTCTTTTCGTTACACTGATGTACGAACCTGGTTTACTGTCTTGATTATTTGTGTACGGTATTTGGTAAATTCCAGCAGTTTCCAAAGGGGGGATGGGGTCTTTATCATTACGTATTAATTGAAAAATATTCGGGTAAGGTTTTATAGGGATATTTATGCCAATTTTATTTGCAATGTTTTTAATTTTATTCGATGCTCCGTGATCGTAAGGTATGGAAGAGGTGAATTTTAAAGGGGGGTATTGAAAATTAGGTATATAGTTACTGGCTTTTAATCTGGTTTTAATTAGTTTTTTAATGATTTTGTTAGGGTAACCCGCTTTTTTAGTGAAGTCTTTAATTAAATTAAATTCATTATTTAGATCGGTAGGGTTATATTAATATTGCACAATTTATATATGAACTAACGGCGTTAATTTTGTAATGGAAAGGGGTTTTAGATTTATAATGTATAATTTCATTGCTATTTGTTTGTTTACGGTACACAGTAGTTTTAATTTGGTTTCCGGTTCTATTAATTTTAACATCTAAGAAGTTTATCTGTTGCTCAGTTTCTTCTTCATATGTGAATTTTATGTTATTATCTAAGCTATTTATTTCCTTTAGTATCTGTTTGACATCGTAATTTTTATTGATGACGGAAAAAAAGTCATTGAAGTATCTTAACCAAAAAAAATATTTTATCTTTACAATTTCTCTAAAATTTCTTTTTCCAGCGATCTTAACTTAAATTCTGCAATAAAACCCGATATAGGTGATCCCATCGGGACCCCTTTCTTTTGTTGATATATTCTAATTCAAGGATCATAAAAACCCCCCAAAATTCAGACCAGTTGTAAATAAAAATGAAGCTCCAACTTACTGTCTTGGGAAATATATGGCCGATATATATCGCAAAATTATTCCCCCCCTCTCAACATTCATTGGAATCCACAGAAGAATTTATTAAAAAACTTAGAGATATAGAAAATAAAAAAGAATACCATTTTGTCAGTTTTGACAATATTAACCTTTACCCATCCATCGACATTGAAGAAGCTAGCCAGATAGTTAATAAAGTCATTGAAGAAAAATACACAGATCCTAAAATAGCCCACACCTTGACTGCAACTACAAACTTCTTACTCTATGAAAATTATTTTAAGTTTAACAATAGAATATATCAAAAAAAGAAGGGGGGTCCCGATGGGATCACCTATATCGGGTTTTATTGCAGAATTTAAGTTAAGATCACTGGAAAAAGAAGTTTTAGAAAAATGTAAAGATAAAATATTTTTTTGGTTAAGATACGTCAATGACGTTTTTGCAGTCATCAATAAAAATTACGATGTCAAACAGATACTAAATGAAATAAATAGCTTAGATAATAACATAAAATTCACATATGAAGAAGAAACTGAGCGACAGATAAACTTCTTAGATGTTAAAATTAATAGAACCAGAAACCAAATTAAAACTACTGTGTACTGTAAACAAACAAATAGCAATGAAATTATACATTATAAATCTAAAACCCCTTTCCATTACAAAATTAACGCCGTTAGTTCATATATAAATCGTGCAATATTAATATGTAATGACCCTACCAATCTAAATAATGAATTTAATTTAATTAAAGACTTCACTAAAAAAGCGGGTTACCCTAACAAAATCATTAAAAAACTAATTAAAACCAGATTAAAAGCCAGTAACTATATACCTAATTTTCAAAACTCCCCTTTAAAATTCACCTCTTCCATACCTTACGATCGCAGAGCATCGAATAAAATTAAAAACGTTGCAAATAAAATCGGCATAAATATCCCTATAAAACCTAACCCGAATATTTTTCAATTAATACGTAATGATAAAGACCCCATCCCCCCTTTGGAAACTGCCGGAATTTAACAAATACCGTACACAAATAATCAAGACAATAAATCAGGTTCATACATCGGTGTAATGAAAAGAAAGATTAAAACCAGACTCAAAGAACATAAAAACAATATCAAAACAGGAAAAATAAATACAGCTTTAGCTAAAACTTTTGATAATGAAGAACTTATAATAAATTTTGAAAAAACTAAAAAGATAGCTAATTACAATAATTATAATTACGCGATGTTTAAAGAAGCCATAGAAATCGCAACAATGCCGGATGTGTGCAATGACAGTGACGCAATGGCTCCTGACCGGATGTGGAATCAACTTATGAAAACTATAAAAGACTACAACTCTAAGAGATCCGGCACAGATGAAGATTGTTTGAAAAGAGCTGGGCACCCAGCCGAAAATATTAACGATGTTATATGAGGTACCTATTAAGATTTTTATATTTAATTATGTTTTCCCCTTTTCATTTTGTCATTATCAGTATGCAGCAGGCGATGACATTGGTGGGGCCAAGCTATGGGGTTAGTGATGATGCATCTCCAGAGTGCCGAATCACTGTCATTTTTGCCTGCTCCAATTTTAGCAGACTCATTTGGGTTTTATGCAGTGAATTTCAATGCTGAATACTCAGTCAATTTTGTGCACATGGTAGTGTAGTTTATGTTCCGTCCTACCACTAAGAAAGATAATTTTAAAAGAAATTTTCTGTATTTATAAAAGAGCATAATTTTCTCATTTCCCAACATTAACACTTACTACAATAGGTTAGATTATTTTCTAGAGAGGGAGGAATTTAAGGAAATACAGAAACACTCTTAATAAATAATAATAATAATAATAAAAAATAATAATAAAAAAAATAAATAAAATAAAAAATTTAGTCATTAATTAGGAATTTTTTGCCACATGGTAACTTTGTGATTCTTTAAACCTTGATTTATATGCATGCTAATTTAATCTAAATCAGTTTATGAATATTTGATTTATTACAAGATAAATACATACATATATTTATATATACATATATGTAATATTCAGCTTTTCACACATATATTGTTCATTTTGTCAGATTGAAGTGAAAACTTTTGATTACAGTCTTTACAAAGCTCTTTTTTCTTATGTTTCTATATATGTTTTGTATTCTAATCAAAATTATTTTAAAGTGAGTATTCTTTTTTTCAAATATAAATTTTAAAAATATTGGTCAAATTATTTAAATAATTTATTTAAGTTACCTAGTTACCAAATTCGCTTTTCTAGGTTGTTATGGAAAATTATTCATCTATAATAAGAAAGCACCACAGAACTGGCGTTTTAAAGTAAGAGTACAAAACTTTGAATAAACACAATAAATGTAATAAACAATTGTTTCAGGTTGAAAAAACACACGAACCTTCATCAGGTGAACAGTTTTGATTGGAGCAATTGTGCTTACTTTGTTTGCCTGACGAAGAGTCTTTTTTTTTTTTTTACCCGAAACAATTGTTGCGAGTTTATTACATTTTATGGTGCTTATTCAAAGTTTTGTACTTATTAAATTATTCATCTGTTTATTTTTTGTTCTCATTCTTATAATTATTATATATATGAAAGGATAAAATAAGCAAGATTCTAAATTAATATTTAAATTAATATTAAATGATATCTTAATATTATTAGCTCAGAATAAATCTTAATTTTAAGAACAACTTTGTGAGAGTTCTATTTTAGCGCCCCTGTTAAGTTAGTTTTTCAGCAAAGCACATCGTAGCGCGGGAATCGCGATTAGAAGAAGTTTCATAATCAAAATTATGCAATAGTTGAAATTAGCGGCAATGCATTGCGAAATACGAAATCCTGGATATCCGGGTCAGCCAATGAAAGGATGTGGGTTGGATTTTGGCTGACCTAGTTATCCAATAAGAATAGTTTCGGTTCCCGCCGAAATATCCATATAAAAACGGGAGCACACGAAAATCAGGGTCTTTTTCCATGAAAGCTTTTGATTAAATAGTCGACGACAATAATAAGTTTAAGTTAACGGTCCCAGGAGGGGAATTGATTCGCGGTTCCGCCGTTAATGGAACAATTTCGGCCCGACTCGGCTACGGATCTGTACAGCGTGCTCAAAATGAAGTGACTTAATAAAGTGTAATATGACTGTCTTCAAATAAACGACTGCATCATCAATTGTGGAGTATTTCTTTGAGTGAACTTTCTTAATATGGAGTGACTGGAATACATCAGCCTACAAGAAAGGGCTTACGTTACAACGAAGCCGGTAGGATAGTCCTGTAAGGGAAAACCAACAAGTCAGCATGAAATAAGCTGTGGTCAGTACCTTATATTAGTTTTAATTATTGGAATGGAACTGCAATATTTATGACCTCCTGGGACCGGAACTTTCCAAAAACGGACCGGTCTTTGCTAAATCAAGCCGGACTGTCAGAAAGAAATAGTGCCCTTAAAGAGCAAGCAACATTAGTAACATCATCTGTACTCAAAGGATAGTAGAAAGAAAAAAAATACTGACTTACACCAGTTTTGTGTGAAAGATGCCAGACAGCGCCTTTAGGAAAAAGAAAGAATTGACTTGCGTCACTTTGCTTCAAGTGTGTCCGATTACGTTCTGAAAGATGTGTGACTTACGCCAGTTTTGATCCAAGATTTTTTTTATTGCTCTCTTAAGAGCCATGTTTCAAGTGCTGTGAGATAACAACCAGATGGCCTCTTCCGGATGAGTCCCAACAGAAACACCTGCTTTTTTATGTGTTAGTCCAGAAGTTGTGAATAAAATTTTCTTGCTCCACAGGAAGTAAAAATAGGTTTTTTATTTTTTTTTAATTTATTATTGTGTTTTCATCTCAGTGTGTGTCAACAAAAGGGGTGAGTGAGTTTAATTTTATTTATATTTAGGATGATTTTTTAGTGACTATATTTATCTTAAGTTGTTAATAAAAATGAATTATGATAAGGTTTGACATCGTTTATTTTCGCGATATATTTTATGATTTGAATTGAAAATGTTTTAAGCTGAATTACTTGTTGTCAGATTTAAAATAATAATAATATACCAGATTTGTATTAGGTTTGCAAAAGTATTATATTTCATATGTTAAATTTAGAGCTTTTCATAAATATTTATATAGAAAATTAAATTTTTTTTGAAAAATTGGATTCCTTGTTTTCAGAAATAAGAATTTTGTGGTGTGTTATTTATTACTATAGACAAAGAGTAGCCAGAAGTATTTATGTTGATAATAAATTTGATTTATTTACTTGTTATATGTTGTTTATACTTATTTATTAGTAGGATTTATTAGATGAATTTAGACAAAGCAATTTCAGAAGTATTTATTTTGAACGTCAATAAATGTGATTTATTTGTTTATTTTATGTTTATTTATTATTTGGATTTATTTAGGTGATATAATAACTGTGATAAAAAAAAAAAGACTATTTATATTGATTGTGATATTTAATTTATTGAATACTTTGGTAAAGCTGTGATAAGTAATAAATACCGAACTTAATTAGCAAAATTAAATAAATTACCTGTTTCAAAAAAAAAAAAAAAAAAAAATTTCTTATTTTTTTTTTCAAAATTTTGAATTGTGAAATAAAGTTAAATATGTCCGAAAGTGACACCTCAACATGTTTATTGACACCCCCTAAGGGTACAGAGGAAAATTTACTTGTGGATACCAATTTAGAAAATAACCTACTTAATGTGAGTAAACTCCCCTCCCCAAACACACTAGTAAAGGCAATGAGTAGTACCAATGATGTAAAGAAATCTGTAAATATAACTAAATCGCCCACTGTAAGAGAGGACGATGTCCTCATTGCTTTTTGCCCTGAAAACGGCATGATGTGGACGTCCTGGCTAATTTATTTTCAAGCCTGGTGTGAGGAGAATGGAAAAGATGAGGTTTGGCGAGTCCGTAATATACAAAGATTTTTGAAGGGTAAAGCCCTCACAGTGTATATAAACAATAGTTTAAACATGCTTCATTGGGAGGAATTGGTTGAAATTTTTACAGAGGAATTCACGACACCAGGTGAAACATCGTTAACAGATTTCTCGAGCATTCGCTTTAAGGCAGGTGAAAATGTCATGGAGTATTATCAGAAAAAACTCCGAGTAGGGCGAGCCCTAGGCTTAGAGCCCAAGTTCCTCATGGAAGGATTAACCGACGGATTGCCACTGACTTTAAGACAACTTGTTGTGGCTAATGCGCCAAAAACATTAAACGAATGGAGGGATCTTGTCCACAAATTAAACAAACTGCAGATATCTGAAAAATCTGCTGATCCCCGTCCAAACAAGTTGCCAGGTCAATTTCAAAGGTTCACCTATCCACAAGACAGGGAAAATAGAAACCCAATTCAATATGCTCCCCGACCACAACCCTGGAGTTACCGGTTTCCTAATGTGCAGAGACCACATATGGGATACCCTAATCAAAACAAACCAAATTTCACAAACAATACTCGAACCAATCTAAGAGGGCCTAGACCCCATTTTCCAAACCCAAATACACACATTCATTTTCAAGGCACTTTGCCTCCTCTCCCATGTAAACATTGTTCAAAACGCAACATTCCTAATGCTTTTCATTGGCATAGTGAATGCCCTTTCAAACAAGAAAATCCAACTCATGTCACAGAAGAGTCAACAGTGGTAGATAATACAACAGAAGGAACAAATAACACCTATTGACAGTTTGCAGCGACCGGTCGCATTATATACAAGGATATCCAAAGAAAAAATAAGCAAACTAATCAAGGTGTTAAAAATCCAGAATCGTACTCTACCATTCCTTTAATCTTCGATACGGGCAGCAGCTTAAGCATTATTCCTCAACATTTTGTTCATAAATTTAAACTTCAAACAAAAAAGGTCTCACCATTACACGTCATTCAAACACAGGGGAGGTTGACAATTCGAGAAAAATGTTACTTTAAATTACAAATTGGTAATATTACAAAAAATATAGAAATGTTTATATTAGATAATAACTTACCTTATGCTCTCCTTAGCTTATCACATTGTTGTCTGTTTCAATTGACTATTGATTGTGCTAAAAAGCTGGTAAAACAAAATAATACCATTCTCCCATTGTTAAAAAATATATCTAAATGTACACAAACTTTACATATAACTTCTGAAAGTGAAAATACCAATAGTCAAAAGAAAAATTTCAATATTCCAACAAACAATAGAGTAAGGGAGTTCAAGTACACTCAAGCCACTGAGAACCACGTAAATCCTCAGTCTGCTAGAAAAGGAAAACTTCCTACTTTATTATCAAAATATGTCCAAATTTTTGCAAAATCTAAATATGATGTTGGAAGAATTCATATGGAACCACAAAGGATTCGTTTAACTTCAGATTTACCTATTTCTCTCAGAGCATATAGAACTTCCCCTAAGGAAGAAGAAGAAATTAAAACCCAAGTTCAAAATTTATTACAGGCCGGTATTATAAAAGAAAGTTGTTCGCCTTATTCCGCACCTGTAACTTTGGTGTATAAACGGGAAGAAGGCAAAAAGACGCGATTATGTATTGACTTCCGTAAACTCAATTCGATCACTAAAACAGATGCTGAACCACTTCCCAGAATAGATACTTTGTTAGATAAACTAGCTAAAGCAAAAATTTTTTCCACTCTTGACTTGGCAAGTGGATATTGGCACATTCCTATCCACCCAAAAGATACGGAAAAATTGGCTTTTGCTACAACTTTCGGATTATATGAGTGGAAATACCTTCCCTTTGGGCTTAAAAATGCCCCTGCTATCTTCAATCGAACCATTAGAAGGATTCTAAATAAATACAAAATAGACTTTGCCTGTAATTATTTTGATGATATAATTGTATTTTCACAGTCAGAAGATGAACACTTCCAACACCTACAACAACTTTTTGATATATGTGTTAAAGAAAACTTAAAATTAAAACTATCAAAATGCAATTTTGCCAAAACAAAAATTAACTTTTTAGGATACGAAATAACTAATGGCCTAATTACCCCTGATAATCCAAACATTGAAGTAATAAAAAATTTGAAACCGCCAAAAAATGTCAAGGAATTACAGAGAGTTTTGGGATCAGTTAACGTTTATGGTAGATTTATTTCAAAATATGCCGAAACAAGAGCTCCTTTAAATAATTTATTAAAGAAAAATGTCCCCTATGTTTGGGACCAGAAATGTGAAAAATCCTTCCAAAAATTAAAAAATGCTCTTATAAGTAAACCTATTTTAAGACTTTACGATCCCAGAACCCCCTGTCAGTTATTTGTTGACGCCTCGAGTCATGGTGTGGGATGTGTTGTTAAACAGGCAGATGTGAATGGTACTTTACACCCAGTGGCATATCGTTCAAGAAATTTACGAGATTATGAAAAAAATTATGCAATTACAGAATTAGAATGTTTAGCAATTATTGATGCCTTAGATAATTTTTATCATTATTTGCACGGTCAAAAGTTTGTCATACATACGGATCATGCGTCTCTCACTTGGTTAAAAAATGTTAAAAATTTAAGAGGAAGATTATTCCGCTGGTCCCTTAAACTTAGTATGTTTGACTATGAAATTAAATATCAAAAAGGATCAACAAATATTGAAGCTGATATGCTATCTAGATTGCCTGTTTTGGAAAATGTGTCACACCATGTACACCTTCTAGACTTAAATGAAATCAAAGAAAACCAGAAAAAAGAAAACACAGGTATTAACATTAAGAAAACTCTTGAAATTGAAGATGTAATTGTAATTAAAAAGAAAGGTTTGTATAAGGTAATAGTCCCGATGTCATTAAGATTACGCCTCCTACAGAAAACCCACACTCAATTTGGACACCCAGGAATTTATAAAATGATAAATTTAATTACACCACAGTATTATTGGCTTAATATTAATAAAGATATTGAAAATTTTGTAAAACATTGTCATACCTGTCAAATAAATAAAAAATGCAGACAAAAACGGTTTGGGTCATTACAGGAAGTACCACCAACAGATAAACCTTTTGAATGTTTGTCTTTGGACACTGTTGGTGGGTTTAACTACTATAATTCTACAAAAAAATATTTGCATTTGGTCGTGGACCATGCAACCCGTTATGTGTGGGGATTTCCATCAAAAAGCGTTACCACTGAAACTTATACAAACTTTTTAAAACAACTTTTTCAAATTCAAGTACCTAAAAAATTGTTAACAGATAGGAATGCAGCATTCACGGCATCCCGTTTCAAAAAATTCCTTCGAAATTATAATACAAAACATTTGTTAACAAGTAACCATCATCCCGAATGCAACGGGAAAGTCGAGCGCCTCAATCAGACTATTGTTACGCGTCTAAAATGTAAGGTTAACTCTTCTTCAAATAAAATTCCCTGGACTAAATTAATTGATGAAGTTTTACATCAATATAACTTAACACCTCACTCTGTAACTCAGTTCCCACCTAGTTATTTATTATTAGGAGAATTACCATATGATCCATTATTAGTAAACAATAGTTACTATCCTTCAGTTGATGAAGCTAGAAAAATAGCAAAAGAAAAAACAATACAATATCATAAAAAAAACAAAATCCGATTTGATGCTCGATTTCTCCCTGTTAAATTTAAAGTTGGTGATGAAATTATTTATGAAGAATTCCAATATCCCAACACACGTAAGTTAAGTCCACCTTATTCAGGCCCTTACACAATCTTAAAACAAATATCTGAAGTTAATTTTGAAATAGACAAACCCAGTCCCCATTTTAAAAGAAAGTCAGAAATTGTTCATTCGTCTAAGTTAAGATACTATAATAACCCTCAAAAATTCAAATTAAGTCATGAATAATTTTAGTTAGGGATCAACTCCATGCCCCAAATATTTTTTTTTTATTTATTTATCATTCTCGTGATCTTCTGATCTTCACCACTATAAAATGATCAGAGAGTGCGGGAAAAAGGATTTGTTTTTTTTTGCCCTCTGTAAAAATTCACCAATTACCACCTTTAACCCAACTCACCTTTTTGGAAAGACTTGACCCCTGAACTGAGTCAAATATTAACAGTATTAACTGAGAATAATACTTTGTGGGTCAAGTTACCCACAAAACAAATTTTTTTTTTTGGCTTGCCAATGGCTGACCAAGCTCTGGTGCCAATGTGGTATTTTAAAACAATTAATTACTAAATAAAGTGATTAAGTTGGTTTTATGTAAATAGGTTGTAAAAAGGAAAGACCTAGTAGTACTGGTATTCTTAATATTAGTAGTAGTATTATTAGAGTGTATTAAACACTATTGTATTTATTAAATAATTTTATGTGTCTGTTAAATGTTATATTTATGAAAAAATTATTTGTGTTAGTATGTAAATAAAATTTCTAGAAATTGTTAAAAATGTACTATGATATAATTGTTTTTATATACTTTATGTTTTTGTTTTATTAAAATATCTTTGCATTATTAAAAAGATACACAAAAAAACAAAAAAAAAAAACACAGATTTTGTGAAAATAAAAGTTTGTTTACAATTTACAAAACATTTTTTACAATGTACTGTTAAAATTACAGTGTTATAATTATTGTTATACATATTCTATATGCACTCAATAACCAAGATCAGACTTTTTACAACAATTATTTATTGTCAACGATCAACGTTATTATTCAAGACATCTAAAAACTTTATTGGCCAAAAGGAACTTTATATTTTAAAGACTTTCCTCAACAAACTAGTTTGTACATAAGAAAGTTATCTTGTCAAAAATGTTATGCCGGTAAACATATTATGTTATAATTTTTTTTTTTCAGTATGTCATACGTTTTCATATGTTATATTAAACTTTTCTTATGTTTGTAAACAAATGCTGTAAATACCATTATATGTATCAGGCGAGCACGTTGACCAGTCCAACATACAAGTAAATAAATTAAAAAAGAAAAAGTAATTTTTAATAAATAAAGGGAAAGGCCATAACTCCTACTTAAAAAAGGATTCCATAACAAAATATTTCAGACGAAATTTTCTAAAAAAAAATAAAATTTTCAATTTTTAAAATAAAATTTTCCATTTTAAATAAATTTCTCAAAAACTTAAGTTTTATAATTTGTTTATAATTTGTCAAATTTTCCATTTTAAGTTTAACTTTCTCCTGGAGTATCTTCTACTTCTGAGGGACTTCCCACAAATTTGCAGGCAAATATGGGGGAGTGTCGGCTTGGAGGGGGGGGATATGAAAGGATAAAATAAGCAAGATTCTAAATTAATATTTAAATTAATATTAAATGATATCTTAATATTATTAGCTCAGAATAAATCTTAATTTTAAGAACAACTTTGTGAGAGTTCTATTTTAGCGCCCCTGTTAAGTTAGTTTTTCAGCAAAGCACATCGTAGCGCGGGAATCGCGATTAGAAGAAGTTTCATAATCAAAATTATGCAATAGTTGAAATTAGCGGCAATGCATTGCGAAATACGAAATCCTGAATATCCGGGTCAGCCAATGAAAGGATGTGGGTTGGATTTTGGCTGACCTAGTTATCCAATAAGAATAGTTTCGGTTCCCGCCGAAATATCCATATAAAAACGGGAGCACACGAAAATCAGGGTCTTTTTCCATGAAAGCTTTTGATTAAATAGTCGACGACAATAATAAGTTTAAGTTAACGGTCCCAGGAGGGGAATTGATTCGCGGTTCCGCCGTTAATGGAACAATTTCGGCCCGACTCGGCTACGGATCTGTACAGCGTGCTCAAAATGAAGTGACTTAATAAAGTGTAATATGACTGTCTTCAAATAAACGACTGCATCATCAATTGTGGAGTATTTCTTTGAGTGAACTTTCTTAATATGGAGTGACTGGAATACATCAGCCTACAAGAAAGGGCTTACGTTACATATATATATATATATATACAGAGAGAGAGGGAGAGAGAGAGGGAGAGAGATTCCCAACTTTGTTTTTAAATCTTTTATTTATTTTATTTTTTTAAGGGCACCTGCAGACCTGTAATAGGGAACATTTTATGTTTTATAAATAAGCTACACAAAATGTGAAAAAGTCAATGATATCAAAATATACACATTTAATATTTTTTTCATAAAAATAATAATAATTAATAGTTACCAATTGCAAACACATGAGGAGGAAGAACCCCTAGAGACTTCCCTTGATATTTTGCTATTGTTGCAGATGAGTACAGGTTTTTTATTTCAAAATAAGGATTCACAGCAATTAAAATATTTGCTACATATGTCTGGAAAGAAAATGAATGTTAAATTCTCTCACAGTGTTCAATATAAAAAAGTCATTACATGCATAAAATGGATTATACCTTTACATATACCAGTAATATAATGTAAAATACTACTTACATATATCTTATCTCGGTTGTATCGCAGTCTTATGTTGTTTAATAGTGTAGCTTCATTTAAATGCATAAGAGCACCTTAAATAAGAAAAGAAAGAATATGTCATGTATAAAAATGTCAAAATGTGGACAAACTTTATTATATTAATTCTGAAGAAAATAAAATTTTAATTATTAACTCTAATAAAATGCATAAGCATTAGCACTTTTTCTGTTTTAAAGTTTATTTATATATTTAATTAAAATTATACTTTATTAAGAAAGGATTATATTTATATTAATTATAAATTACCTTTTAAAAAACTTAGCATATATATATTTCGGGTACTCCGCACCCATCTTCGGTGCCATGTGAAAAATTGGTGCCAAGTGAAAACAGAATGGGAAGTGAAGTGAAGCAAAAACACATGCACCACAGCACCACGAATTGACAACAGCAGAACGACAACGCTTTTCACTTGGCACCGAAGATGGGTACGGAGTACCCGAAATATATATATGCTAAGTATTTTAAAAAGGATTTTGTATAAGGTAATTTATAATTAATATATTTATTTATATATTTAACTTTTTAAGTGACTTTAAACGCAATTTTTTCACTCACTTTTTTATAATACACTTAAACTTAAAAAAAAAAAAAAAAAAAATATAGATTCTTAGTTTGCTTTTACTTTCTGAACATACAAATGTAAGGAAAGTATTGTAATCATGACAAAAATTCGAGTTTGAGATTTTGGTGTGTCTATATGTTTTGAGACCTCCTGAGTTCATTTTTGCTATTTTTACAGTGATGTGTATGTGCGTGAGTGAATACAATAGTGTCTAAATGTTTTGTTCAAATGAGCTGAAAGTTGGTATGTGTGTTATAGGTCACTGTAGCATGAACTGTATACATTTTGGTGAACTTAGCACTTATAGTTTTTTTTTTACAGAGAGACAATGAAAAGTTCTTTATCATTATGGCCTATGGGCTCAAATTATTTAAAGTGTCTAAATGCATCATTTGAACGAACTGAAAATTTATATTTTAAGTATAGAGATCACATATAATAATCATGAGGATTATGCATAATTATATTTTTTATTTCAAGCTGAAATATCTAGTGTTTTAGTATACTGTAAAGAACATAAAAACGAACAACACTAGAATTTTGTTTTTTTCAAGACGCATAATTGGTTAAGGGCTAATTTTTACAAGGTTACTGATATATATACAATGTATCAAAGAAAGAAGAAAAGAATCTAAAATAACTAGTTGTTTTTATTTTGCTATTATTTCATATTTTTTCATTAACTTTTCTTTTGAACAGATATGTACGCTTACACCTGATATTCTTTCTTTTATGTTTTTAAATGAATAAGTTGTAGACAGTATACTTGAAAAACAATAAAGAATTTAATAGTATTTGAAGTTAAAATTAGAAAAAAATATTTTATTTTTTTAGTATTTGTATCAAAAATGGTGACTTTTTTGCTGCAGAACACATAAATATAATTTATACACATAGGTTGCAAAAATATTTTACAACAATATTTGATGTAATCTTGCTCTAATTATTTCCCATTTTACTTTCTAAATTATAAATTATTATGTATTAGGCATATCATATCCTCTTTTAAATAAAAAAAACCAAATAACTAATTTTTAATGTAAGACAAAAAAATTACACGAGCTAAAAAAAAAAAAGAAAGAAAAGAAAAAGGGAAAGAAATTTCACTGCTAGTCAGATAGCTGCGGACCTTGCAACCATTACTGATATACATGTACTGAAAAACCATGGAAGAAAGATCCCTGGCATCATCTGCACATGGGTGAAAATGGCTAGTCCATTTATAAAATAGGAATATCCGTAGCAGAAAACCAAGCAGGAACATCAACGATTAGCAGACGAAACAAGAATAGAAAAATTTCCCCTCTCTTTTCCTTTGCTGTGACTCCTGGTGCGTGAGTGGAATCGTCCTGGCACTTTGCCAACCAGGGATCAATGCAACACAGTTTATCAGTATCTGCCATAACCCTTTCTTGGTGATTAAATCAGACTAGTATGTAAGCAAATAACCTTGTTTAATGAATCCCATTCAAACATGCTATCGCCGAGAAAGATTGCATTGGTTTAAGCAACATATTGGCTGGGGTACAGCAATAGTGGTCCAGATGATGTTCTCTAACAAATTCCGTTTCATTGTGACAAGTAATTCTGAACAATAGTTTGGAGGGAAAGGAAAACATTTTACACACCATGTTGTGGAATGTGATTGGTGTGGCTCCAGTGTGATGGTGTGTGCAGGCATTATGCACAATGGCAGAACACTGTTTCACATTTTTAAGCGAGGTGCTGTTACTTCACAGCAGTAATGCAGAAAGATTATTTGGGATCATGTTAATTTTTTTCAAGTTGCGGTAGATCAAGATTTTTTGTTTATGAATTACAATGAGTGCCCACACAGGATTGCTGAAGCATCCGGCACATTAGAAAGTGAAAATATTGAACTTATGGAATGGCCTGCTTATTCTCCAGATTTAAATCCTATACAACATATGCTCTTAACAGACTTCTCAAAAAAAAAAAAAAAAAAAAAAAAAAAAAACCTTCCCGAATTATTTAAAAACTAAAAATCGCCTTGAGAGAAGAGTGAGAGAATATCCCCCCAAGGACTCCTTCCCAGTGTAGCAAACACCTTCCCACATTACAAGGTCAAATCTGCATCATTTTGCATGATAAATATAACATTCCACTTCCATTATATATGTGCTTAGTTTCATTTCTTTAAAAATTGAATATGATTTATTTCAAAAAAAACATTTCTATTCTTTAGCAAATGTCAAGCAGTGTAACATAAACAAGAGGAAAATAAAACAGCAAGAATTCTTACAATTATCTTCCACATCTTTTTCATCATCATCTTCAGCTGCATATGTATTTTCATAAGGCACACAACATACCTAGCAGAGGGAATAGAATAAAGTTAAAATCAATGTAATTAATTTACATTTAAAATTTACATGAAATTATTATTAACTAAAGTATTCATTTTATGTGGTGAGGAGGGGGGAATTATCTTCTTTCCAAAGTATTGTACAGATTATCACATTTTATAAAATTGCTGGGAATATATATATATTTATTATTTAAAGAGATTTTTTTTAAATTAATTTAAATATTCCTGTACAGTTATTTCTTCAAGTGATATTTTTTATTTTATACTGTGCAATGTTTGAAAAGGTTTTCACATATATACTGGGTGAGTGCAAAAGTTCTACCCGTTTTACTACCCATAAAGAAGAGCAAATAAACACAAAATGAACAGTACCTATTATTGTGCATAATCCCCATTGCTATCTATGACCTCTTGCCATCTTTCTGGTAGGAGATAAATCCCATGGCAAAATTCCGGTGGTTTCGAGTCAAAAAAGTCTTGGATGGCAGTTTTCACAGCATCAAGATCATAAAAGATTTTCTGACAGAAGGAGTTGTTCAACGCACGAAATAGGTGATAGTCAGTTGGTGCCAAGTCATGAGAATAGGGAGGATGGGATAAAACCTCCCAAACAAAGCCTAGTAACTTTTGAAAAGTGATGACAGCAGCATGTGGCCTGGTGTTATGATGAAGGATAACACCGCGACGATCGATGAGACCTGGCCGCTTTGCTACCAAATTTGAATGCAGCCTGTCTAACTTTAGACAGTAGAAGGCAGCATTGATGGTTTGGTTGAGTGGCAGGACCCCCCAGTGAATTATTCCCTGTACATCCCACCACACACTCAATAACACCTTCTTGGGATGAAGTTCAGCTTTTGAAGTCAATGCAGGTGGATCAGAAGGGCTATGACGCTTTACGTTATGATACATAACCCACTTTTCATCTCCTGTCACAATTTGTGTCAAGAATGGGTCATTTTTGTACCGGAAAAGCAAGGAAACACAGGAGGCGATTTGGTCATCCCGTTGATTAGCTGTCAGGTTATGTGGAACCCAACGATCCAACTTTCTTATAAAACCCAACTTAACCAGCTGTCGCTTGATAGTTGTCCGGTGTACGTTGAAGGTCTCTGCTAATTCTTGCATGGTTGGGTTTGGGATGTTCCTTATGGATTGGTCAATATTGTCGTCTCCAACGTGTGATGGTCGTCCACTCCTAGCTTGATCTTGGCAGCTTCTGTTTCCTTTCCTAAATTTACGAAACCATCGACATGTGCTTTCGTCTATTGCATCCTCCCCATAAACTTGACAAACACTGCAACATGCTGCGGCTGCCGTACTCTTTTTATCAAACTCGTATAACAAACAATGTCTTATATGCTCCTTCTCACTTTCCATATTACACCCCTGACATATATTTTAATATGATTAACTTTGTGCGACACAATGCATTTATATGTGAGGCATCCACACGTTTGATTGGCTGATAATTTGTGTCATTACAATGTCACGTGTGATGTCAATTCCATTGCAAATCCAAAAATGGGTAGAACCTCCTCACTCACACAATATATACATAGTTGAACCTCGTTAACGTGAATCTCAAAGTAAAAAAAAAGTGTTCATGTTATCAGTAGTATTGTCAGTAACTAATCTTAATTTTGATGGGGATTATAGAAAGTTCTTGTTAAAAATAATTCATATTAAGCGTGTTCATCTTAACGAGGTTCGACTGTATATGTATCGTTCTAAGGGTCACAGTTGTTCGCACACAATAAATATTCTGGATTTGTTCAGGATATCATCTTTATTCAAGAACTGAAGCAGGGTTGGGACTGGCGGAAGGCAAAGAACCTGGCCGATGTTCTGCTGATACCAGCAGCTGACTGATGGTGTGCCAAACGTCATTAGGGCATTTGGATGATCTAGCTCCTGTGTAATTTTAGACCAAAGGGCGACTTAAAGATGTTTAGTTACTGAAAACTATGGCAAAAATCTTTTCCAATGTTTTTGATTCACCTTTTTGTTAGCGAAATTCACCCTCCTTACTGGGTCAGAGTTTTCTTATGGCTCTTTAAGGAATTTCGGGACTTAATTTTTATGCAGGACTTCACAGCATGAATTCAAATTACACTAGTGTCGTCAGAATTTGACCTGTAATTTCTGTCATTTTTCATTTTCTACTTAATGAAGTCTTTGGCTATGAAACAAACTTTAAAGGGGCAACTACGAATAATTAGTGATTTATTAGTTCTAGTGATTTTCACACTTTTAAATTGGGTTTTTAATTAATAACATTTGCTTATGTTTATCCCTTTCAGATATAAATATATATAGCATTACAGAATTGTAGAGTGCAAGAGAAACATATGATCAAATGCCAAATTTATTCATAAGATCCAAAACAGAAATATTTAAGAAAGTTTAAAAGAAACATGAATTAATCCACAATACTCATCCTTTAATGAGCCAGAAATATCCCCAAACACCAATAATGAACATATTAAAAATAGTATGTAGACAGCATATAAAAAAATATCAAAACAAGTGCGCAGACTTTTAAGGTGTGTAGGATTTAAGGCTACACATCAGGCTAAAGCCGCTATCAAACGAAGAACCATACGATAGTCTTTAGCACAAAATACCTCATAAACAGGTTTCTCATGCAGGAAACGATCCAAATATGCCGTTTGATACAAACTGCCGTACGTATGTACATCAATCATGCATTTTCGACAGTTTAAATCACATACGGTAGTCTTTAGAACGAAATCCTCCAATCAGAGAATCGTGATTACAGAACACCCTCTATTCTTCTCCTTTTTAAACAACTTTGGAGGGGAGTAATAGCCAAATGTTGGGTCTGTTGTTTACATTTCTGGATTTCGTTCTTCCGTTTATGCTTAAAAACAACCCCACTGAAGTCGTTTGGTCACTTTTCAGCAGCAATAGCTTATATTTTAGAATATATAGTCTTCCGTCTGATAACACCTTAAGGTATTTTTGTTGCTTCAACATTTATGAATGAGATATCCTTAGAAAGCAAAGCAACAAATGTCCCATAGGATAACATGGGAAGGAAGAAAGGGAAAATTTGACTGGTATTGGTGTGCAGCTTTAAGTCCAATAATATACCCAAGGGACATAATGCATATTCGCACAAGTTTCAGAGAAAACCAAAGAAAATGCTGAATGGCTAATCTGATGAGCGCGACCCAGTTTAAAATTCAGCACCTCAAATTTCAAGTTATTGAAAGTATGACACCTTACCTTATAGGATGTCACAGCTTTAATGCTGTTATGAAAATGTTGACCTTCTGATGTGAAGATAATAGTGCGTAAAGAAAAGGCAGGTACTAGTTGACAAATGCAACTTATTTAACATACATTCCTAAAACAATCCAACAAAACTGTCAATCCAACAAATGTTCATAAAACAAACCACTAAAACTGCCAATTCAACAAAAATTCTCAAAACAGTCCAATAAAACTGTCACTTATATCACAGAATTTATAATTCAATGAATATTCTGGAAATAGTCCAATAGAACAATCACTTTTTCCACACAAGTAAAGAAAACAGCATTAAATATTCCACAAAGCAAAAATTCTGCCGATTCTCAGATAAAGATCAGTTGCTTAGAACACTGTCTTTCAGGAAAATGCTCAAAACAAACTCTTTTAAATGCAACTGAACTCTTGGTCGTGGATCCACTCTTACTATTTATAGCTTCGGCGGACAGAATTTGGTGCGGTTCATATGAATTCTAAGCTAGAATCTAATGGAAGGTTCCAGAAGTCAGCTTCTATCTAATATAGAGCTTCGAAACTTCGGAAACCCTAAATTACCATTTTTTGCCAAATTTGGTCACCAAGGTCAACCTTACTGAGAGTGAGTGGACTGGAATTTATTTCCGTTTTAATTGTAAATCTACTTTTACTGCAAAAGCCCAATTAAGGTAGTGAAAAAAATTAATCCACTGCAACAACAATACTAAATACAGCTTTAATACAAACTTTTAATGTAGAAAAAATAAATTAAAAAAAGAAAGAAAACGGACATCAATAGGTATAGTACAGCTCACTGCATTACACATGGGAACGAAGAATGAACATTCTGGCCAATTTTTAAAATTAGTTACACAATTTTCTATTAATCTTAATAAATGCACAAATACACCTTTACAAAATAAAAACTTTAAATACACTTTTGGCTAATTCATTTCACAGATACAATCTTCAAAACAAAACTAGATTTTACGAGCTAAAACTTATTTTTGAAATAGCGTTAAATTAAAGATATGTTGTAAATTAGAGAGAGACTGTGTGTTAAAAAAAATAAAATAAAGCATACTTCTTTAGATTTAAACAGTTGAACAGAAACTGTATCTGAACCTATATCAACAATTCTTCCTAATTTATATCCATTTACAGGATCAGGAACCCATACTTTAGGTGTCTCCATTTCATTTGCTAAATCAAAAAGAAAATATATAAAATAAGCTAATAAATATTTTAGGTAGAAGAAAATAAAAATATAGACAATATGAAAACAAATAAATATTAAAACTAAACCAATAAGGAAGGAAATAAAGAATCCCCATTATCTGAAAATATGAAAAAGCATGAACATTAATTAAAATATTTATTTTAAAATGATAAGTACCAAAATTAAATTGCAAAGTAAATTAATGAGAATTTAGTTTAAATCTTACTTTAAAATGAATTCTTGCAACTTAAAACAATGATATCTGAAACTTATTTTTAAAGGAGTTTGTCCAGTGGATTATTACAAATAATAGATTTATGAGTCAATAAATAGGCTTTCTAATTTCAAGAATATAATATATATATATATATATATATATATATTTTTTTTTTGGGGGGGGGGAGGCAGTTCAGAGGGGGTTTCCCCCTCTGATGAAAAAAAATGTATTGTTTATATTTGCAGAATACAGTCATATTGAAAATATGTTTCAAATGATGTGTTTGCTGAACGTGAAGATGTTTGTGGTTGTTTTGTTATGCCTGTGTCTCAAGATTTTACATTAATATATATTTGCATAGTTTTCATAATTAAAAATTTATTTAACTTTTATAATTTACAGGGTGGTCAGAAAAGCATGATAGAAAGTAAACGATCATTGTGGAAAAAAGACAACATGCAAGAACATGAAACATATTTATTGAATACAGTTATGAATGACATTTAATATACAAGATGCTTAAAATGTCTACCATCCCCGACTATAGTGTTATAAACCCAGTTCCAAAACTCTGTCAAAATACGCTGGAGTGTGTCGTAATCAAGTGCATCAATCTCACTTCTGATAGCCAATTTTCGGTCCTTTAGTGAATCAGGGCTATTCCTATAGATTCTAACCTTGATGTAACCCCATAAGAATAAGTCACACGGATTTGGGTCTGGACTGTATGGGGTCCACTCTATCCCGTGCCCCATGAATTTCTCTGCATCCAATGCAATCAAACGCTCACCAAACGTCGTTTCAAACCACCTGAAGACGTCAGAAGTTATTTGGGGACGAGCCCCATCTGGCTTGAACCAGTACCGGCGTGTCCTGTTGAGATGGCCCGCATCAGGGCCAAAGTGACGCTCTAGCAACTCTCGACACTTCACTCCTGTGACCACACCATCAATAAATATCGGACCAATTATCTGCTTTGACGATATGGCACACCACACCATGACCCTTTGTGGATGCAGTGAAGAGATGGCGCTGAGATGAGGATTTTCCGTACCTGAGTGGCACCAGTTTTGTTTGTTCACGAAACTATTCAACTGAAAATGGGTCTCATCACTGAACCAGATCTTGTATTCACTGATGGAACCATTTTTAAGTTCCTCGATTATGTGGTTTGCGAAATCTCTCCACTTCACAGTATCCCCCCCCCCCTTTAGCGGCTGTCACATTTGGATCTTGTATGGACACAATCCTACTGCTTTCATTAGCCTTTGTAATGATGTTTTGGATATGCTTAATTGTTGGGCTGCCTGTCGAGTGGAAGTGGTTGGCTGATCCTCAAAGTATGCGCGTGCAGGCTCCCTGATGTCGTCAGTAACAACTGCTGATTTTCGTCCTGACGCCTTTCTTTTTGCATCCTAAACACTCCCTGTAGATTCATATCTGTCCATCAACCTGTGAACAATGAAAATCAGTGGGAGATTAGGACCATTACATCAGTCATCTGATGGCTTAAAAATCACTGCGACTTTAGAGCGCTATAACTTACTGTGCGATTATCTCTTCACTACGCGGCCTTTTTATTTTGAACTCTGAACGACATGCCTGTCGAACGGGGACATTACATCGGTTATTCTCATAAAATTTTCCTATGATATATAACCGATTTTAAAAGGTTTGTGATTCTATATTGCTTATTCTTTATTTCCGGTAATTAAGCATTCAACTGAAACGTCACTATATGTGCTATTATAATATGGAAGAATTACATTTGCATCAATAAATTTGAAATCAGAAACTTAAAATACTTTCTATCATGTTTTCCTGACCACCCTGTAGTTTTAAGTATTCCAGTAAAATGTTACTGTTTGTAATATAAAACTCAATTTTCTGAAATATTCACACTGCAATTACGTGGAATTCAGAGTCAATAAATAAGCTTTTGATATATATATATTTTTTTGGGGGGGGGATAGGGGTAAGGGGAGTCTCTTCCCTGTTTATACTGCAATTTTAAATAATAAACATTAGGCGTACAATAGTGTTTGATAATCAATCACCATATTGAAAATATGTTTCTTTCTTGTGATGACATTTATGGATGTTTTGGTATGGATATTAATATTTAACATATAAAACTCTATTAATGTAAAAATTAATTGCCTGCCAACATATATTAGGTTCCCTATTTAAGATATATATATATACTGTCAAAACATTTTTACAATGGATTTTTTTTAAAGCAAATTTTATGTATGAGATATTTATATTGTACACTCGTACACTGAAGTTTTGTCTCCTAATTTCTAATATAATTATAATTATATATTAGTAGTTATTTATGTAATATTTCTTTGAAAGGTGTGTTCTATAATATAATCAGGGGTCATAGAGAAGGAATAAAAAAATATAGGAGTCAAAAAGAAAAAATATTGGAGTTTAATAGAAAAAAATATACGAGTTTAATAGAAAAAAATATAGGAGTTTAAAAGGCAAAATATATAGGAATTTCGAACAAAATAGAGGATACATAGTAGTTCGGAGCACATGTACACAAACAAAACTGAGTACCATTATCCATAAAATTCTAAAATGTGTGTCCCTAATAACTTCAATTTTTAATAAACATCCTATAATTTCAAAAATATAATAACATATGCACGATTCTATTAACACATTTTAGAAAAATAGCCATCATTTAATCCCATATATGAAAAAATTAGATCAACTGGAATTTTGCTCACCCGCGGAATCTGATTTAGATCAAGGATTTCAGTGCATGGGCCTGCACATTCACTTTGATAAGGGACTCCAAATCAGAGACTATTACTTTAAGTGACAAATCTGTCACTTAAGGTTTAAGTTGACAAATTGGTCAATATTATTAAAAAACAAAGATTTTTTTTTTTTGAAATTTAAACACAGTATCCAAAAAAATCTTCAACATCCTAGTGACTAACTACTTGAGTCATTGCATTCTTGAAGGAATTATGCACAATATGCAAGTTACAAGAACTATTATAAGAGGCAGAAAATCTCTATCATTTAGTTCACTGTCAATTTCTTCAAGTCATTTTTGGTTAACAGGTGGTCCATCAGAGCTTACAGATAACATTTTATTAACTGGTAACTTATCAAGTATAAGTGTCAAATATATATTGTTTTTCAAAATATCTGCTGTAGCATGACCTAGTTAAAAAGCATGCAGGAAGTTACTAACAATTTGGTTATGCTCTTCATCCCAAAATTTTATAATTATATCTAGTTGCTTTTTTCCATTATCAGTTGTTTCATCGAAAGCAGAGAAAAGAAATTAGTTCCTAAATCTTCAGAGTATTATTTGTACAGTAAATTTTTGCAGTCTGGATATCATCTAACAGTAGACATAAAAAAAAAAATATATAGGAAATATAGGAGTTGGTGTAAAAATATAGAAGAATATCTGCCAAATTGCGAAAATATAGGAAAAATAGGAAATATAGGAGGACTATGAGGCCTGTCATAATGCATATTGTGCAATAGAATTTTAATTCAGTATCTTATATAAAACAAATTTAACAATACTTCCTTGCAGGTCAGGTTGTGGAGCTGAAGCTGCAAATTTGGGTTGGATTGTGGGTTAAAATTTGTTCTGTATATTGGGTGCAGGTCGAGTTTACCTCACCTGGGCGGGACTCCAGTGGACTTTTTATCTATTGAATTTTTTCTTAAGTTATGCTGATAACAGACAATCAGACAAACTACTAAAAACCTGAATTTTAGATTAAGGGGACTTCAAAATTTGTAAATATAGCAAAATCACAATTTTGTAAATTTTACGCAAACACAATAATTTCTCTATTATATGGGTATGAGAAAGCAAAAAATAATAATAATAATAATAATAACTATATGATTTAAATTAAATATTAAAAATAATTAATATTTTTAATTAATTAATCAAATTAAAATTTTAAATTAATCTTTAGATTTAAAAATAATTTTTTAATCCATAAAATATTTATCAGAATCTGAAGTGTGCGAGGTAGAGCACGGGTCAGGTTTTAGTTTTACCCGACCTGAACTCGACAGATAAATTTTATATCAACCCAAAAACCGACCCGAACTCGACAAAATTTTTTTCATCGACCTGAACCTGCAGTAGAGAAACTTTTACGACCCAAAGTCTTTAGACCCAAACCCGATCCGAAACCTAAATGAAAATTACTTATTTATCAAAAAATCATACAAAATTTTTTAAATTATAAAATAAGGTAAATTTTCATTATCATACAGTTTTTAAATTATTTTAAAAAGAATTTGAAATGTAATTACTAATTGTTTAATTGAAAAATCTGTAAAATAGATCAATAGTAATAATTTTTAACCATTTATGTGAGTTGTGAACTTCAAGAGTAAACTAGTATGTTGTGGCCACCACAAGATTTTCTTCTACACTTTCCTATATTTTACTGTGTGTAAATAATTTATTAAAAATATTATTTTTTAAAATTATCTAACAGGATGAATGCAAACGATTTTCAACTTAGAGACAACTAACACTAAATATCCAAAGTAAGACAGTTTTATTGCCTATAAATAGCATCTTAAAAAGTATGTTTTTATAATGGTTATCTCACATATCAGGTTTCGTACAGTTATATGCCATAGAAGTTGAGATAAAGCCTTCCCATTATTGAGGGATATTGCTGTATAGCTGATCCACCTATTGTCCGAATAGCATCCAGATTGATTCAACATAATATCTCATTATGGCTTTCTCACATATCAAGTTTTGTTTGATTATACACAATAGAACCTGAGATATAGCCTCCCATTAAATTGCAAATATCGCGTATAGCAGCATCACCTGTTGAGCGGTTGACACTAAAATTGAGACACTAATTTAAGTCAAGGTGCATCTACATATAAATTTATATGCAATTTTATGCAGTTGATCCTGAGATAAATCCTTCCTTAAACTGCCGAAATCACTGTACAGCAGCGCCACCTGTTGGCCGATAAGAATTCAAATAGAATCATCATAATGTCTCATAATAGCCTTTTCACATATTGAGCTTTGTTTGATTATACTCAATAGAACCTGAGATATAGCCTGCTCTTAAATATCGGAAATTGCTATATAGCAGCGCCACCTGTTGATCGATTGACAAAAATTGATAGGCATTAATATAGGTCAAGGTGCCTCTACAAATAAATTCATATATAATTCTGAACAGTAGGTTCCGGAGATACAGTCGCCTCAAAATTTTTGTCACAGACAGACATTTTCTACAAATGGTAAAATCTAGACCTCTCAAAACGTGTAAACTGTCGAAAACTAAAAGTCGAAAATTTTTATGGATCCAATACTTTCTTCTATTGAATTTAGAAGAAAGTAAAAAATGTACTTCAATTTTTATGTTCGTAATTTATTGTTTAATACTTATAGTCTGGAAAAAAAATAAGGATATATTATTCTTTATTGCTTTTGTCCTAAGTGGATGTTTACTTTACTATAATAATTTGTGTAGCATGTATGTGATTCACAGTTTAACATCTGCTTTTTAAGGATCACTGATCTCTTTAAATTCGCATAATCAGCAACTTAGCTTCCTCTGGTTTCAGTTTTGTTCGATGCATTATTTATTTGTTCTACAGAAGACGATAAAGAATATAATCTGCCTTGATGTTATTCATTTCCTTTATGTATTTATTTTACATTATTTTTTTTAATTAAGTAACAACAAGTATTCCCTGTATAAACAAATGTAAACGGAAGAAAATTCAAAATTTTGTTAACATAAAAGCGAGGATTAAAATTCACTGAAAATAAAGAAATCTTAAAAAAAAAAAAAAAAAAAAAAAAAAAATGTAAATTGAGAAATAAATTTCCAAAACGTAAAAGCAAGGTTATATTGTATTTCTTTTATATATAGGTATATCCAGGGGTCAATCCAGGTTTTAATTTTTGGGTCCCTTTTTTGTGAAAAACAAAATATTTTTGTGAAATTTTTATTTATTTTTGTGAAAAAGTAAAATATTGTGTAAAATTTTTCGTTTTTACAATCACTTTATGTAATGTTTAATATCAAGTTAATAGTTTTGTTGAGCCAAATTAAGGCATAAATTAAAAATAATACTGAAAACATTTAATAAAAGAATCATTTTTATAAAAAAAATTTTGTGAAGAGACTCATTTTATGAATTTGAATTTTGTGAAGGGTCCCTTTTCATGGATTTGAATTTTGTGAAGGGTCCCTTTTTATTAATTTGAATTTTGTGAAGGGTCCCTTTTTACTATGGGGAATTTTGTGAAGGGGCCGCAAAAGGGACCCAATTTTTGCCTGGATCGACCCCTGGGTATATCAACAATATAAATATACATAAAATTCAATAAAAATTTATACAGTACTTTAAAATTTTCACACGATTTCTACAGATGATCAGTTTTAGATTTGTTGAAGAAAAGGAAACGTATACAGATATTTTTTTCTCATGCTTATGCAGATTTTTTTTTTCAGGTGGATATCCGCTTATAGGAATACGGAGCTCTGACACATATCTAAAATCAGTTAAAGAGCTATAATTATGTCTACAAATTTATGCTTTCAATTGTAAATTTTTTTTATAGGTGTTCTCAAGTCGAGCCGATTCGTAGAAAGCCAAACCCGACCTGACCCGCAAGAGAAAAAATTTGTCGACCCGATGCTGAACTCTAGTGCGAGGCATATCCAGAAAATAAATTCAATTTTCCAGCATTAATCAAACAGTCTAATTCTATATTTATGGCAGGCACAGTGTAGTCTAATTCTATATTTATGGCAGCAGTTTACAGACTAAACTGCTATGGTTTATAATATTACTCGTTAGAGAAAAAGGCAAACAATTCCTGTGAATATGCGCTTGAACTGTTAACGAACTACAAGAAAGCTGACATTTCAGTTACAGGAATTTACTAGAATATGATTCAGTATATCAACAGCCTTTAAAATATGTGTATTTAGGCCATGATTTTTTATTAGGCACATTAGGCCTGGAAACCCCAGATGAAGAATAGTGACATAAATTTCCCAAGAAATGTAAGTCATACATATTTTTTATTGAATTAAACTTAGTTTTCAAGTAAAACAATATAAAATATTTTAAGAATATTAACACCTACAGTATTTTAACAAACTATTTAGGCATGTTTTATTAATTTTACTAAGCAAATAAAATTACCTTTAATAAAATGACTTTAATAATGTTATATTAGGGTAGTATATGTATTTATACAGTAAATGCGATTTATATTATTATTATTTCATGGTACATACTTCAGGGAATTTTAATTTACAATCTTACAATACAACAAAAATAGATGATAGCACCTGTTTACGCAGGAATCATGCTGATCAGTGCGAGATTTAAATGATAGATGCGCCGAATTTGTAGGTATAATATTTACAATAGAATACATGTAATAAATAGTAAAGCAAAAAGTCTGACATTTTTATTTTTTATCGTCCAATAAATATCGAATTTTAAAAACAGAGTTTAGAAATGTGAATTAAGTATCATGTTTATAGACACGACACAGATTTTTTTTTTTTTTATATAATGACCTGTTACTTAATTTTACGGTATTTTGTTTTATATGATTTATTTACCTGAAGAAACAATAAATATATTAAAGTCGAATCCCTTCTTGAGATTTCAGATTGTTATATAAAACTTTTCACAGTCATAATTAAAATAAATAAGACTGTCAAATAGTACACAATAATATTATACACATACAAAAAACAAAACAACAACCTGTCTCTGTGTAAACTTACGAACTTGCGTTGCGTTGCGTTGCGTCGGGGGTAGGAGTGGAAGACCGGTCTATCCCTTCGCAAGTTGAAGCGAAGCGAATATTATTTAGAAAAAAGTATTGCATTATTATTAGTTTTGCAATTTTTTATTTTAGATTTTTATCTCACAATGTAAATATTGCGTTTGACTGTGAACTATAATCTTTTATTACTTATCTTTTGCAGGTGGTTGCTTTTCACTGCCCGACCGCTGCAAGTAATTAGCGTTGCTGTCGGCAGAAATCTGAACTTTACGGAACAGAAACACCACCGCCTAACTTGTGTGATTATTGTGAATGTCAATGTGATAGTGTGACTGTGACGTTCACGGGTTCACGGTCCGGTCTGGGAATTTGCGTTTGAAAAGTAAACAAAAGACATACACATGTTGGTATTATTGCTATTAACATTTTGTTCATTGAGTATTCTTTTAATTATAACATCAGAAGAAATTTATCACAGAATTTTTATTAGAATTCAAAAAAAAAGAATACTTAGCTGTTGCTTCCATTCATATATGCGAAACGAGAAAAACGCCGCCATTATCGTTCAAAACGAGAAGGTACGTGAATATTTTTTTGTTTATTTACATTCAAAGAGCCGGCTCTGTCTGGCTCTTGACACCTTGACAGATGTCTTGCTGTGTATGGTGTGAGACATCTGTGGATTTTTTGCATGATCTTTTTTTACATTTATCATTCGTAATTATGCACGTATAGTCCTTCTGAATAATTGATTTTGGAATAAAACATTTTCTGTTACTTTAGTTGCACATTGAATTTCGTGTTTTGTATAGCAAAATGCATTAAAAATAAGTTTTGCAGCGTAAAAGCATTTAAGATAAATTTTTATTTTAAAAATCATACCAATAATTTAGGATACTTTAAAATGAATTCTGCTGCCTGTTTAAATGTAATTTTAAAACAAATCCAAGGAAATGCATATTCATTTGAAGACACTAATGATTTGCAAATACTTGTCAATGGATTATTCAAACTGAGTACTGAAGTAATGAAAAAATCACTTTCAAGTTCCCTTTTAAAAAATATTATTTTGGCTGTAAAACAATTGCACGAGAATAATATTGTAAAAGCTGAGGATCACAAATATTTCATAGTAGAAGTGAATAATTTTTACAAGTCTCAAAGGCAAAGCTTATGTGAAAGTTACAAATTAACAGTTTTGTCATGTTTTTCGCCAGCAGTAGAGATAGAACTTCTTTCTCTTTTGAAGTTTTGTTCTAATGTGAGTAGTACTAATGAATTAGAGGATATTCGAAAAGCAGTTGAAAACTCTATATTAATTCAAGCTTGTCAAAAATATGTTCACATCACTGGGAAAGTCGGTAGAATTTTACAGAAAGCCTTTATATCAAGTAAAGGAAATCCCATTATATGTTATTTGACTTTTAATTTTTTTCGATCAATTTATAGTCCTTATTTTTTCTCTAAGGAACTAAGTAATTTGGATACAATTTTCCAATTTCCATATTATGTTATGAGTTTAGGAGATGATGAATTACTAATCAGACATCTTATAAAATCATGCTTTAATCATGAAAAGTTAAAATTATGTACTAAGAGTGATATAGTATTTTATACTACAATTTATCCAAAGTGTTTTCAAAAAATGTTGGATTTGTGTGAACAACAAACTTATATTCAAGACTTTTTTACATTTCTTGGTAGCGATGACAACTGTGATTTTTTTAGCTGGAAGAATTATCTTAGCCTTGCTCGTGAAAATGACATATGGAAATTTTTATGTTATTAATTTGTTTACTGGCTAGAATTATTTGTGAAGATTGCTTCAAATTGTTTCAGTAGCATATTTTAGACAGCATTAAAACTTTAAAATTCATAACATACTCATTCAAAATTTTTTGATAAACATAATCATCTGTCGAGCATAAAATGTCTGCCCATGGTCATACTTCTGAGGGAAAATCTTGACTGCTCAGGAAATTAAAATTTTTGTATTGTAAAATCAGGCAAAATAAATTTTCTCATTATTCTTATATTTTTCATGTTTTTGTTTTTCTTATTTCAAATAAAAATGGATATTACTACGAAGGACAGTAACGTAATGCTATATAATCTTTAATAATAATGCAGAAAGTGTTAAAAAATGTACAAATAATTAACTCATGATGTTTTATTTGAAAGGGAATAAAGGATAGAAAGTTAATATCTGGTTAAATACATACTATATGGTATGAGAACAGCAAATACAACCGTTATGTTATTTATTTGTTTAAATGATTTGAAAATCTCATAGAACTCATTTGAGTATATGAACCTTGCTGCCAGGTACCTACAGCTTATCCTTTTGATTAGAGACATTTTTATATTTAATTTTAATTTCATAAGTAGCTTTTGACATCACTCACAACTCATATAAAAGTGGATAGTATTGGGCTTCAAGTACCTTTTTATTTGGAAATTGCCAAGATGGCACTATTCTCCATCGTGTTCAGACTTGTAACCCTCTGACCTCCACCAGCGATGTATGAAAGCAAGCTTTTCAGTGATCTAACCAAACAAGGAAAATCATCATAAAATACAATTTAAAAAAAAATTACGAAATTATAACCAATCACAAATAAAAAAATAAAACTTAGAACATACAATATAAATGCTCAAAATTCCCAATCACAGAAATAAGTAATACACCTGTCTGTATGCTTCAGGTACATAAAAACCAAGAAGAGCATAGAGATGAGAATGGTCCGAAAAAAACCCTAGAAATTTTGAGGGGTTTATTTCCACTCAGAAAAGTTTGAAATTTCTAGTATCTTCTTCTTCAAGGATTAGGCTGAAGGTCTGTTCCGGCTTCTTGGTCAAACCACCACTTTCTAGGCCTATCTCGGTCTCGTCTGCCTTGTGGGTTGTAATAAAATGTGGCTCTAGGTAGTTCTAGTATAAAACAATATATTCAGAAATTTGTAATATTTACATTCCAATGTTTTATTCTTTGAACTAGCCGCCTGGCCTTCGGCGACCAGCTGGTTCGCAATCCTTGAAAAGTTCGACTTTACGAAACTCCAGCTTGGTGGCGCCTTTTTACCGTTTCAGGTCCTTCAACAGATCATTGACATATAGGGAAAATAACTTTATTGAAAAATTTAATCGCAGTAAATTACCACTCGATAGTGCCTGCGGTGCCCTCTTCCCGTTTCAATATCTGAAACAGCCTGTTGGTAAAGGGCAAAACTGGGAAAGTTCATTAGTGGCCAGTGGCCGGTACTGTCAGTTTCATTAGTAGCCACTTTTTTAAGTTAGTGGCCACTTTTCACATAAGACTATTTCTTTCAGACTGCAAAAAGCATTGTTGCCATTTTGTGGTATAATTACCACAAGAAAAATATTAAAATAAGAAATACATATAATAATAAAATTAACATAGGGACACTGAAATTGTAGTTTCTAATTACGCTCTTTTTAAAAATCCTAAATTGCACATCCTAAATTAAAATCTGCTTAGGGCTGTAATAATGACAGCAAAAGTTTTTATCTTTCAGATAATTCAGTAGTACTTTTTTTTTTCAATTTATTTAAGTGAAATAAGCTGTTATCATTCACAGTTCACATTGATATTTTCTAGTAAATGAATCAGCTGATTCATCATCATCATCATCACAACCTTTTACATGGTCATGTGTAAATACAGTTAACAGTTTTATTTTTTCTTATTTCTAAAGAACACTTTTTAAAATGATTTTATTTCAATAGAGTTAAAATATTTCCTCTTAAAAAGTATAGATATGGAAGCTTAGCTGCTTCATTAAAAATAATTTACTTAGCTGCCAAATTTGTAACTTTAAAAATAGAGAGATTTCTACTTTAAAATGGGAAGGAAAAAGGAAGATTTCTACTTAAAAGAAAGCAAATACAAAAATTTTTGAAAATGCACATTTAAGCCAAATTAAATTTTGATACACACATTTGTCAAATATCTTAAATCAGGGTTGGCAAACTGGGCCCAGCCCAGAAAAACCCGCCCGGGTTTTTCTGGGCGGGCCCACCAACAAAAACCCACTGGGTTTTTGCAAATAAGTGGGTTTTTGTTAAAAATTATTTATAATTTACAAATCTCATCTATTAAGTATAAAAAACACCTTACCTAAAAAGAAAAAACTCTTAATTTCTAGAAAATTGTATTAGCATAAAAAGTAACTACAGTTATAAATATAATAAAAGCAAGTTTATCTTCTATAATTGGTTCAATTTTCCTTTTCCTGTAAAACTGAACGATATTTTTGTTTAACAGCAGACATAAATGTTGTCCAGAATCAATATTTAACTAATTAAATTGTTTAGTTTTAAAACTTTATAATAAATTTTAATTTTAGCAGCAACATAATTATAAATCTAATAAAATAAAATTTTCTATAACCGTTTCAACTATTAAAAAACTTAAAAAAGAAAAAAAGGATAAAGCAGTGCAACTTATCTTTATAATTAAAACTAGTTGGCATAAGTGGACTCTGCCCAGTTCCCCATCATATGTATGTTTTCATAAATTTCTAGTACAGGACATTTTCTTAACATGATTATCATGTTAAGAGAAATGAATCTGACTAAATACTTGGCACAATGACAGAATAAAATCCCTACCTAATAGGCTATCCAACATTCACTTTGATATATTTATCTTATTCTAATCTATTAATTTATTTTATTAGGATCAATTTTGTAGTTTCGCTTTCATGCTATGATTTCCAATGCAAAAATCGTCAAAATGCATATTTATATGGGATATCACCCCATTTTGCTATGTTGATAAAATCTTAAATTACGAGTAACTTGCAAAATTTTCCTATTAGAATATTTGTAGTCAATTATGTTCAAACAAGTATCATAAATGTTATTTTGAAGTTGTCTGATATATTTATGATCCTCAAAATGGACATTTATATGCTCAATTTTGCCCTATTCTGCCATTTTAAGTAAATAGTAAATTCCAAATAATTTATGAATTTTTTTAATTGAAAAATTTATACTCTATGATATTCATGCCAGTACACTAAATAATATTTCAAAAGTGGTCTGATATCTTTACGATGAAAATATCCCTCAAAATTGACATTTATGTCAAATTTTGCCCTATACTGCCATGCTATGAAATTCGTAAATTTCCAATAACTTGAGAAATTTTCAAAGTAGCATGTTTCTAGTTACTGATGTTCATTCTGACATCAAAACTCACATTTTAAAACTGGTCTCACATTTTTTCAGTAAAAATTTTCCATTTAATGCACATGTAAGTAAAATTTTGCCCTATTTTCCCATGTTAAGAAAAGCATAAATTTTTAATAACTTACGAAGTTTTTTAATTTGAATGTTGCAAATGAATAGGGTTCTTGCCAGTGTCGAAAGAAATATTTTAAAACTGATCTGACTTCTCTGTGGCAATTTGTTCTTGAGATATTGTGTACACAGATTAACAGACTAACACACACCATACAACTTTTGTCAATTTTTGGATTCCTCACACATGAAAAGGTGCAAAAAATGAAAACAACCGAGGTCGAAAATTTTCACGATTACCTAAGTTCTCCATCTATAGCATGATGGGGAACTAAAAAATTTAAATAATATGTATTATACTTAAGAATTTAAATTCTTTTATTTTATCAGTTATTGTTATTAAGAATATTTATTTTGAATAAGCATATATTAAAATAAAATATAACTTAATCTTACTAATTAACACTATTTTAATATTAGAATCAAACCAATTTTTATTTCTAAGATAAATATTAGATTAATTATTAGTAGTTTAGTAGATTAATTAATTAATTAATAATTAATCAGATTCATCTTTAGTACTTTAATATAATTAGGTGTATTACAACTAATATGCTAAATAACATATATCAAACATTGCAATGCAAATGTATTCAAACAAAAACCCACAAAAGCCCAGAAAAACCCACAAATACCCAGAAAAACTCAAGTGGGTTGGGTTTTTCTAGAAAAACCCGGGTTTTTGCCAACCCTGTCTTAAATGGGTTAAATATACACTAAATACTATGAAGATAATAATGGAAAATGATTGTGCTTTGCAGGACATTTGATCATTAACTGCTAGTTGAAATAGAGCGCACGTGTGTGTGGGGGGGGGGGATACATCAATATACTTCTTTATAGGTTCTAGAATCTAATCAAGAAAGTTTAAAATGAATATTTCTGTTATGGATGGAGAAAGATTGTAAATCACAAGGCTTCAGTGGAGCATGTGATTGCCAATCGTTGTGGGGGAGGGGGGGGATTACAAGAATTATGAGTAAGAGATATTAAACAGTTCTGCTTCTTTACAGATTCTAGAATCTAATAAAGTAAGTTTAAAATAGATATTTATATTTTTGCAGCAAATGGAGAATGATTAGAAATCATAAAGCTTTCTATAAGCTGTGTGATCACACATCGTTAGGGGGAAGGAAAAGGGGGGGGGATATATATCAGGGGTGAAACTTTTCAGGGCCTACCCCTGAATTCAGGGTTTTTGAAATCTTTGCTGTTTCTGATTTTCATGTAAATTATTTTGTTTTTACAGAAATTTCTTATTTTGAATGTTTAATTTGCCTTATATAATGCATTAAGAACTCTTCAAATATCATTTAATACAGGTAGCCATATGATATTTCATTATTAATCTTCCCTATCTGCATGCAAATATCAGTTTTCAGGGTTTTTGCATGCTAGGTAGTTTCACCCCTGATATATGAGTGAGATATATTAAACAATTCTACTTCTTTATAGGTTGCAGAATGTAATAAAGCAAGTTTAAAATGAATATTGACATTTATGCCATGGATGGAAAAAGATTGGAAATCACAAGGCTTCGATTGTCTATCGTCGCTCGATTTTTAGAATCTTTTAATGATCACAAAAAGTGGCGACTTTAGTGGCGATCAATGCATAATTTTTAATCGCCATCTTTTTTTATTTAGTCGCCATATGGCCGGTGGCGACCATTAATTTTGCCCTTTACCTGTTGGCTCACCGTGTTACGATTTTTCAAAATTCTGACTTCAGCAAAGTCCAGCTCGGTGGTGCCTGCGGCGCCTTATCCCTGTTTTAGAACTTACAACAGCTTCCACACTCATACCACAAATAAATTTGAAAATTTTAATTGTAGCAAATTTTCGCTCTATGGTGACTAAGGCGCCGCTTTACGTTTCGTGATTTGAAATAACCTGTTCACTCACCATATAAAGGACCTTGAAAATTCTGATTGTGGCAAATCCGCAACCCGGGGGGGGGCCTACGGTCTCCCAATCTTCTCCCTATAACTAATTAACTGATAATCAGAATTGGAGATATTGAATTATTAAAATGACAAAGTGCCCTCTGGCGACAGAGTACTCCTCAATTTCAGTTTAAAAGACTTTTAAAATGATATTTTACCTATGGAATTATGTTAATTTTAGAAGCTGAGATACAAAGGGAATATAAGCATCATTATAACAAAATTTGTGTCTGATTTTTTCGTTTTTTTTCTTTGAAATTTGCGTGTTAAAAATCCTTAATACGAAATGTGAACGGAGTATCGGAATTCGAAAGCCTGCATCATAATTAGAATTGGAGATATTGTAATAAAGGTGTTCTGGCTTTTCTGTGGTTTTCTCTGAAACTCCCGTGCGGAATTTAACGGCTTATATCAGTTTAAAAGTCTGTAATATTTCAAATGATGTGTTATAAGTAGAATTCTATATATTGAATTATTAAAATATCAAAGTGCCCTCTGGCGACAGATTTGCAACATATACTCATCAATTCTAATTCAAATAACTTTTTAAATGATACATTACGTATGAAATTATGTTAATTAGAAGCTGAGATACAAAGCTACTATAGACATTTTTATAAAAAGATTTGTGTCCAACTTATCCATGGTTTTCTCCGAAACTTGCATAATTCTGGGTTATATAATGTTAAAAATCCTTAGTACGATATGTGAGCAGAAATTGGAATTCGAAACTCTGCAAAATATTAAAGAATAAAGGTGTTCTGGGTATTCTGTTGTTTTCTCCGAAACTCCCGTTCCTTTTCTACATGTTTGCCCCTTCGCTCTTCCTCCCCCCCCCCCTTCCATCGATAATAATAATTTTACACTTGAAAATATCCGCAATCGATTTACAAATCTAAATATACCAACCAATTTCAAATGCTGTAACTCTTTTTGTTTTTGCCCCTTTTCCCCCTCCCTCAAGCCCTCTCTAATAATCGTACTTTTTCAAAAATATTCACAATCGAATTATTGGGCATTAAAACCAAATACTACGAAATTTCAGCGGCATATCTCAATTTAAAATATTGCAAAATATAAAAGAAAACTTAATCTTTTTCCAATAAATATGTCATTTTTTTATTTATTCATATATTTTTATGAAAATTGAACAGTAGCTTTATAATATGCTGTCTAAGCCAAATATTCATTTAAATGTAAGGTAAATGAAAATTAGAAAAAGTTTGAAAATTGCAATCCCCCCCCCCCCCCCATCCTCATTATAACAAAAATTGTGTCTGATTTTTTTGTTTTTTTTTCTTTGAAACTTGCGTGTTAAAAATCCTTAATACGAAATGTGAACAGAGTATCGGAATTCGAAAGCCTGCATCATAATTAGAATTGGAGATATTGTAATAAAGGTGTTCTGGCTTTTCTGTGGTTTTTTCTCTGAAACTCCCGTACGGAATTTAACGCCTTATATCAGTTTAAAAGTCTGTAATATTTCAAATAATGTGTTATAAGTAGAATTCTATATATTGAATTATTAAAATATCAAAGTGCCCTCTGGCGACAGATTTGCAACATATACTCATCAATTCTAATTCAAATAACTTTTTAAATGATACATTACGTATGAAATTATGTTAATTAGAAGCTGAGATACAAAGCTACTATAGACATTTTTATAAAAAGATTTGTGTCCAACTTATCCATAGTTTTCTCTGAAACTTGCATAATTCCGGGTTATATAATGTTAAAAATCCTTAGTTTGATATGTGAGCAGAAATTGGAACTCGAAACTCTGCAAAATATTAAAGGATAAATGTGTTCTGGGTATTCTGTTGTTTTCTCCGAAACTCCTGTTCCTTTTCTACATGTTTGCCCCTTCGCTCTTCCTCCCCCCCCCCCTTTCCATCGATAATAATAATTTTACACTTGAAAATATCCGCAATCGATTTACAAATCTAAATATACCAACCAATTTCAAATGCTGTAACTTTTTTTTTTTTTGCACCTTTTCCCCCTCCCTCAAGCCCTCTCTAATAATCGTACTTTTTCAAAAATATTCACAATCGAATTATCGGGCATTAAAACCAAATACTACGAAATTTCAGCAGCATATCTCAATTTAAAATATTGCAAAATATAAAAGAAAACTTAATCTTTTTCCAATAAATATGTCATTTTTTTATTTATTCATATATTTTTATGAAAATTGAACAGTAGCTTTATAATATGCTGTCTAAGCCGAATATTCATTTAAATGTAAGGTAAATGAAAATTAGAAAAAGTTTGAAAATTGCAATTTTTCCCCCCACTGTAAAACACGTGATATCTTAATTGATGTGCTAGCTTTTTTATTTTATTAGTTTCTTAGTGTTTCTTGTTTTATGTTATCTGGTTTGTTCACAATGTAAATTTCTTGGTTGTGGTTGGTAAAGAAACAAAATATTTAATTAAACATTTATTGAGACAGATACACTCTCAGCTACCTCTTAGAATAAGAACTGACTAGAAATAAAGTACTTGTTATACTGTGAAAGTCAATTTCTATATACAGGGTGTCCTATAAGTCTGTAGACATTTTAAAAATTCATAACTATTGATAGAATTGAACACGGTTTGTGAAAAAAAACATTCTTGTGAAGGGGGATTTTTTTTTTTTTTTTTTTTTTTTTGTAAAGAAAAAAAATATAGTTAAATGTTTTTTTCAATGATAGTTAGACAAATAGTTAAATTTTTTGTACGGATGTGAAAGAAAAATATGCAAATGAAAGTCCTATAAATTGCACAATTTTATGATTAGAACAATTTATTTCTTATTTTGCCTCCTACTTGTGCATACGTGAAGTTTTAATTGTGATGCTGTCTTGGTGGATAAAGCATTATAGGTGAAGATGTTTTCTCTCAGGTAAGAACCGGGGACTGAAAATGCAGTTAGCAGTGTTATAACTTGTTTGCAAACTGCAATTCGTGGTGACAACGGACGCATAGAATAGGATTTATATACCTGTAAACATTTGCATGCGAATAAGTACAGTTTTTTTTATAAAAATGGGTGATCTGGTCATGCACAGTGCCCTCTATTGGCAAATAGTTTAATTATTATTATTATTATTTTATTTTTTTTTTTTTTTTTAACCGAAAAAAAAAATCCCCCTTCACGAAAATGATTTTTTCGCAAACTGCATTCAATTCTATAAATTCATTCAATAGTTATGAATTTTTAAAATGTCTACAGACTTATGAGACAGCCTGTACTAGTATAGAAGAAATATACTGCTTGAGGTGGAGCAAACATGTGACAGCCATTTGCACATCAACATAACTTAGAGTATACTGCCTTTTTAGGTGATGGATGATCTTCGGAGTACGATCAGCACTATACTTGGTGGGATGGTCAAACATCTTCCAGAGAACTCTCACTCTGGAGAATCTGTACATATTGATGGAATACAACAATATTTCTCTCCTGGATTCTAATCCTTGTTCACATAATCAGATAAATACCTGTTATTTAAATATCTGAGAGTTCACGGCTTGGCAACATTCCACTACTGATAACAATGTCCAGGCGGCTGTTACAGGCTGACTTCCTTTTCAGACAGCAAATTTTATTGATGTAGAATCGATCTTATACTCTAATAAATGCTTCGTTTTTTATGGTTTTTATGTTGAGGTAGATTTAAGATTGTTGTATCTGTTTCAATAATTATTTCAGCTAATTATAGTTTGTGTCTGTTCCTAAATAAACCAATTTTTTTTTTTTTTTTTTAATTAATTTTTTTTTCTTCTGCTTTTAGCACTACTTTTAATTTAGGAAAGAGATTTTTTCCTTAAGAAGGAATCTTCAAAGAAAGCAAATATGACTGAAGATCATGAATTAAGGGTAAAGTTTTATATCATTTTAATAACTTTTGTTCAGTATATTGTACATGCCTTTTTAAAACAGTGAATTTATTAATTTTTGTTTTTCATGCATTTTAAATGACCATATTCTAAATTGTTTAATGAAGGAAAAATGAGTGTTTATTATTATTACTATTATTAATTTGAAACATAAAATAGCAGTAGTGTTATATGACAAGAGATAAATATGAGAGACTTAAAATAAAATGAAAACATTAGGCTTATTTTTAGGAACACATTTTTTAATTAGTGTCTTTAATATTTACAAAATTTACAAACTGAAATTTAGTCAAATGAAAACAATTATAGACTTCCTGCTCATTTTTTTCTCAAGGCCTGCCCAAAGCCTTTCTCAACCAGGTCGAATAGTCTCTGAAAAAACCACCAAGATCTACAGTCCCTTCTGCATTTTTCTCGCCACTCCTTGGCAGGGGGAGGGGGTTGACACAGCATCCCTCTTCATCCTTTAACAAAGTACTTCCAAACTTACCAACTAACCGTCTTTTTCTTTGTGGGCACCATACAGATTTTCTAACTATGACAGGGTGATCACATGAAAATTTCAAGTTCTGCACATGGAGATCTCATAAATAGCTGTCAGTGTTTCAAAAGGCACTTGCTTTTTGTTCTTTCTAACTTCCTGACAAGCTGTCTCCTCTGTCCGTGGAGTCCTGGTATATGAAAGTTCTGTAAAGAAGGAGGGGGGGGGGGTCATCACAGCACATAAACTTTTGTTTTATATTATTTCTTGTGGGAGTTGGAATTATTTATATCATCATCATCAATTTCAGCCTTTATCAATCCACTGCAGAATAAAGGCCTCTCCTAGGTGATTCCAAACTGTCCTGTTTTCTACAATTCTTCTCCATTCTGCTCATCCAAACCTCACAATTTCATCTCTCCAACGACACAGTGGTCTCTTCCTCGGTCTTTTCTTATCTCTTGGTGTCCAAAATAAAACTTTGGTGGTCTCTCTGTCATCATTACTTCTCGCAAGGTGCCCAGCCCAGCTCCATTTTAATTTCTTGACTCTAGAAATAACATCAATAACTTTGGCTTGTTTCCTAATCCAAGTGTTTCGCTTTCTGTCTCTTTGGGTGAATCCTAACCTGCATCTTTCCATGCTTCTCTGGATTGTTTGAAGTTTTTGTATAGCTTTACATGTTAAAGTCCAAGTTTCTGCAGCATAACTTAAAACAGGCAAAATGCACTGATCAAAATCTTTTATTTTCAAACAAATTGGGAGGTCACTTTTGAATATAGGGCTATTTCTTGAGAATGCTCTCCATGCAAATTTAACTCTGTTGTTAATTTCTTCCATGATGTTCCCGTTCATCGTAAGGACTTGCCCGAGATAAGTATAACTGCATACCATTTCTAATTCATCTATATCAACAGCGATCTTCAGTGGAGAAACAAAGGAATTTGACATAACTTTTGTCTTGCTGAGTTTCATTTTCAATCTAACGAGCTTGCTTTCTTTGTTTAATTCCTGAAGAATTTCTTGCAAATCCTCAAATGAGGAGGCAAGCAGTACAATATTATCCACAAATCTCAAATGATTTATAAACTCTCCATCAATTTTTATGCCTTTCTGTTCCCAATTTAATTTTTTTTTTAAAATTTCTTGAAGTTCTGCATTGAAGAGTTTGGGTGAAATTGTGCCCCCTTGTCTATAGTTTTACTTAAATATAACTTATTTCAAATTGTTATTTTCCCCTTTATTTATTTTCATATTATCTGATGTAACTCTACTGCTAAACATGTAAGTAACTTAACTGCTTTAAAAAAAAAAAAAAAAAGTCCAGTTTTTTAAGCAACAATATATGCTTAAAAAATTGGGCCTTTTTCTTTAATATTAAATTCCATTTAAATTATGTTTTTTCCTCATTATTTTTATTACAATTTGTTTAATGAAAAATGAGTGTTGCCAGATTGGGAAAATCTTTTGCAATTTAATTGAAAAATATAATTTGTGAGGAAATTTTGTAGGGAAAAAATTTTGGTGAAAACTGGAAAGCTTCTCTGCTGCTTTTTTTGTACTTTATTTTCTAGGATATATATATGTATATAGTATTGGATTCACAACTTGTGGTTTTCGATGGTCTCCCATATTGTGAAATGTCCTGACCACGATTTGACTAATTTAAAAAAAATGTCTGTGTGTGTATATGTTACCAAAATTTTGTAAGTGTTGTATTTTTTGAACCAATGAATGGAATTAAATATAAATTTGTATTTGGTTGGATCTTGACTTATATCCATGCTCATTAGCTTTAGGGATCAAGGCCGTTGTCCGTGGAAGGGGAGTGTTCAAACACCCCTCAAAATTTTGCAAATTTAATCAAACATAATTTTTAATACTCAATATTAGGCATTAAAACTTGAACCCCTTCTGATTTTTTTTTACTTTCTTATATATTCAATAGAAGAAATTATTGGATTTATAAAAATTTTTTACTTCCAGTTATCGACGGATTTACACATTTTGAGAGAACTAGAACACGATTTAACTATTTTTAGAAAATGTTTGTCTGTCTATCTGTGAGCGTGTGTGACAAAAATTTTGTGGCTACTGTATCTACGGAACAACTGCTCAGAATTGCATATAAATTTACATGTAGATAAATTAGTGCCTATCAACTTTTGGTGCCAATCGCTCGACAGGTGGCGCTGCTATACAACGATTTCCACAATTTAAGGGAAGCTACAGTCATTTGCAAAAGTTTAAGACCAGTAGCCAATTTTCAGTATTTTAACACATTGCATCATTTGTTCAGATTACTGCATCATCTGATGTGCTGATTGCATCAGACACATTTCACTGCTATAAATAAAGGTGCCTGGCACGTTTATCGTCAGTTGTTTATTGGATTTTGTCATAGACAAAAGACAATGTTGTTGTGTAATTATTGTAATGGGTAAAAAGTCTTCACTTACTGTTACAAAAAGGTCAGAAATATTGATCCTGCATAAAATTGGATTTTCTGAGTGTCAAATAAGTTCGAGGGTAAATGTGAGCAAGACAGCTGTGCATCAAGGTATAGGTATTAGTAAATTTAAAATTTCAGGAAAATTGTAGGTGTATTTCAGTTTCTATAAAAATTTTCAACTCAGTTGCATGATAGGAAACACGTTAAAATTAAAAATCAAATTTTAAATAGATTTTGGGGCCCCACTGCCCAGCCTTTTTCTTCTTCAACGTGTTTTGTCATTGAGGTATACAAAATGTATCATGTATGCAAAATTTCAGCTCAATCGGATGAGAGAGAGTGGTTTAAAATTCCAAATCAAAATTTTAATTGAAGTTGTGGGCCCTTGCCTCTACCTAAGTCTGTTACTGCTTAAACATGTATTGTCATCGGAGTTATGAATACATGTAAAATTTCAATTGAATCGGATGACAAGAAGTGAGTTAAAATTCAAAATCACATTTTAATTGGAGTTAGAATTCTCTTCCCCTTAATCTGTTTCTGCCTGAACATGTAATGACATCAAAGTTATGCATGTATACAAAATTTTGGCTCAGTCGAATAATAAAAAGTGAGTTAAAATTCGAAATAAAATTTTTAACTGGAGTTGTAAGCCCAGGGCCCCATTTCCCAAAGTTCTTTACTGCTTGAACATGTATTATTATCTCTGAAGTTATAAATGTATATACACAATTTCAGCCCAATTCAATGATATAAAGTTTTTAAAATTCTCTTGCAAGATATGAGCCTGACTGTAAAGGGGTCCATAAGCTTCCTACCAACTCCTTTCCCTAAGTCCGTTACTGCTTGAGCATGTATTGTCATTAGAGTTATACAGTGAAAAACATTTAACATGAAACTGAGGGGACCGAAATATTTTTTTGTGTAAAAAGATTCGTAAAAAAAGTACAAAACTGTCCAATGTTTTCCATGTCGTCAATTATTATTTCTATTTCCTGTAAAACTACTACTAACTGGTATCCATTAGGATAAAAATCAAGTACAAATATTACTGTTTTTGGAGGAAAAAAATCACATATGTTTTACTTCTTTTTCAGCACCATATTGTTCAAAAACTGATCGAGATCATACATTGTTTTATTCATCTTTGAATTTGAATTCGCTTCTAAATAACTACGGATACTCATTATTTACTTCATTTCTGAAGCAGAAGGGACAGGAACTGCGTCGTTGGTTCAGTTGTCAGATTCATCATCAAAATTTACATAAGTGGAATTATTTTAATGATGAACGATTTCAAAAATCCCATTGTTGGTGCTGTAAAACACATGATCATTGACGGCAACATGTAGTAGCATAGTTACCAACGTTTTAACTTATTCCAGAGCACATTTAGCCCCGCCTTCAATCCGTACCACTTTATTTATAGGCTATTTTCCTTGAATATATAACTATGATAAAATAAGAAAAAATTACTCATAAGAAAAAAGTGGTATGGAAATAAAGGCGGGTCTAAAAATGCTTCGGAATAAATTAAAATGTTGGCATCTCTGTTGTAGCAAACATGCCACTAAAAATCGAAAGCAAATTTTTTTCGTGTTAAACGATTTTTGTTTTGTGTTAAAAGAAAAAAAAAAAATGTATTAAATACCATAGTATACTGTCCGGACCGCTGTATTATTTCGTATTAACCAATTTTTCATGTTAAGCGTTTTCATGTTAAACGTATTTCACTGTACATGTATGAAATATTTCAGCTTAATCAGATGATAGGAAGAGGAAGTGATTAAATTTCAAGATCAAATTTTATCTGGAGTTAGTTCTCCAGAGTTCCCCCCTCTATTTCTTCTTGAACTTGTACTATTGTCATTCAAGTTATATATGTATGTAAAATTTTAGCTTAATTTGCGGATGATAAGAAGTGGGTTAAGATTTGAAATCATATTTTTATCTAAAGTTGGAGGTCCAGGGCCCCCAGCCTTTCCCTCCAAGTCTGTTACTGCTTAATTATGTATTGCCATTGATGTTTTTCTTGAATGCGCAATTTCTACTCTATAATGATCAGCAGTTAGTTAAAATTTGTTTGCGTGATTTGACCCTGACAGACTGACGAAGGGGCATAGGGCCTTCAGGTGGCCTTTAAGTCTGTTACTGTTTGAATTCTATTTTCATTGAAATTATATCTGTATGCACAAATTTCAGCTCAGTTGGATAGTAGAAAGTAAGTTAAATTTGCTTGCACGAGTTGACAGTTACTGAAACCACGGGCCCCCTCCTCTCAGTCTATTACTGCTTGAGCATTTATCATTATGAGTTATACATGATTGCACAATTTCCACTCAATCCGATTGTACAAAGGGAGTTAAAAATCGCTTGCATGATTTGACCCTGATAGACAGCATCAAAGGCCCACTGTCTGCAGTGGCCCCTACCCTAAGTCTGCCATAACTTAACTATGTACATATTATCATCCAGTTCCAAGTTATGATTAAAGTTTTAAGTCTCTAGCTTATCGGGAAGTTAGTTCAAATGGTCTGTATAAAACGTATTCTAGGTTTAGCCATTTAACCGGTCTTAAATACACAAAATAATTATAAGATAAAAAAAACTTTTTATATGCCGTGTTTTTAAATTTTCTGATGAATCATTAATAAAATATGCGAGGGATAAAAAAATAATATTTAAGCACGCGGACTTAGTTCAGTAAAATAATAATAATAGTGAAAAAAAAAAAGTTGATTTAAAAATAAAATATTACTCTTTTTAGAACAACGTATATTAGCATTGTGAACTACATTAGCACTTATCAATGTGTATAAAATTTTTAAAGTGATAATGACGTCAATTTTTGTGAGATGCATAATTTTACTTTTTATAATTTTTTAACGTTCACGTTGAATTAAATGTATTTATTTTTATGTCAAAAGAAAATGAACTCGTGATTTTTTTTTTTTTTTTTTTGGCAACAATTAAATTGTAGCTAATATTTTAATGGCTATTTTATTGCTATTAAGAGCTTATTATTTTCATATTTTAATTAAAAGAAAACTATTTGAAAATCTGATTTCGAAGTATTGTGTTGTCACCGAGTTCTGAGCTACTGTGAAAGTTTCAAATGTCTAGCTAGTAGAGAAGTTAGTTAAAAATAGATTGCAAGATTTGTACCGGAGAAACAAACAAACAGGAATCAAAGTTAAGAAAACATGGTAAAATAAATTAAACTTGGGACTAGCCCTGCTCGAGTTCAACGACAAAATATCGACTGGATAACTGGTCCGTCTTCGAACGTTTAATTCAGATCAGTGCAGATCTCGAGTGCAAAGTATGCACATGTTTATAATTATTAAAAGAATGTCTAATTTATAATCAGAAAGGAATATAAGTATTTTAAGATTAAAAAATATATATATATCGGATGTTTTATCTGCAGTGCACTCCCCCCCCCCCCTTTGCTGATGGGCCCCTGGGCAGTTGTCCCCTGTATTCCCCCCCCCCCCTGAAACTGGCCCTGGATAATGTGCAGGGACACTGTAGGGATGGGATATCATAGTATTTTTTTTTTTAATCATTACAGTCTATGGATGACGGTACAAACACAGAAGGTAAAATTGCATTTGGTAAATAATTCTGAAAAATACACTATTTTGGAGGGAAATCAGCTGTGTTCTGGAGAAAATTTTAAATTCCTATCTAGCAACACTAAATAAATTTGTAAATTGAACTTAATTCTATATTTTTGATGCTGCATAATAAAATGAGTTTTTTTAAATGAAAAATTAGAATATCTCTCAAAAATAAGACTATTTTATTCATTTCTTTGTTCATTCTTTAGGGAGTAATAGATGTTATTCGAGATTTATTCTTCAGTAAACTTCAAAGCATAGAAGAAAAAATTGAGAAAATCAGCTTAAAATATATTATGTTAGAAAAAAAAGTTGACATGCTCATATCTAGACTACAGGGCAATTCTATTAATGCTTCTTGTAAGTAAAAATATTGAGATTTTTGTGCTAATTTTTTATTTTAAATATATATCATAATTAAAATGTATTAAATATTTTACACTTTATAATTTTCAAAAGATAAAAAAAAAAAAAAAAAAACCTCTAACACATGTATGTAGTGTTTATGCAGCTATGTATAAATAAAATATTTATCTAATAAATTTGAAGACTATTTAAATTAAACTAATGTTTACTCCCTTAAAAAAAAATCCAAATTATACTTTTGGTGGTTACTGAAGCAGGGGAGCCCAGGGCCTGATTATCCAAAAGGCTCAGGAAGCACAATCTTCCCCTCTAAAATTTCGAGGGAGCCCCATAAGGATTAAAAACATGGTCTTGAATTTTTTGTTTCATATTTTCATACTGAGATTGAATTTTTTCTGAGAAAGGTTATCTAAAACAAGACAAAACACACACTATTTCGGGAAAAATCTATTGTTTAACCTCAAAAATCTGAATGTTCTTAATTAAAAAGTTGCATGATTTTAATGTTCTGTGTAGAAACCACCCAGATCTATATAAAAAAAATAATAATAATGATAAACGCACACTATTTTTTGGTCTATAGCATTTTTATAGTACAATATGTAACAGGAAAACAAGATTTTCCGAAATGAAAGGGGGCCCCGAAATGATGCTGAGTTTCCCCTAGCTTCTAAGCTTAATCGAGCCCTGGGGGAGCCATCTATTCCATGGAGGATTAAATTTGTGATTGCATGTCTAATTAAAGGTGGGTTGTCTACCCATTGTTTAGCACTATTGTGACATAAAATCCACTTAACCTTGACACCCCAACCAGTTTTTGAAATTTAATCAAACAAGATTATTACAATTCTCAATGATATTTATTAACATATGGAGAAATAAAAATTTGCAATTATTTAATTAATCAAGAGATTATTCATATTAATAAAAAATAAAATAAAATGAAAAAACTATTTTAAAATAATATGTCTGTATTAACTGTTTATTTTGTTTGTGCATCCATATTTTGTGTGATTATTTAAATAACGGTTAGCTTTTTTAACCAGTGACCTTTAAAAAAAAAAAGTTTACTGGGGTGGGAAATTTTTAAAAATTCTTACAAGCCATTTTTTTTATTAGCCAGCAACATACAATTCATAGTCTATAATCTTTACAACAATATTTATGCTGTTGTATGGTGAATTGACAGTTTAGTAGAATTCTTTTAAATTCTCAAAGCACCATTTCGTAAAATACAGTGTTTTATTATGGAATAATAACAGACTATAAAGATTATATAATCTAATGTAGTTGCTACTATTCAAATACTGTTCATGCTCTTCATAGAAAGAGTTTTTTTTTTTTTTTTTTTTTTTTTTTTCTCAGGGTTGCTATGGCACCTGGAAAACTCAGGGAATTTTCAAAATTTATTGTAAAAAAGGGAAAATTCAGGGAATTTTGAAATTTTTTGGAAAAACATAAGAAATATTTTTCAGAATAAAATATTTTTATAAATTTTAGTGCTTTATAATTAGTCGTGTGTTTTCCCCCAACTATAGTAAGTTAATAAAATTAATATACCCTAAATATGTTCAATTAGCTTGTAAACATGTTAAATTCTAATGCTGTATGATTGTGTGTCATCTATTTTACTTCTAAAAGGGACAGGGAAAACTCAGGGAATTTTTTCTCCTGATTTGTGTAGCAACCCTGTTACTGTTTTACTCAGGTTTTTGGCTGTTTTACTACGCTGAATACCAACAACGAAACTGACTAACTTAAAATTCACTCACTAGGTTCGAAAAATTACTCGCCAGTAGCAAGTAAATCAAGCATTTCTGTGCACTGGTTATTTATTAAATACATTGACAGTCTAGATTAGATTATACAATGGTTTAGGCTGTTAAGATCCTGAATTTGCTACATGCTGCATAATATGCAAGATTTGCAAACTTATATGTCATGTGAAGAAATTATGTTAGATTACTTTTTAGTTGAGTGAATGCTTGAGGATGCTTATTGTCCTTATTCATTTGTGTATAAGGACATATTATTATTCATTATTATATTATTTAATTATGATATATTATTTATTTTAATGTAGCTTCATCGACTGAGAATCCTGTTTCAGAAAACTCAGTAGTTTGCAATGAAGGTATATATTATTATATATATTTATAAAAATAACTTTTATTGTTCAGATGACTACTGAAAACTATAATAATTATAGCACCTTAATAACATGCAACATTGTAATATATTTAATTTGAAAGTGAATTTTTTAAATGTATACAAATTGCTTAAAATTCCATTTCTTTTTAGCTCCCCATCATACTGTAGGTATCGGAAACTTAGGTATTCGTGAAAATTTTTGATTCAATTTTTTAAATTTTATTCACATTTTGAGGTGTAAGGAATCCAAAAAAGAACGAATTTGACATGGTGTTGATCTGTAACGTGTCTGTTAAGCCCCTATCACATGAAGTTCCGTATAAACGGTATTAGCACATAGTAACTAATAAACAGGTTTTTCATGTGGTAAACCAGTGAAAAACTACTGTTTGATGCTTTTGCCGCACGTGTATTCTTCAATCATGCATTTTCGACTGTTGAAATCACATACACGCTAGTCTTTAGAATGAAGTCCTCCAATCAGAGAATCATGATTCCAGAGTATCACCTATCCTCATTCCTTTCAAACCTCCGAAAGGGACATTTTCGCCAAATGTTGCGCTCGTTGTTTACATTTGTGGATTTCGTTTATGCTGAAAAATAACCCTTGACTGTGCACAAGAAAGTTGTTTGGTAAGTTTGAGATTCAATAGATTATACTTCAGAATATATGTTCTTTCGTGTGATAGCAGCTTTAGCATGTTAGTCTGTGTACATGATATCTCAAGAACAAATCATCGCAGAGAGTTCAGACCAGTAATAAAATATTACTTTTGATGCAGTCAAGAACCCTACTGATTTGCAAGTTTCTAATTTAAAAACATCGTGAGTTATTTGAAATTTATGATTTTATTAACATGGGAACAAGTTTTTGCTTAAATGTGCATTAAAAGGGATTTTTTTTACTGTAAAGATGTTAAACCAGCTTTGAAATATCATTTATGATGGGCATCAACATAATTAACTATGAAAATTCAACTTTGAAAACTTTGTAAGTTAGTTGAAATTTACGAATTTTTTTAATATAACAAAATAGGCAACATTTTGCAAAAACATAAATTTTTACAGATATTTTTAACGTAAAATTGTCAGACCATTTTTAATATATCATTTAGGATACTGGCATGAAACATCATTGACTAGGAATTTTCTAATTTAAAAATTTTATAAGATAGTCAAAATTTCCTTAACGTAGCATAATAGAGCAATATTTCACATAAATTTGCATTATGGGGATCGATGCATTTGAAATAGTATGAAATTTCATGAAAACTAAATTAAGAAACCGATCACAATAAAATAAATTAACAAATTAGGATAAGGTAAATGTATCAAATTGAACAATGGGTAGCCTTTTACATGGGGCATTTCAGTCTGTCACCATTTCAAACAATTGGTCAAATTCATCTCTCTTAACATAAATATGACATATAAAAAGAGCAGCCTTCAGTAAGACACTGAGAGCTAGGCACAGTGAATAGAGGTCTGTTGTGCCCAAGATTAAATATAGTATGTCTTATACTAGAAATTTATGAGAATGTATACATGATGGGGAACTGAGCATAGTCCATCTGTGCCAACCTTTTTAAATATACATATTGTGAATAAACTCATAGATAGACAGTGTACAATTCAAAATTAATTACATTAGTTTATTAAAATTATACTTAATAAATCAAGCATTTGTATAAACTACACTGCTCAATAGTGGTTTTGGTGCCTAACAATTTTAACTTATTTCTGGCTGTATTTGAGTCACTGATTCCAAACATATTTTCAGTTTTGCCCCATCAGCTCTAATTTTTCAGCTTTTCCACATTATATGCTAAAGAAACCATACTTTTAACAACGGGAAATTGGTCAAATTACTGTGTAAGTAGTGTAATTTTATGCTCATGTTACAACTAAGGGCATAAAAAGTAGCGAGCATTAGAGGTCTGCATAGGCTGAAATTTTCAGGCCCGGCCCGTTGGAAAGTTTTGCTTACCCAGCCCGGCCCGGTATGAAATCGAAAAAGCCCGGCCCGGCCCGATTCAAAAAGATGTAAAATTACAAAAAAAAAAAAAAAAAACATGCTTTTCTACGAAAAAAGATTTTTAGTATGTGTTTTGCAGAGGTTTTATATAGCTAAGCAACATAATGTTCTTTAACAAAACTGCTGAATGTTTACAAGATATTTATATATAAACGGTATTCCATTATTACAGACGTACAGAAGGCACAAAGATAGACAGAAAGTCAAATCGAAAATATTAGCATTCTTCAAACAATATAGAATATAGGAAGATATTTAAAATGGTTAATAGTACTAAAAATACACTTTCAACCACTTCCTGTTGTATACCGTAATGTATCCAAATCTTTCATGTGATCCGGTAAACAAAACTTTAATGCTAATCCAAGCATATTTGATAGAAAAGATGCTTTTGCACATGCTAAAATTGATGCTACTTTCATCCAATGCCCCGGAGAAAAGAAAAAGAAGCCTTAGAGGAAAAGTTACAGTGGAAGGATTTTTATAGCCTTCATACCACCTAAACACTACAGACCATAGAAAACAAAGCCTTATATGCAGTTTTTTCTTTTAAGATTCTTTTGTTTTTACATGTACGCAAACTGGTAGTAACATGCATATTATTTTGAATTAGAAACCATCTAATATTACTTTAAATAAAATATATTAATTTCGAGACATGTTTCAAATATTTGCGGAAAAATCAGATTGCAAACAGTCAAGCTGATAGACAATTAAATTGTAGTTGCAGACACATTTTAACAAAATAAAATTTTATGTGGCATAGCAGACTGTAAAATTATGTAAAATAAATGACTGAAAAAGTATTTTATCATTTTCCTTTTTCGTTGATTAACGAGGAATTTAGAAAAAGATTCGGGCCGGGCCGAGCTCAGGTTTAAAATTTCCTCCAGGCCATGCCCGGCCCGGCCCGAGTACACACAAAAAATATTGAGCCCGGCCCGAGCCTACAAAAAAATTTCAAGCCCGGCCCGTGCAGACCTCTAGCGAGCATATTCTCCTTTACTTCTTCCTAGTTAGGAACCTTATAGTTTCCCACAGTTGCCAACTTTGCAGCTTTAAAAATAGAAAAAATTTCTACTCTGTAATAAGAAAATTTAAAAACTACTATATTTTAAAACAATTTTAACAGGGTTCCCACGGTCCTTGAAAGTCCTTAAGAAGTACTTGAATTTCATTTTCTTTTTCAAGGGCCCTTGAAAGTACTTGAATTTTGTGCAAAGTCCTTGAAAATCCTTGAATTTTCCACTCCAATAGACGGGCTTAGCGCGAATTCTGTCAAGGCTAAACTATCTCCATCTCTACATGCGTGCGCCATTGTCTAATATAATGATTTTGTCATAAAATTCTTATTTCATTGTCTTGCTTTTGCACATAGTTTCAACTTATTTTTTATTTATTTATTTTATTTTTATTTTTTTGCCAGTCTCATACCTGTTTGATGGACTGGTCATTAATTTTGAGCAGAAAGTGACTAGACCAAGACTCAAACCTAAAAACTTTGGGATAATCATAATGATTCCAAATCTTGAACTAATCGTTTTTTGACTCTTGTAAAAGTTAATTTGGTCAATCCATCAAAAATGTATTGTGAAAAAAGGCAAAGTTATTCTAATTATAAAAAAATATTACTAATGAAAGTAGTTACTGAAGTTTTGTGTATATGCCTAGCGTTCTGCGATTTTCCCCTAGTCCTTGAAAATTTTCAAATAGGCCTTGAAAAGTCCTTGAATTTTTTTCCTTTTTAAGAGTGGGAACCCTGTTTAAGAAAAATTTGATTTTTAATGCAAAATATCTAATATTTTATAGCCAAATTTAAACATTAATAAAATAATAATAGTAAAATCCTTAAAAATTTCCTCGGTATGTTTGTAACATAATGAGAAAAAATCACAGTAATGTACTGATAACATTTCTTATCTTACATTTTGATCTACTGATATTATATATCTTCTGTAAGACAACTTATGTTGACTTAAAAAAAGAAAAAAGCAAAATGTTTCTTTTAGTTTTCTTATTTTGTTTTTTCTTTCCTTTAATTATTATTATTAATATTAAATGTAATTTTTTGAAAATATAATTTGGAAAGTTTTCCTTAACCCGTTAACAGCCGAATTAATTTTGCAAAATATATTTTGATGAGTGTTTCAATTCTAAATTAATATAGACAACTAACACTAAAATATATTAAATTAAAGAATTCTTCTGACAGTTTTAAATTTAAAGTCTATCCTCATTTGAGGACGTTTGATGTTCTAGCGAAAAAACTTCTAGATAAAAAAAATTTGAGATAACAGATTAATTTCCTATTATATGCTGACAAAGACCTTGAAAGTAAAGTATTATAATATACATTATTATCCAACTTGAATTAAGTTGATATATCTGTGCAAAAAAAACAAATTTATATACGATGAATGAAAAATCAAAAATAGCTATCCATTTGAATTAATAGCAGGTACATAAAACTTTAAGGGATCATTTAGAATGATGCTATAAACTGTCACTAAAAAGCAGAAATCATTCCAAGAAACCACAAAAAATATACGTGCTATTTTATTAGCTGTCCTCAAATGAGGACGCTGGGTGTTAATGGGTTAAAACTATACACTGTTCTACATTTTTCTATAACAAAAATTTTATAATAATCAGTTATTTTTGCATTGATTTTAATCTTTATTTTTTACAGATGAATTCCCTAATGGATCATGGCTTGGAGATCCCGATAATCCTGAATTTCGCATTAAGTGTCCTATAACACCAAAGTAAAATCCATTTTGTTTTTAGAATTTTTTTTAAAAATTATATCGATAGCCCTTTTCTTTGATTTTCATCAGAATTGAAATCAGTATAGAATTATTTATCAGTTTATTATACAGTTGAACCTCATTAATGTGAACACTGTTAATGTGAATTACTTTTAACAGGAACTGTTTCCACAATCCCCGTCAAAATGAAGATTGGTTTAGTTTTATGAAGATTAGTTACTGATAGCATGAATTACTGATAATATACCAAAACTAAATGCAAAACTGGTGTACAAACGATAAATAGACAATAAGACTTCTTCACACACCATAAATTTTAATCCAGCACAACCGGTTTCGAAAGGACGTAGCCTTCCTTCATCAGGTGCAAAGAAAACACGTGCTACTGCCTTGGAGGCAAAAGCAAGACTGAAAGCAGGGCAAAATCCAGACCCTCTATAATTGATAAAGCTATCAAAAAGTTCAGTAGGCCAACTTATAATTCTACTCTTTCCATTGATGATAAAATTAAACCTGATAATCTTGTTGTCTTGCCTTTTTATCCCCCCTTATGTTTTAAATTAGCCAAAGTTTTGAAGCGTTTCAATTTTCACGTTATTTTTAAACCTGTCAATAAATTCAAATTCCCTTCAACTAAATCCCCTGTTCCCGAGCTTCATAAGCAGGGTATCTATAATGTCCCTTGTAATAATTGTGATTTATCTTATATTGGTCAAACAAAAAGAAATCTTGAATGCCGTTTACGTGAACATTCTCGGTATGTTGTTAATCAAGAAATTTCTAAATCTTCTATTGCGAAGCACAGTTGGGAATTTGATCATAGTTTTAATTTTAAGAGTGCCAAAATTATCTTTCATGCCAAACGCATTTCCGAACTGGATTTTTTGGAAAATTTAGCTATTTACCTTAATCGTGATAAAATTGTCAATGAAAAATCTGATTCCACTTTGCTGTCTACAACCTGGAAAAATTTGTTTAATTCAATTAAATAATTTCCTTCATTATGTTTATAACATAATAATAGTTATAATTAAATAATTCTAAATAAATAAATAAAATAATAATAATAAATTAATTAATTTTATTAAATTTACTTAATAGTATAATATTAATAAAAAAAATAATAATAATAAAAATAGATAAATAAATAAATAAATCATTTAAAAAAAGAATAAATAAATAAAAATAAAATTATTGGTTATTCCTTCCCTCCCTCTTTTTGTTTTTGTGTGTGCATGTGTGTTCCTCTCTGATTGGTCCTGCATGATGCTTCCTATTGGTTGTTTGTGTTGCTCCTCCCCCTCTGGATTTTGCCCTGCTTTCAGTCTTGCTTTTGCCTCCAAGGCAGTAGCACGTGTTTTTTTTGCACCTGATGAAGGAAGGCTACGTCCTTTCGAAACCGGTTGTGCTGGATTAAAATTTATGGTGTGTGAAGAAGTCTTATTGTCTATTTACTGATAATATAAACCAATTTTTTATTCTCCTTGAGATTCATGTTAATGAGGTTCAACTGTATTAGCATTATTATACATAATAATAGTAAATAAAGTCAAGAATTTCTAGACTCCATGAAGTATCATTCAATAAAGCTTTTAATCCTTTATCTACCGCATTATGAAATAGAGAAAAAATGTATTTGGAATCCATTGTTTTTTTTTTTTTTAAGTTAATTAAGAGTACTCCTAAAGAAGAATACTTGTAAATGTTTTGCAACAAGGTTTCAGAACATATATGTATTTTAAAATTCACCCTGACAATATTATTTACACACACATAAAAGTACAAATCTTAGAATTTGATGTGCTATAATGTATGGATATAATAATAAAACAATAGCAAAATAGCATTCAAAGATATTTTTACTGAAACTTGTAAAAATAATAATAAAAAAGAATAAATAAACTAAGGCTGGATATTTTAATTATATATACATTTGATTAACTTTTCAATTAAAAAAAAAAAGATAAACACTGTAACATATTTTTTAACATTAAAATACTGGATTTTCAAAATGTTAATCATAAGTTGATTATATAAATATTTTAAAACTTCTTCACACACCAGTTTCTTGATTAACAACATTCAAGAAACTTCTAAATTTTCTATTGCGAAGCACAGTTGGGAATTTGATCATAGTTTTAATTTTAAGAGTGCCAAAATTATCTTTCATGCCAAATGCGTTTCCGAACTGGATTTTTTGGAAAATTTAGCTATTTACCTTAATTGTGATAAAATTGTCAATGAAAAATCCGATTCCACTTTGCTGTCTACAGCCTGGAAATTTTTTTTTAATTCAATTAAATAATTTCCTTCATTTGGTTTATAACATAATTATAGTTATAATAAAATAATTCTAATTAAAAAAATAATAATAAATTTTATTAAATTTACTTATTAGTATAATATTAATTAAATAAAAATAATAATAATTGTATACCTTCCCTCCCTCCTTTTTTTTTTTTTTTTTTTTTTGTGTGTGTATGTGTGTTCCTCTCTGATTGGTCCTGCATGATGCTTCCTATTGGTTGTTTGTGTTGCTCCTCTCTCTCTGGATTTTGCCCTGCTTTCAGTCTTGCTTTTGCCTCCAAGGCAGTAGCACGTGTTTTTTTTGCATCTGATGAAGAAAGGCTACGTCCTTTCAAAACCGGTTGTGCTGGCTTAAAATTTATGGTGTGTGAAGAAGTTTAAAAATATTTATATTGATTGTATGCCAGTTTTGAATTTAGTTCATAAGTTGATTAGTTTAAGAATAAAAAATTAAGAAAAATATAAAAATTCATGTACTTTTTTGCAGTTTATACAAGTTTAACTATTTGTGTAATGAAAAATATAAAGATCAACTTACTTAGAAAAAATTTTAAGTGGAAATTTTATTTATTTATTTTATTTTACATTTTTTATATTATGCAAAGGCAAATCTCAATAATTTTCTTTTCTTTTTCCCCTTCTTCTTTTCTTAGCTTGCTATTATTCACTCGGTATTTTTTTTTATTAACATTATTCATAAAGAAAGCTTAATAATTATTATTTTATTTTATTTAAAAAAAAAAAAAAAAAAGAGGTGATTCTCGTTTGAAAAAAGTTTCCACTTTAGTTATTTATGCATTTTTAACACTAGAAAGACGGAGACTTAGTGTATACCTATATTGCCCCAAAGCAGTCAAAATGACTGCATTGTGAAAGAATAACTAATGTGTAAAGAAATTTGTTTAAAATTAATTTTTAATATTTCTTATACTATTTACAGTCATATAGCAAGTTATTAGTAAGTATTAGCAATAAAAAAAATTTACTTCATTTGGAACAAAAAATAATTTATTCATTATTTGTACATTTTAAGCAAATGTAAGTTGAAATCTTTTTATGTGTACATCTTCCGCAAACATACTTTTGACATTTTTCACATATATTATTTGTTTTGTATTTGTTGCAAAGTCGTACTTGACAAAATTTTCGTTTGTTAGAATATGTTGTATTTGATGTTTGTGGGTCCTCATTTTCTGATGACTTTCTCTGTCTTGCAGCACTGTAATCGGTGGAAAGCTGTTCTGCTAATTGGAACAAGAACTGTTTTCGTTGTATTTGTATTCCTGTCGCCTCTTTGTAAAGGATCCAAGCATTTATAGCAGCCAAATCTAAAATATTGAAAAATATTTGGAGGGGCCATTTACGAGAACTCGATTTTACGGTGTATTTTCTTGCCATTTGATCCGTCATATCAACTCCAAATTTTGTTTTGTTATAAAATTGAATAGTGTCCGATAACATTTTTTTTATTACTTCTATCAATTTTCACAAATTTATGCCAGGAACTTAGAACAGCTATTCTTTTATTCGGTTTGCTTTTATATATTGTAAGGACAGAATTTTTCGATTTATATAGGAGAGTGGAAAAACGAGGCATGTTATCCTTTGTTTGTTTGGCTACTTTTGGTAGTTCTCTTTTATTTCCTCTAATAGTTCTAACTAGTGTCGTTTTTTTTGCCCAATAATTTCGTCGCAAGTGACATGCTAGTAAAGAAGTTATCGGTCGTGATATTCGTTCCACAGTTTGTGTATGGCTCGAGCAGTTTCAGAACAACGTGTTCACTGAGAAGCATTGACGATGGTCGTTGTTCGTCTTTCCCCAAGTAAGGAAAACCATTCAAAATGTACTTGCTACTAACATCTGATGCAAGCCAGAATTTGATGCCAAATTTGTTGGGTTTATTCGGCATATACTGTATAAACTTGCACCTGGCTTTTGTTGGAAATAATTACTCGGTAACTGTTATATTTTGCCCTGGTTGATATCAAGCTTGACTATTTTCAATAAACTTGTCCCATATTTCCGAAATCAAGGCAAATTTATTTGTTTGGAGGCGTCTACTTCTTTCGGTTCTTTTGTCAAAACGAATAAATTGTAGGATTTGCTTGAACTTATCTCTGGGTATAGTTCTTATAAAAAATTCGGGACCCCACTGTGCTGACCATAAATAGCTCAGTTTTAAAATTTTTGCCTCGTAGGCCCCACGAACATATAAAATCCCAATAAATGCACATATTTCCGGTAATGTCCAATCGTACCCCAAAATTCGGCGGCCTTCTTCTGTGCACTTTTTTATATGTTTGATAATATAGTAATTTATTATCAACGAGAATGCACTGACAAGATTATCTGGCGTAGCCTGTTGGCCCTTTCACACCCTTGAAAACACAAGCAGATGGTGCTCTTCCGGGAATACCATGTTCAGCAAATTTTATCCAAATAGTACCATCGGCAGCTATTTCGGTCTCCTGAAAAGTGTTTTCAGTTTCTTTATCAGAGTCGGAACTACTTAGCACCCTACACCTTTTCCTGGGCACATTGATGACACTTTCATTTTCATCGTTAGTGATCGCCTCTTCATCGCTATCTTCAGCATCAGATGTCTCACTTTGAATATAATCCGATTCATCTTCAGATGATAGTTACTCAATTCAAAATTAAAAGTCATTTGATTATTTAACATTTTCCAAGTAGTCAAAATGACTGCTTTTAGGCAATACAGGTATAACACATATATATACCAGAAATGAAAGAGGGAGGGAGGCAACTACAATGATTAATAAACGCATTTATATGTTGTACAAAAAGTCACAAAATTCTAAGAAGCTGTGTCATTATATACACAATTGTTTTTCTGACTGAAATTGAAAAGCAGTCAAAATGACTGCCTTAGGCAATCTAGTGTTAATGAATAGTTAGTTAATTGAGAAGGTTTTAACACTTTATTTATCTATAATTATACTTTTTACTACAGAAACAATGCATAATTTTTTTGCATGAGTCAATCCAACAACTGTTTATGAATAAATATAGGACCAACATATTTAAAAAAAATAATCTAAATTTCAGTTGAAACTTTGTGAATATACTTTGTTTAAAATAACATTTGTACTTTCAGAGATCTGGAATATATCAATAATCATTGTACTTCAGCTGAAAAAATGAGTTTAATGCTCCTTGATTACTTATTTCCCCGTGAAGTACAAGCTTGTTCAAATATTTCTGGCCTGGGAAAGTATAAGAAAAAACAGCTAGATCCATATAAAATACAAGCTATAATGTGTAAGCATAAATTCTATCTTGATATTAGTGGTTGAATGTGTAATTAATTTTGTTATTATTATATAATTTAAATATAATTTTATATTATGCAATTTATTGTGTTAAATTTTACATATGGTTAAAAAAAAAAAAAAAAAAATACATGTTGTAGCTATCACAAAACTTATTTTTTATTAATAAGCAAAGAGTGTTATTTATTAATAAGTATTTTGAATAAGTAAATAAATAAATTTTTAGTTTTTAAATTCACGGTAGAACCTCGATTAACCGACGTAATTGGGACCGAACCTACATCAGATAATGGACTCTTCCCAGTTTCGTCTGCTCAGTCATGTGATAGAAGAAAACGAATAATGGAATTCAATTAAATATTGTTCTTAAGAACAAAAATGTTAATATTTAATATAAAATAAAATAAAAGTAATATTGTGCATTTGTAAACAGTAGAATAGTTGTATTTGTAAATTAAATAATTTTTTAAAAACATTTTATGTGTTTATTTATTTTTAACTGTAAGAATAGATTTTTGTATGTTCTAGTGTAACTGTTACATTAACTGATCTAGCAATAAATAATACCTTCTTATTGTGGAATGTTTATGGATTATAATTTGAAATTTTAAAATGTTTTCATTTAATTTAATTGCATAAAGGTGTTACAACAAAACTGGTCTAAATGGATTTACGCAGTACATTATTGCACTGTCATTGATTTAAGTACAAAAAATCAAAATATTTAACATATTCTTCATGAACATCAATAACAAATATAAACTAAATGATGATTGTAAATGTATACAACAAACAAAAGAGGATGAATAATGATATAAAATGGATTAAAAATGATTCTGTATAAAAAAAAAATAACACAGATTAAATACGATTGATCAAAAATAAGAATAGAAAATACATTATTTCAGCAATCGCTATAGATAAACAAGACTTCGTCTGCTATTTGTTTTTCCTCTATCATGTGACCTCTGATGTCAGGTGGGAAGAGCCCATTGCCATTTCCAGATAATAGTGAATTTTTCAATAATTATCTAGTTTAATATATAACATTGTCATCAAACTGCTATTATGGCTATTTATACTGCTAAATTTATTTTGAAAGAAAAACTAACAATGATTTAAATGGAATCTTCATCTGGTGTGAGTTGGTCATTTTTATCGCACAGCTGTGTCACGAAGCTTTCTTAAAAGCATTTGTTCAGTAAAAGTTTAAAAAGAAAAATAAAGCTTTCAAAAGTGAATTTTGTTTAACAGAAAGTATCATTTTAAAAAGTTTTGGGTGACAGATGCTGAAAAAAAAAAAAAAAAATTAGGAAACCGACATTGGTTAACGAAGAGTTCCGGTTAACCCATATTGTATCAAGCATTGAAATTGCTTTTCCAGTACAAAAGTGTAGAATATCCCCTCAATAAATTTATATGTCCATTATTCTCTAACGTAAAACTTTTATAAGTAATAATGTGTTGAAAATGTAATGAATAAATCTTCAAAAATCGTCATTTTAAAAATTGAAATATATATATATATATATATATATATAATAAAGATGATCTATTAAGCATAGTAGAAGCCAAGCAACAGATAGAAGATCACTGAAACACCAATGACCAATAAGATTAAAAAAAAAAAAAATCATCAGTGGATGAAATACACTAATTTATAGAAACCATATCTATTAATTAACAGTCTGCAAAACAAACGAATCAATAAAGTAAAACAACAAATCTTAACTTAAAACCATAAACTTATCAAAATTAATGAAAAAACAACCTAAGAAACACAAGGTAGGAAGAAGGAGGCAGGCGGCAAGACTTGTGACTTGCCTGTGGGGTTACACTAGTTTTATGCCGGCAACACTCCCCCAGCCTGCCACAACCAGAACAGGAACCATATGGATTTAAAAATGCAAATTTCAAAGCAGATGAACAACAATGAAACCACGAAGCCACAATGAAATTCACCGATTGATCACATTGTGTTTAACAGTATAATTAGAACATTAAATATAGTTGACAACTCAAAAAGGAAAAAACTGAAATTTTAATGGAAAATGAAAGTTTGCATAGTAATACAAAGCAAATGCAACAAGCCATCTACTTTTTTTTTTTTTTTTTTTTAATTTAATTTCACAAACCCACCCAACCATCCAGCCTTACAACCCCACCCCACCTCCGTAATCAAACATCTGCCCACCCAACCGCCACCTTTTTTTATTGTCTTTTATTATTTTATAATTTTTTTGTTGATATACACAAGAGTGTACACAGCTTTTTTTTTTTTTTTTTTTTTGTACTGACAGAGACATGGTTAAGGATATAAAATATAAAATACAAAGTATTTAGGAAAACCCATTTTAGCAGTGGCTGTGATCAGTTTATTAATATTCTTGTTTTTAAACTTTGCAGAGCATAAATTATTAATTCGAAATAAATGGTTAATGATGATGTTTCTAAATACCGAAAGATGCAGACATGAATTAAAATGTGTAAATAAGTTTACATTAAAACAAAAATCTTGCCGTTTGTCATAGATATCTGTGTAAAGTTTATTACCATCGATGATTATTTTGAGATCTAAAAAGTTAATAGATTGATTAGTCAGAGTATTTTGAGTTAGCTTTAAATTAGGTGGATAATTGAAGGAAAAGCCATTTTGTGAGTTCTTGTTGAGATAAAATACAATAATATCATCGATGTAACGATAAAATCGAACATCATCATTGCAAATTTGCTTTTCATAATAATAAAGATAGAGATCTGCCAAAATACTGGAGCTACAACCTCCTTGTGGAATGCCTAATTGTTGCAAATAGATATCGTTGTTGTGGAAGATAAAATTATTATGGATAACAAAGTTAAGAAGTGTTTTAAATTTTTCTTCTTTAAAATTGTAAGGAAGATTAAGTTGAGCTTTATATTCTAGAAAAAGACTGTAAATGATATTACTAAGATCTGATAACTCAATATTATTGAAAAGATCTTGAAAGTCAAAAGTCATAATATTGTCTATTAAATCGAGCGATTTGATCTATTGAATTAATTGAAAGCTATTTTTAAGACAGTGTAAATTATCAACTTTGCAAGTACATTTGTAAATTTGTTTTAGAATATCCAGTAGAGCTTTATTAGCATTGTTGTTATAAGTGTTACACCCAACAGTGACAGTGCGAAATTTAATTGGAGATTTGTGAAACTTAGGTATGAGAACTATATAAGGATAATTAAAGTTATTGAAGGGAAGTTGAAGTAGTTTATAGTAATTATGTATTTTTCGGTTATTAATAATAAGGTTATTATTAGTTAAACTGAAGATGTTACTATTATTGATTGAAGAGTTTAAAATAGAGAGATAGTAGGATTTACAAATAATGGCATAATTATTAGGTGATTTGTCAACATAAGTGATCACAAAGTCATCCTGTAGTGATTTGATTGAGTTAAGAAGTACAGATTTTTTAAATAACACCAGATTTGAAGAATTGATAAATAATGCATTTTTGATTTTTTGTAACACTAAAACTTTCCATTGAGTGAAGTAGGCAATAGGTTTATTATGAGTAATAGATATTTTATAAATAAATAAATCTAGGTCATAAGAAAACTGTTGTAAGATTTGTGGAATGCTAGTTTTAACTGGAAGTCTAAATTTGGTGCCAAATTTCATGAATTTTTTTAATTGATAATTGTCAATAATATTGAGATTACCTGTGATAATGTGTTCATGGTCTCTGTCAATAAATTTTGAGAAAGAAGGATCATTGCATTTACAGGTTACAGTGTTAGTAAAAGAGGTAGACTTAGATACAGAATTATAATTGAATATCTTTCGGCCAAAAGGAAGAGGATATTTGAAGGTACGAGATAGATTTAAATCTTTAATCGGAAACAAACATTCTTTGTCATTAATGATAGACGTAATGTTAATACTGTTCAATATTTGATTTGTAAAATTCACAATTAATTGAGTATTTGTTTTAAATTTGTTGGGCTTTTTATTAAATATATATTAAACGTTAATTTAAACTAACGATAAAGACACATATGAATTTATTGGACCTTTAAATAATGCATCACCTTTAATTTGAATTATCATAGTCAAAAGAATTTATGTAAATACCACTTATGCATGTTGTTCTATTTTTAGGATGATAGTGAAATATGGGTTAAATGAGGACTGGATAATCAAGGTTCTACTGAAATTAATTTTCCAGGAATTTTTAATATATTTAATACTATTATAATTCAATATTTTTAAATAATTTTAATAAATTATTTTTTAAAAACAGAATTATTTTTTAATAACCAAATTAAATTTTCTATAAATCTAGGTGTATTAATGAAACGGGGGGGTTGAGGGGGGGGCGGTAGCCCCCCTGACACAGAATTAATTATCATATAAAACTCTTCCGAAGTCTAATTTGAATTGTTTAACATAGGTTTACATAACATCATTATCTTGCCTCTTAATCTCCAACCTGTATTTATAGTATTAAATTTCAGGGTAAGAGAAAGTCGTGTGTGACACATGACCTAATATTGCATATTAGGGCTGAACAATAACCGAAAATTAAATACCGTAATATATCCCCAAATCAGAGTTCCCATTAGAGTGTGAGATCATAAGAATCTTGCATATATATATATACATATATATATAATAAAGATGATCTATTAAGCATAGTAGAAGCCAATATATATATATATATTTTTTTTTTTTTTTCACATAAAATTTTTTACATGAGAGAAATTTGTACACTCTTCTGAGTTTTTCTTACAAACTTTGAATAAACACCATAAAATGCAATAAACTCGCAACAATTGTTTCAGGTCGAAAAAACACGCGACCCTTCATCAGGTGAATAAAGTAAGCTCGAGTACTGCTTTGACTGCAGCACTCGTGCTTACTTTATTCGCCGGATGAAACTTTATTCGTCCTGGAAGAAACCCAACCCTGGTATTTAGTGCCTAATTCAGTGATTGACGGAGAAAAAAACTGACATATTTAACCAATTAAATGTGATACTCAAATTTTAACAATAAGCTGTAAAATTAGACGTTATTAGCAATTTATAATAAATTAAAAGTTAAATATATTTCTATTCTTGCATTCTTTTTAGAAATCTCACTTTGTTTCTAATTTTCACCTTTGATGAGAACCCTGCCAAGTTAATATTGATATTAATGATATATTATGATATTTCTTTTAAGTGAAGAAAAATAAATATTTGTTACTTTTTGAAGAAAAATGAACACAAATTTAATTATATATAAGTGTAGAATGTTTCAGACAATTGTGACTTTTTTTTTTTTTGTGTGTAAATAACTTTTTTGTTCTTTACAAAATGCATTAAAAAAATGAATCGATGTTTTATATTTATTTTGATTTGTACTGTTGTTACTTTATATATTCATAGTTTGTTCTCCGTTCTTCTTATTTCATGTCATTAATTACTTAAAAATCTCATTTTAACAGTTTATTTCCACAAAATATCTTATCAGTGTAAATAGTGAGAAGTATCTGTGTCTGTCTGTACTACTGATTGCAGAGCAACAAAACTTGGCAGAGGGGTATGTGGGATTTTAGAGATGTGCACCTCATCGAGATTTTTTTTTTATTTGAATTTTTTCAATTATTTTTTATTTTATTCATTTACTTCTCTGTTTCATTTTTCTAAAATTTATTCTTTATTTCAATCATCTGCAGCAATGGCTATTACACTATTTATTGTTTATTTATTTAATTCATTCATTTGAAGAGGAAATAAAAAAAAAAAAAAAATATTTTTAATTTATTATGTTTACTGGAGTCAAATGGTAATACGGTAGTAAAAAATTAAACATATTACATTTTAAATAAAAAAAATATATTTATAACAGCTACATTTATGTATAATTTTTGTAATATAACTTTTCATTTTTCATTCATTTAGTTAAATTATTTAAAAAGATTTTTTTTTAAGTATTAAATAATATATAAATTTATTTGGGTATTGGAAAAATTATAATGTAGTATAAATGATTAAACTTAGTAAAATTTAAGTTTAATTAAAATTTATTTATTTATTATTTATTTAATTACATTTAAAGTGGAATCTACTTTTATTTTATTGGTTGTAATAAAATGGTATTATAGTGTTTAAAGAGCAAGGGCTATAAAATACATAGTGCAGAAACTAAATATTTAATAGTTGTTGAGATGCAGACATCTTTAAAATTGTAGTACTTTAATAAAAGCAGCTTCACCTGTCGTTGATAAATACCCAAATTGAAGTACCCGGGAAAGATGTTTTGCAGGCAGTGGGAACTTGGCCATGATGTAGTGCGAGTAAGGAAAAGCACTGTCGTATGTAGCAGTTACCTGAAACGAGGTTTAGAGTGATTTCAATGTCATTTTCTAGTTTTTATTTATAAAGTAATGTAATAAAAATAATGATTCGATTCTTTTGAAAATTCATTTAAATATAGTGATCAGTGAAGCAGGAGTAGCCTGTGAGTATTAATAATAATTAAAAATTGAGAAAAATGACATTATCTTAGGATGTAGGTAATTTAAGATTAAAATTAGTATAAATAAATTTTTAAGTTGATTTAGTCACACTTTAATCATTCATAACAATATGGTTGTAATTAGATTTGAATGATGATCGATTGTAGTGAGCAACATACTTAATTTGAAACCTTCATATAAATTCTATAGATATATTTTGAATCATTTTTATCTGTCAACAAATCACTACAGTTTTTTTTTTTCTAAGTATGTGTATCAATTCATATTAATTTTGTAATAATTAAAAATTGCATTTTTGATATGTAATGTCTTTGTATAAGTAACATTTTGAATAATAATAAGAATAAAATCTTTAAAAGATTCACTTTGAAGTTTTACTTTCAAAGTACAAATGTGCATGTATTTTTATACAATTTGAATCTAAAACTAGTATGTTGTGGCCACCACGAGACTTTCTTCTATATTTTCCTATACAAATTCACTCAGTAACAATAATTAAAAAAAAAAAAAAAAAAAAAAAAAAGTGGGACTTTGACAAAATTTTGGGTAAAATGTGAAAATTATTCTAAGTTTGCCAAAACACGGAAACCGTGGGACTTTGACAAAATTGGGGGGAAAATTCAAAAATTTGTTTAAGTTTGTCAGAACACGGAAACCGTGGGAGTTTGATAGAATTAAGGGGAGAGAAAAAAAAAGTGGGACTTTGACAAAATTTTGGGTAAAATGTGAAAATTTGTTAAAGTTTGTCAAAACACGGAAACCGTGGGACTTTGACAAAATTAGAGGAAAAATGCAAAAATATGTTAAAGTTTGTCAAGACACGGAAACCGTAGGACTGACAAAATTAGGGGAAAAAAGCAAAAATTAGTTTAAGTTTGTCAGAACACGGAAACCGTGGGAGTTTGATAAAATTAAGGGGAGAGGGAAAAAAAAAATTTTTTTTCTAAGTTTTTTTTCGTAAAAAGTAAAAAAAAATCGATAACTTTGTTTTAAATTATCACAGATTTATAGTTCAACCATTCGTTTTAAAGGTACTGACGAGACCTTTCGAAAGATACCCATCTTGAAAATTTTTGCCCTATATCACCCTGTTAAAAATTTAGAAAAAACGGGATGGCAACGCAACCTGTAAGACGATTTTTACCAAAAGTTGATAGGCACTAATTTATGTCAAGGTGCAACTACATACCAATTTGTATGAAATTCTGTGCAGTAGTTCCAGAGATACAGTTGCCACAAAATTTTGTCACACACACACAGACAGACATTTTCTAAAAATGGTAAAATCGTGTTCTACAGCTCTCAAAATGTGTAAATCCATCAAAAACCCGAAATCGAAAATTTTTACGAATCCAATACTTTCTTCTATTGAAGATAGAAGAAAGTAAAAATGAACTTATGTTCTAGTTATTTTGAAAGTTGCATATTAAGGTAAAAAAAAAAATTATTAAATTCTATATAATAAAGCTTTCATTATTATTATTATTATTATTATTATTATTATTATATATAGTGTTTGCAGAATTGAACAATATCTCATATGCTATAATGTTAGTTTTGAAATACATATGTAGAAGGTTCTTTAATATGTTGTATCTAAAAAATATTACTAGTCAAATATTAATGCTAAGAATTCTTCTCCAGTGTTCTAATAGCATGGCACAAAATATGTTAAATACTCTGTTAAAAATAATTGGAATTTTTATTTAATTATTTGAAATATAATGTTTCTTGATTAATAGGGAAATTATCTCATTTAACTTTGTTTGAAGTATTCTAAATGTTGTTATTCTGCTTCAGATCATGTCATGTACAAGTTTGGTATTACTACAAGTGATTGGAATCGTATCAAACTAAATATAGATTCAAAGTGCAGAACAGCTTTTCGAAGAAAAGCAAAAGGATTGCCTGTAAATATTAGAGGTAAAAAAGGAAGGTATGTAAAAAAGAATGTTACAAAATCATTACATTCCCATGAGTTGCTATGTTTTGATTATGAGGTAATCATAATTAAACTGACAGTGCTCTGAAATACTTGGTACTATTTTTCTAAGTGAAGCTTTTTTCACAATTTATAATTTAAAATTGATGATTTTGCACTTTTTTAAGCACTCCTTTTGTCCCCACTTTTAATTTTGAAATTGGAGATTCAATGCTAATCTCTCCCTACTTTTCCATTTTTTATAACTCTCTTTTCTATTATACAGCACACATATTCTTCTAATGGTGACTTTTGAAACTTTTTTTTTCTCCCTCAGAATCCTTTGTCCTTTGTTTTGTTTTATTTTCCTACAAAATTTGGCACCATTAGCACTGTCAATTAAATTATGCTCACCTTGTATTTAAAAAATTCTTTATGATGTTTATGCTTAATTTGATTTAAGATAACTGTACAAATATTGTATACTTCATGAATATTTTTGGACTAATTCTTATGTACTTTTTTAATTTTAAATACTATAACTATTACCAGTATCCAAAACCTAAATTAATTCTTTCTGTGCATGGTTATACTGTAAAAAATGCTAACTCAATCATTTTCATACTTCAAAGAATATTATAAGTGTTTAAAATGTGTCATTGGTGGCACATAAAATTTCAGTAGGGGGCACTTTTTGAAATTTTCCAGAAGAAGTAAAATAAAATGTGAACCAATTGAAGTGTATATTTAATTAGCAAAACATTTTATGTTACATTTACATGTTAATAGAATGAAAGAAATATATAAACAACCGTTATAAACTAAAATAAAATTAGTTCTGAAAAATTAAATTGTTTAAAAAATGTAAAATTTTAAAATTTTCATTAAAAAAAAATGCATTTAGTATAATTTGTTTAATGCTATTTATGTTCCCAATAATAAGTATTAAGCTTGCATAGTAAAATTATACATTTAAATGAGTAATACTTTTAAACTAAATCATTACGTAAAAGAAAAAGAAAAAAAATTCTACATGGATCTGAATCTGCCCTGTAAAAGCTAAAAAAAAAAAAAAAAAAAAAAATAGGAATGGCAAAAGAAAGCAATTCAGTTTTGTAAATTTCAGATTAAAAATAAATAAATAAAAAAGAGAAGTACAAATCATTCTTGTACAAAATGTGTGTTTTTAAATGTTGTTTAATTAAATAGCAGAGTAATAGAAATGAAAATGTATTGTGATTTAAGGGAAATTAATGTAGTTATTATAACAAAAATTTGTAAGCTCAAATGTCTGTGGAGCTTCTCATAATTGCATATTAAAATATTTTAACATTTATCTCATCAATATAAGAAATGTAATTAAGAACAAACAACAAAAAAAAAATTTAAAAAACAAATGTTTCAAATGATTATATTTTTCTTTATCAGGTACATACTTACACAATTTTATATTTATATATATAGGATTTATGTCAGCAGTCAGCATGATGACAATATGCCAATTAGCACCATGTCATCAACAAATATCTCCAAAATCACACATATGGATGACAAAATTGTTGCCTAAAATATTTTTATGTTTTTTTTTACTATTTTCTATTTGTAAAAAAAAAAAAAAAAAAAAAAAATGGGATTTACAAAATGTTTTTAAAATTTTAGAAATTCAAATCCATGCATTTAAAAAAATACACTTCTGATAAACATCAGTAACAGCTTCTATATTTAATAAAAAAGCACCACTAAACTGGCGTTCTAAAAAATATTACTTACAAACTTTGAATAAACACTATAAAATGCAATAAACTCGCAACAATTGTTTCGGATTGAAAAAACACACGACCCTTTATCAGGCGAATAAAGTAAACATACTCGTGCTTACTTTATTCGCCTGATGAAGGGTCGTGTGTTTTCTCGACCCGAAACAATTGTTGCGAGTTTATTGCATTTTATGGTGTTTATTCAAAGTTTGTAAGTAATTATTTAAAAGAGTAAAATCCGCTGTAAAAGGCACGTTAAAAATATTTAAAAGAATTTTAAAAGGTTAAAAAACCGTTAGACAACATGTTTCGTGCTTATTTACTAGCACATCATCAGGTCTCGTCAGTTAATGAAAGCCATCGAGCTTTATCTTGTTGTTCTAAGAAAGGCTGCCATAGGGTTGCTAAGTCTTTACTCTGATTCTCGTTGATGCATTTATCGCCAAATTTCCAAATCATGATCTTTTCGTATATGTCTAATGTGTATTCGGTGTGGGGGGTTGCTAGAATTTTACTTTCATCCCACTTTGGTTGGGCTTCTTTATTGTCGAGTAAAAGTTGCTTTAATGCCGTGTTTCCGTACAATGATTTAATGGAATGTTTATGTTCTTTAATCCTTTTACTCAAATTGCGCTTTGTTTTGCCAATATAATAAGATGTTATATTATTGATTGTGATGGGGATTGCATATACGCCGCCAACTTTTGTTTTTTTGTCACGATCGGATATTATCAGATTTTTCAATGTTGAGGTTTTAAATGCAATATTATATCCAATATTTTTAAATTGTCGTATTACGGGATAGAAACCTTTATTAAATGAGATTGCGCCAATAAATCTACTAGTTTCGTTTCCAGTTTTTAGATTCGTATTGTTAAGCCGGTTTATTATTCTGCGTTTCAACCTATTAAATATTGTGATATTGTAACCTTGATTAAGCATAGTCTTTTTAATTAAGTTTAATTCTTTATCTGAGGAGGATTTATAGGTGCAATGTGTGAAGGCTCTATTAATTAATGGTGTAATGGCGTTGAAAAGTAGTTGTTTAGATGTGTAAGAGTTAACAGGTGCTATGTTGAGGGGGGATGTTGGTTTGTGATAAACTTCAGTCCAGATAGTACTATTATCATGATTTCTATGTATCAATACATCGAGGAACGGTATGGCTCTATCTTTTTCTTTCTCGATTGTGAGATTTACAGAATCAAAAATGTTGTTCATATTGTTTACTAGGGTTAGAAGGCTATTATGTGTATATTCCCAAATTATGTAGATGTCGTCTACATATCTCTTACTAGCAGGCAACGCCCGCTTCGCTGGTCCCTATTTTTAAATGAATCACTATAATGAGTTCTCAAAATTGCATCAATTTTTATCACGTGAAAAAAAAGAGAAACAAAATCAGATTAGCAAAAATGTCGCACCGGGTTCTCACTGCCTTCGGTAAAAATTCCCAAAATGCTCTAACTCTTATTTCTATTATTTTCCCCTTCGCCCCCCCCCCCTCCCGTCTATCCCAATAATTTTACAAATTTGAAAATATCCGCAATCGATTTGTAAGTATCAAAAACCTCTAAGAACCAGTTTTGAACGATCTATCTCTATTTTTATTTTTTTGCCCCACTGCCCCCCCCCTTCAAACCCCTCCCAATAATTTTAAAATTTCGAAAATATCCGCAATCGATTTGTAGGTATCGAAAACCTCTATGTACTGATTTTGAATGATCTAACTCTATTTTATTTTTTTTTGCCCCTCCGCCCCCTCCCTTCCCGGCCCTCCTAAAAACTTTACTCTTTCGAAAATATCCCCATTCGACTTGCAGGCCTCTAAAACCTATCTGTACCAATTTTGAACGGCCTAACTGTATTTCTATTAGTTTTTGCCCCGTAGCCCCCCCCCTTCCCGCCCCTCTTAATAATTTTACATATTCGAAAATATCCGCAATCGATTTGTAAGTATCGAAAACCTCTATATACCAATTTTGAACGATCTAACTCTATTTATGTTTTTTTGCCCCCCCTCTCCCTCCCCCCTTCACGCCCCTCCTAATAACTTAACAGTTTCGAAAATATCCCCATTCGACTTGCAGGCCTTTAAAACCTATCTGTACCAATTTTGAACGGCCTAACTGTATTTCTATTTGTTTCTGCCCATAGCCCCCCCCCCTTACCGCCCCACCATCCTTCCCGCCCCTCCTAATAATTTTAAAAATTCGAAAATATCCGCAATCGATTTGTAAGTATCGATAACCTCTATATACCAATTTTGAACGATAACACTATTTTTATTTTTTTGCCCCCCCCCCTCTCCCCCTCTCCCCACCGCCCTTCACGCCCCTCCTAATAACTTAACACTTTTTAAAATATCCCCATTCGACTTGCAGGCCTTTAAAACCTGTCTGTACCAATTTTGAACGGCCTAACTGTATTTCCATTTGTTTTTGCCCCATAGCCCCCCCCCCCTTGTTGCCCCACCTAGGGGCTGAATTTCTAAAATTCCAGAAATTGGTTTTTAGATATTTTTATTAGCTATATTTTCGAGCAAAAATTTCACGTGTATCTATTTTTTTGTTTGAGATATATAGGATTATGCAAAATCACGTTTTACGCATGTGAAATCCCGTTTTGCCCCCCCCCCCCCCCCCCCCGTCCCCCTTGGGGACCGAATTTTGAAAATTCCAGAAATTGGTTTTTAGACATTTGTGTTAGCTATATTTTAAAGCAAAAATTTTACGGATATCTGTTTTTTTGCTTGAGATTATGTAGGATTATGCAAAATCCCGTTTTACGCATGTGAAATCACGTTTTGCCCCCCCGCCCCTTTGGGGACCGAATTTTGAAAATTCCAGAAATTGGTTTTTAGACATTTGTGTTAGCTATATTTTCGAGCAAAAATTTCACGTGTATCTATTTTTTTGTTTGAGATATATAGGATTATGCAAAATCACGTTTTACGCATGTGAAATCACGTTTTGCCCCCCCCCCCCCGTCCCCGTCCCCCTTGGGGACCGAATTTTAAAAATTCCAGAAATTAGTTTTTAGACATTTGTGTTAGCTGTATTTTAAAGCAAAAAGTTTACGGATATCTGTTTTTTTGTTTGAGATATATAGGATTATGCGAAATCACGTTTTACGCGTGTGAAATAACGTTTTGCCCCCCTGCCCCCCTTGGGGACCGAATTTTGAGAATTCCAGAAATTGATTTTTAGACATTTGTGTTAGCTATATTTTAAAGCAAAAATTTTACAGATATCTGTTTTTTTGTTTGAGATATGAAGGATTTTGTGAAATCAGGTTTTGCTCCCCTCCCCCCCCTTGGGGGGCGAATTTTGTAAAATCGCTTCTTAGTGGATGCCTACGTCATAGAACGAACATTGTCAGAAAATTTCATGCTTGTAGGTCCAGGGGTTTGGTCTGGACGTTGATAGATCACCCCCTCACTCAGGAAGTCTTCTTTTATATATATAGATAGAAGGAGGGTTTAAGTATGCTATTTGTTAAAACTGTATTCTCAATATGTTGCATGGTTATTTCACCAAGAGTGTGCTTGGTGAAATAACCATGCAACATATTGAGAATACAGTTTTAACAAATAGCATACTTAAACCCTCCTTCTATAAGAGATATGTAGACGACATCTACATAATTTGGGAATATACACATAATAGCCTTCTAACCCTAGTAAACAATATGAACAACATTTTTGATTCTGTAAATCTCACAATCGAGAAAGAAAAAGATAGAACCATACCGTTCCTCGATGTATTGATACATAGAAATCATGATAATAGTACTATCTGGACTGAAGTTTATCACAAACCAACATCCCCCCTCAACATAGCACCTGTTAACTCTTACACATCTAAACAACTACTTTTCAACGCCATTACACCATTAATTAATAGAGCCTTCACACATTGCACCTATAAATCCTCCTCAGATAAAGAATTAAACTTAATTAAAAAGACTATGCTTAATCAAGGTTACAATATCACAATATTTAATAGGTTGAAACGCAGAATAATAAACCGGCTTAACAATACGAATCTAAAAACTGGAAACGAAACTAGTAGATTTATTGGCGCAATCTCATTTAATAAAGGTTTCTATCCCGTAATACGACAATTTAAAATATTGCATATAATATTGCATTTAAAACCTCAACATTGAAAAATCTGATAATATCCGATTGTGACAAAAAAACAAAAGTTGGCGGCGTATATGCAATCCCCATCACAATCAATAATATAACATCTTATTATATTGGCAAAACAAAGCGCAATTTGAGTAAAAGGATTAAAGAACATAAACATTCCATTAAATCATTGTACGGAAACACGGCATTAAAGCAACTTTTACTCGACAATAAAGAAGCCCAACCAAAGTGGGATGAAAGTAAAATTCTAGCAACCCCCCACACCGAATACACATTAGACATATACGAAAAGATCATGATTTGGAAATTTGGCGATAAATGCATCAACGAGAATCAGAGTAAAGACTTAGCAACCCTATGGCAGCCTTTCTTAGAACAACAAGATAAAGCTCGATGGCTTTCATTAACTGACGAGACCTGATGATGTGCTAGTAAATAAGCACGAAACATGTTGTCTAACGGTTTTTTAACCTTTTAAAATTCTTTTAAATATTTTTAACGTGCCTTTTACAGCGGATTTTACTCTTTTAAATAATTATTTCGCACGTGGTTTTTAATTATTTAGTGAAACTTACAATGTCTGTGAAACAAGTCTTTTCTAGACAAAAAGTGGCATTTGCTCGCAAACTTCTACATTTGGCTTTTTTGAAAGACTGCCGTAACCTTAATCTCACTCCACATTTCATCCAAATCAAGTCTGCTAAACGTAATTTTCCTGCTTTTAAGCATATTATCAACACTGCTGAGAAAAAAATCCTACGACAATATATTCGACGAACTAGATATGAACTGGCTAATACAGAACTTAATCTTTATTACTTACATTTGGAACTTAGCAATATCCTTATGCCTCTACAATTCGATTCTATTTTGCGTACAATTGAACTGAAACAAATAGAAGATGGACGCAAGACTAAACTAAGACATAAGAAGAAGCTCGATAACCTTCTGGCTGAAGCCGGTAAATTACCAAATGATAAAAATGAAACCAACAAATTCATCAACTTAACCAATTACCAGCCTACACCTAAAGAAGTAGTCTTACTAAATCAAGGACCTAAGTTTTGCCCCGATATTGGATTGAACTTTGAGAACACCATTGCTGAGTTTGAAAACTGCCTTAATAAAATCCCCCCCTCACTTCAACCATCTCTACGTGGCTTTATAATTTGGAAATGCATACAAATACAACGGAAGGAAGAAATCAATAAACATTCTCGGATACAGCAAAAGAAGATACTCAAAAATTTGCATAATAATAAAGAACTTAGAATACTTTTAGCAGATAAAGCATCTAATTTTGTACTCATTACTAATGAAGATTTTCAAGCTAAACTTAATGATGTCCTAGTTGAACTCAACGCAATAACAGTGAACAAAGATCCAACTGATACAATAAAAAACTCTATGACTAAACTGGCAAAAGACTTTCCCGAATACAAGAAAGATTTCTACCAATTCCCCCTTTATACATCCGTACCGCCTATGTTCGTTAAAATCAAAACACATAAAATTTCAATGCCTCTCCGACCAATCGTAAACAGAAGAATATCACCAGTCTACTTTCTCGAAAAATTTATTAATAGTTTACTTAAACCGCTTATAAACGACTCGCCATACGTAACCGTTTCAAGTTTGAATTTTTTAGAAGATATCCATAAAATTAAACTACAACCTACTGCTAAATTCTACAGCTTAGATGTAAAGTCTCTTTACCCATCAGTTCCACTTAATGCAGTTAAAGATATAATTATTGACAAGTGCAATAATCACAATAACTTAAGTAAGCATGTCAAATTCATAGAAGCCAGTTTAAACCTTATATTTAAAACCAATCACTTTAGAGTTAATAACACTATTTATCAACAAACCACAGGTACACCAATGGGATCATGTTTAGCATCTACTCTTGGTGAAATAACCATGCAACATATTGAGAATACAGTTTTAACAAATAGCATACTTAAACCCTCCTTCTATAAGAGATATGTAGACGACATCTACATAATTTGGGAATATACACATAATAGCCTTCTAACCCTAGTAAACAATATGAACAACATTTTTGATTCTGTAAATCTCACAATGGAGAAAGAAAAAGATAGAGCCATACCGTTCCTCGATGTATTGATACATAGAAATCATGATAATAGTACTATCTGGACTGAAGTTTATCACAAACCAACATCCCCCCTCAACATAGCACCTGTTAACTCTTACACATCTAAACAACTACTTTTCAACGCCATTACACCATTAATTAATAGAGCCTTCACACATTGCACCTATAAATCCTCCTCAGATAAAGAATTAAACTTAATTAAAAAGACTATGCTTAATCAAGGTTACAATATCACAATATTTAATAGGTTGAAACGCAGAATAATAAACCGGCTTAACAATACGAATCTAAAAACTGAAAACGAAACTAGTAGATTTATTGGCGCAATCTCATTTAATAAAGGTTTCTATCCCGTAATACGACAATTTAAAAATATTGGATATAATATTGCATTTAAAACCTCAACATTGAAAAATCTGATAATATCCGATCGTGACAAAAAAACAAAAGTTGGCGGCGTATATGCAATCCCCATCACAATCAATAATATAACATCTTATTATATTGGCAAAACAAAGCGCAATTTGAGTAAAAGGATTAAAGAACATAAACATTCCATTAAATCATTGTACGGAAACACGGCATTAAAGCAACTTTTACTCGACAATAAAGAAGCCCAACCAAAGTGGGATGAAAGTAAAATTCTAGCAACCCCCCACACCGAATACACATTAGACATATACGAAAAGATCATGATTTGGAAATTTGGCGATAAATGCATCAACGAGAATCAGAGTAAAGACTTAGCAACCCTATGGCAGCCTTTCTTAGAACAACAAGATAAAGCTCGATTGCTTTCATTAACTGACGAGACCTGATGATGTGCTAGTAAATAAGCACGAAACATGTTGTCTAACGGTTTTTTAACCTTTTAAAATTCTTTTAAATATTTTTAACGTGCCTTTTACAGCGGATTTTACTCTTTTAAATAATTATTTCGCACGTGGTTTTTTAATTATTTAGTTTGTAAGTAATATTTAACAGCTTCTATAGTCTATCGCAAGGTTCTTCATGGTTCTGTACCAGCTACCTTGAGGCTGTTGCATTGTGGTGTTGCTTTCACATTGCACTCATGTCTAGTTTTATTTTCTTCTATATTCAATAGAAGAAAGTATTGGATTCATAAAAATTTTCGACTTCTGGTTTTTGATGGATGTTTTGAGAGGTCCAGAACACAATTTGACCATTAAAATATCTGTCTGTCCATCTGTGTGTATGTACAACAAAGATTTTATAGCAACTCTATCTCAGGAACTACTGCACATAATTGCATATAAATTTATATGTAGATGCACCTTGACCTAAATGAGTACCTATCAGGGTTAGATAGAAATTAGAAAGTGAAAGTCAGGTGTTAATGACACCTAATTATCTTTTCTTAGTTGCCATAATTTTTTTCTCAGGCAAAATTTATTTTTTTTATTGGGATCATAACAAGATAAAACTTAGTTTTTTTATTTTTTATTTTTTAAATAATAAATGTAAACACAAAAGTTAAGCATGAATACACTTACATTTTTTAAAAATTAAAAATTTACTTAAAACGGAACAAACAGTTAAATTATATGTAAAAAATTTATTATGATAAACTTGATAAAATTTATTATGATAAAATTGATTTTTTAAAAATCTGATCAAATGTCGAAAATGATGACTGGGCATTATTTCATGATTTTCCAAACTAACATTTCTAGGTGCAAAATACCCCTAACGACTGCTAATTTCGAATTCTGGTACCTATCAATTTTTGGTGTTAATTGCTCATCAGGCAGCACTGCTATAAAGTGTTTGGCTTGTAGGTGGTGCTGTTTTAATGCAATTTTCCCTGAGAAGGGGAAGGCTGTATCTCAACTTTTATGGCATGTAACTGTAGGAAATTTGATATGTATGATAACCATTACGAAAACGCATATTTAGTAAAGTAAGTAGAAAGTAAGTAAAGTAGTAGTAGTTTAGTAAGTAGATTAAAAAGGGAAAGATATGAGCTTGAAACATACAGCATATTCATAATTTATTAAATTTAATTCTGACGTTTATTTTTCTCACACTGGTACATGTATTATCATAATGTATGAAATCGGGAGGGAAAAAAAATTGACAAATATGTTTTGTAAAATCATGTGTTAATCAACCATTAATTTATATTCTGTGACTAAACAAAAAGCAGTTATTAAATCAGACTTTTTTCACATATAACTAACACTCTATTCAAAAGCAATCATTTAAAGCACTGTATTTTTTATGCTATTATTATTATTTTTAATATTCTCAAAGCAGGGCATCTGTCCAGTTTAAGCCTATGCTTATTTATTACAATATAAGAAGCTGGGAGCTAATCCTTGCAGATTGATTTAATTTTTATACTATATACTGTTGCTTGGCTTCTACTACGCTTAATAGATCATCTTTATTATATATTTTATATATTTATAAAATAAAATACAGTAGACTTCCAGAAATCCGTACTCCTAAAATCCACCAACTCCAGAAATCCATGCACTTCAGTTGATGTAACAATAAAATTTATAAATAAAGTTTTTAAGGGAAAAAAATCAAGACAGCGCTTATTTTAACAGGAATTTTTTAAAAACTGAATCTTATGAGAATCTTTTAATTGAAGTGCAGGTCTTGGAGATAAGTACCTAAATTTTTTAACACAACACTTATATTTATGTTTGAATAAAAAAAAAAAAAAAAAAAAAAAAAAAAAAAAACTGTTGAAATATTGCAAAGAAATTTTTTTTAAGAGTATATAACTTTAAATCTATATTTTTAAATTGTAATAAAATTCATTAATTTATAGTACACAAGTCTGTATTGTATCGGATGTTTATGTACTTAAATTTTGTATTTTTACTTTATGAGGGAAATTTTATTTTGTTAATTGAAATACATTTATTACTTTTTAATTACCTTTTATTATTTTCAAATATTTTACGTATATTTCATGCTTTCTTATGTCATTATAATTTTTAATGCATTATATCATTTAAAATTCTAGTTCAGAAATGTAAACTACAAAAAATACCTAAAATATACGCACAGTCTCCTCTCGTCCCAAGCTGTGTGGATTTTTGGGAATGTACTGTATTCAAGTTTTCCCCCCCCCCCTCTCTTTTTCTGGAGATATTTTGGTTGTGAAACTCTAGTCAAAGATGGTAAATCACCCAAATGGGGGGGTCTGTCTGTGTGTGTGTGTGCATAGGACAAGTTACTTATTACTTTTTAAGAATCAATTACATAATAGAATTTCTATATGTATCATTTTTTATTAATTTTCTATTTAAATAAAATTACATGCATTGTATAATTTTAGCAATGATGATATGTGATTTATGAAAGTGAATATCTGTGTAACATTTTTCTAGACCATTTTATACTATTAGAAGAGAAACTGATGACTCAAATGAGTGTGATCTATCTCCAATTCCTACAACCTTGAATCCTGGGAGGGATATTTTTAACTACTCAAACGAACAAAGATCTGATGAACATTCATTCACTGAAGCACTTCCTACAACAATTGAGAATATCTCTTCCCTTGCATTTCCCATTTCAACAAATGCTGAGGTAAGAGTTCATGCTTTTTGAATGAAAAGAAATATATTGCAAATGTAAAACCAGATAACTTTTTCTTTTTTTTTTAATTGAAAATAAAATGAATTTTTGAGCCCTTCAAATCAGACTTCTGAGCCATGGCTCAGTTAACCTATGCATTAAATCGGCATTTTATATATGTAATATTTCTATTAACCATAAAATGAAACAAATTTGGAGTAGATAACATAATTTTAAAAAAAAAAGAAAAAAAATTTTTTTTTTCTATTCTAAAATTTTTTGAAGACAGTTTTAAGAGTTGGAGTGAAGCCAGAGCCTGATTTCCACCTGTTGGGGCCCAAGGCCCAGGACGATTTTGGTGACCCCCCCCCCAACTCTTGAACAAATCAAAGTTTTTTTTAATCTAATTTGTGCACAAAGTTTGACTGCTGGTAAAAAACTTAAAGCATCACCTTCATAAGGAATTAGTTTTAACTTCTTTTGCAACAAGACCTCAAATTATTATTATTAGTATTGGTGCATGAGTAATCTTTCTTCTATGACTGTTGGAATCCACTTGCATAGAAATGTAATTTTTTACAAGGTATTCTTTCTAATACTGTTTTCTTTTTTAATCCTAATCTACCTCATTCATACCATATGAGGTCAGCGGGTATGTAAATATGAACATATGACCAAATACTACTGAAAATGTAAAGATATTTTCCATTAGGATGATAGAATGTCCCTTAATTTGTATTATATAACTGTAAGTCTGCAAGTGAAAATTTATCTGGATTTTTTGGTCTGCTGTAAAATATTATATCATTCGACCGATCTCCACAAAAACTGGTATATTTCATAATCTAGCTAATGTTGCATTTTTTAATTTAATCAGATAATTTGTTAAAAGATATTAAAAAATCCCTACTTTCAACTAAAGATTATTATCCTTAGCTAACTTTTGGTTAATTTTTTTTAAGGAAATATTTTTCAAAAATAGCATTTTTTAAATTAAAAAATTATTTTGGTGCCTCGTCTAGATAGATGTGCCCTAGGCCGAGGCCTTGTCGGCCTGTGCGATAATCAAGCCCTGAGTGAAGCATCATAGTAGATACTGATAACAATAATGAGGTTTTCAAGACCATGATCCTTAATTACTATTATGTTAAATATTAATTATTATGAATTTGTTCTAAATTATTATTGAATATAACACAATCATAAATGAAAATGATTACAGAAGATTTACAGTTCCTAGAAATTGATTGAGCTCAATGTATATTTTATGTATATAGATGTATACCCCCTCCTCCCCTGAAAGTGGAAAGGGATTACTAAACCCAAGAAAAAACTTCAGTGTCTTAAACGCCAAAGATAGAAGTGCTCCTATATATAAGTAATTAATCGGAGTGGCCTTAATTACATTGTTAAAAAAAATGCAACTTTGCAGCCAGAAATTCTCTGTAATTTGAGAAAAAAAGTCATAAATTACGGAAATAACGTATTTTTCTGTAATTACAGAGAATTTCTGGCAGCAAAGTTGCATATTTTTTTAACTGTGTATACAAGATAATTTTTCTAGCTTATGCATTGATTAAGAGACTTGGTACCTTTGACACCACCACTGAAGTAGTTTTCATATAAAAGCTTCTATTTCCATTTAATATTTATGAATTGAATTATATTACGTTTGTTCAATAAAATATATATTTAGGCAACAATTCCAGGGTTTTTGATTTATTTTTTTACGAATTTGAAATCTTTCAAATCCATCATTTAAAATTGACAAAGATTTCTGCATATTTGCTATTTAAAAATATATTTGTTATACATTTTCATATAATAAATGCGTGGTTATTTTAATAATTTATTCACCATTAAACTGTGTTTTCTGAGTTTGAATTTTTTCATGAATTCATGATTGTCAAAATGCTCTTAAGCTTCTACAGATATTTAAAAAAAGCTGTAATGTACTTTTTTTTTTTTTTATGTTTAATAGAAACTATTTAAAAGAATTAAGGATGGATTTTGCAATATCTTTAAAATAAAAATATATTATATATATATATATATATATATATATATTATTATTATTTTTTTTGAAAATTTTTGCATACTTTGAACATTTTTTCTCAAAAACTAATTAATAAATTTCAAAATCCACCCTTAATTCTTTTATGTAGTTTCTGTTAAACATAAAAAAAAATATCGTCTTTTCTTAAATAGTTGTACTAATTTAAATATTTTGAAGATCATGAATTCATGAAAAAATGCAAACTCAGAAAACACAATTTAAAGATTTCAAATCTATGCAAAATAAATTAAAAACACTAAGAATTGTTGCCTGGATATATATTTCATTGAACCAATCTAATATAGTGTAATTTATAAATATTAAATGGAAATATAAGCTTTTATATGAAATCTACTTCAATGGAGCCGTCAAAGTTCTCTTAAGTAAAAAAAAAAAAAAAAAAGGGGGGGGGGGTATTAACTGCAACTTCATAATTAATAAGCTTAGTTTAGATATTTTTTTAATTTTAATGTTAAATGACATTTTTTTATGAGTACAAAATAGTCATTATTAATAATAGTAATAAAATAAATTGCTCTTTGGAAAAATAAATTTAGCATTTATAAAATAATGACAAATTATTTAAAATTGACAAAGATTTCTGCGTATTTGCTATTTAAAAATATATTTGTTATATGTTTTCATATAATAAATGGATGGTTATTTTAATAATTTATTCCTGTACTTTTTAATAAACAATATTAAATATATATATATATATATATGGATGCAAATAGTTTTTGTGTTATCAAAATGATATTATATGAATAATAATAGCAAAGAATGTGATGTTTTATTAAATTAAAATATTATGTAAATTGTATGTTCTTTGCTCTAAGTTATGTCAGGCTATATACGAGGTGTGGCTATTAAATAACAAGACTATTGCTGTAAAATATTTTATTTTAAATTTAGTTATTATCACCTTCAATATACACCCCTCCTCTATCCCTACAATGCTTCATGTGAATTTTCCATTGTTCGAAACAGTACTGGAAGTCTTGTTCTGTGAGCTCCTGCATGAGACGTGCCGCTTTTTCTTTCACAGCTTCAACTGACTCAAATCTTGTTCCTTTTAATGTAGATTTGACTTTGAGGAACAGCTAAAAGTCACATGGGACCAGGTCAGCCGAATAAGGTGAATGGTCTAAAACTGGGATGTTGTACTTGGCTAGAAATGTCTTGACAGACAATGCAGTGTGAGCCGGCGCGTTGTCTTGATGTAGAACCCATGACTTGTTCTTCAACAGTTCGGGTTGTTTTTTCATTACTCTTTTACGGAGTTGAGCAAGCACCTCAAGATAGTAATGTTGATTAATAGTTTGACCTTCAGGAACCCAGTGAAGGGACACAGTTCCTTGAATGTCGAAAAAAACGATCATCATTGCTTTGAATTTCGATTTGCTAATGCGAGCTCTTTTAGCTTTTGGTAAAGTTGGACTCTTCCAATGCATCGATTGGTGCTTAGTTTCAGGATCGTAAGTAAAAAAACAAGATTCGTTGCATTCCCATGTTATGACTCTTTCAAGAAGTTCGGGTCATTTTTAATGGCATCTAAAGGGTTAGTACAAACATTTTCACGAGCTTCTTTTTGTTCGATTGTGAGAATTTTAGGCACCATTTTCACACACACTTTTTGCATGTTTAAATTGTTATGTAAAATTTGCCTTATGCATTTTTTGTCAATTCCTATAGTTTCAGCAATAGCACGAATTGATAACTGATGATCAGATCGAACCAGATTAGCGACTTTTTCGATATTTTCATCTGTTTTGGACGTGGAAGGGCGACCCGGGCAGTCATCATCTTCAACGTCTTCTCGGCCATCTTGGAAACACATAAACCACTCAAAAACTCGCACACATGATAAACATTCATCTCCATAAACTTGTTTTAATAAAGATAAGTTTCACTAGCGGTTTTACCAAGTTTCACATGAAATTTCACGACAATTTGTTGCTCTACTTTTACACTTATCATGTTTTTGACAAAACGAAACAAACACCTCTTACACAAACGAAGGTTACAGCCAGACTGATTTCTCTTCAAACATGGGAGGTGCTGCCAGAGCCTGACTATGCTTTTTGAAGACCCGGGACACTAATGCTATTTGGAGGCCCCCTCACCCTGCTCTAAAGAGCTTACCAAAAGTACCCATTCTCAAAAACAAAAATGAATAAAAATACTGCATTTTTAAAAATTTTTCCTCTAATTATACCTTCTATTTCCTCATTTTTTTAGCAACCTATAACAAAATCATTAGTTTTATGTTTCTATGCTCAATACAAATGAAAAACAGAAGCACATTGATCAGCCAATGTTTAGGAAATTAGTCACAGAATTTAATAATTGTTTAAGCTCTCTAATAAAATATAGAAAGAAAAATTTAATCAATTTTTGTTTCTAATAGACAGATAATGAAAAAAAAAATGTACTGTTACTTCTATACGTTTGAAAATGAGGCCCCCTAAATTTGGAGGCCCTGGGCCAGTGTCCCATGTACCCGTGCCATAATCTGGCCCTGGGTGCTGCAATCGAAAGAGAAGGCTTTACGCTGTGCAGCTGTTGGTCGTTCGAATTTTGCGCATATGTAGTTCATCTGTAGCAGCAATAGTTTCGTTATTAATAGCCACACCTCATATATATATATATTAATATAAAATTTGACTAATAACTTTCTTTTTTTTATTCTCTTCTAGACTATAGGCACAGAACAGCTTAAAATTAAAATTGTGACGGCTACAAAAGAACAGATAGAAATACTCAAGAAAAACACTTCCATTCAAATTCTGAATGTGTCTGATTTGCCCAGTTGATAGCTTTTGAAAAAATTTTTGTTCATTTTGTTTTAGATCATTATATTTTCTCTTGACTTTCTGACCACCACTATTGGATATGCACATTAACTGAAGTGTTGTTTTTTCTGCAAATGACGTACAAATCAAAATGACACAATTACTTTTATCTCATTTCTTTAAAAGTGTCGGTTATATATAACAGTTCTAATGTATGATTCATTATTTTTATTTTCCTGTTAAAATAACCTTAATTCTAATACAGTTGAACCTCAATAATGTGAATCTCAGGGGAATAAAAAATTTGTTCATGTTATCAGTAGTTCATGCTATCAGTAACTCAGAAACTAATCTTTATTTTGAAGGGAATTGTGAAAACAGTTCATGTTAGTTAACAAGGTTCGACTGTATATAATCATACAATGAAAGCAACTTTACAGTTTGCTTTTCTTTAAGACAGTCAAATAGCTAAATTGGGAAAAGTTTGTAAGTAAGAATTTTGCAAGTTTAAGGCAAAATTTTTATGAGCATCAAGACATTTAAGGCATTAGTCAGATTCCCTCTTTTTTTTCTTTACATGATGTCCAATGCTTCATTTTATGACAATATCTCATTGAAAAATGAAGTATTTTAAATTATATTTTTGAATATTACTCATTGAATATGTCACCTTTCAGCTTAGTGAGCAGGTTTTTGAAAAAATTAATTTAAATATTTCGTTTAGAGATCAAAACTTAATGTCCTGAATTTATTTAATGAAATAAAATATTTAAATTAATTTTTTCAAAAACCTGCTCACTAAGCCAAAAGGCGACCTATTCAAAGAGTCATATTTAAAAACAGACTTCAAAAAATTTATTTTGAAATGAGATAGTCTTGTAAAACGAAGCAAAAAAAAAAAAAAAAAAAATCCCGTAGGATAACATGAGAAGGAAGAAAGGGGAATCTGGCTGACGTACAGCCTTAACGGCCCTCTTCACTTACCGTCGCCAGAAGCCCGAGCCAATGTTATCCTATGGGGAAATTTTTCTTTATAAATAACTTATTAACTGATACATATTTTTAAATTCTGTTTTTACATTCAGAAAATTCCCAACTGTTAAATTGACAGACCTTTTATAAAAATGTATTTTTTTAATTTTTAATATTTTATTTTGAACTTGCAAAGTGAAAAAATTCCACATATTGAAAATTCGTATTTTGCAGCTTTAAAATAAAATACAAAAAATTAAAAAAATACATTTTTATAAAAGGTCTTTCAATTTAACAGTTGGGAATTTTCTGAATGTGAAAACAGAATTTAAAAATATGTATTAGTTAAGTTATTTGTAAAGAAAAATTTCCCATAGAATAACATTAGCTTCGGCTTCCGGCGGCATTGAGTGAAGAGGGCCCTTAAGAGGAAAAAATAAATAAATAAATAAAAGATGCTCTATATAAAGGTATATAAATAAAAGTATCCTTTTATTTAAAATAAAAAGATTATAATCAATAAAAGATTATAAATTATTCATGAAAACAGAAAACAATACTTTTGTTTTAAATGCTTTCGAGCCACATCATTTTTTCTTATTTCTGTTAATTGATAGTTTCAAAATACATTAAAAACTATCTTTTAGTTAATAAAAAAAATTTCTATTAATTTTTTATCGCAATTTTTTTGTTTCATAGTATTGACTATTTTATTATACAAATTTGGCATATATCTTTTAAACTTTGAAAATTAACTTTGTACATCATTAATTAAATGCAAATTTCATTACATCATTGTGTATGCAGTTATTTAATTTTACAGTATTAGTAAAATAAATTAAATGAGAAGAAAAAAGAAAAAAAAAAAAAAAAAAAAAAAAAAAAACTTGGAATCTTCCAATTTGTTTAATAATCTTTTTTTTTTTTTTTTTTTTTTTTTTTAAGAAGACTACATGTGTACGTAAGATTTGTTATTTATTGCTCTTTATTAAGTTGTACTTAAGTAAGTTTAAACTTTTTGTATTATTAATGTTACTGTAGAATTAGCCATTTTGTTCTTTTATGTTAAATACGTTTATATGAATAAATCATTTTATACTTTAGAAAAAAGTTTTATTACATGTGTGTGTTAACTAAAAATTCACAACTAAAGGTTAAGGATTTAGCAAATTAAAGATTGGATTATATTTTTACCCTTTTATAGATCCAGTATGCGGTAATTATTATTAGTGTATGAATGGAAAGAAAATAATCTCAAATAAGATTTACAATATACTTATTAAATTAAAAATACCTTATTAAAATCCTTATAAAATTTGAGCCTTTATATATTTTGGCGCCCAGACGGAGCCATCATCAAAGCTCGAAATGACAAGAAAATCACTGCTGGGCGGTTTGTTTATTCTTTTCTTCTTCTTCATCCTTCTCTTCACTTTGCTTTGTTTGCTGATATAGGGGTTGCCACTCAGGTGGAATAATGCTATGCTTGACGTCATTCACTGAATTGTTAGAGGTTAATATTTCAAGTGTTTCTCTTTTAAGGGCATAATAATGAGAGTTATAAGGGGCTATTTTTTGATAGTTAATTGAATTAGTGTTAATTGGTTTAATATTGTTAATTCTTGAAAAGGCTGTAGATTGTTTATTATATTTTAGGATTGATGGCCCCGTCTGGGCGCCGAAATATATAAAGGCTCAAATTTCATAAGGATTTTAATAAGGTATTTTTAATTTAATAAGTATATTGAACTCAATCCTTTTTTAAAACTTTTTAAATGTAAGATTTACAATTAAATATCTCTTCATCATAAAAAACAATCTTGCTTAAAATTTATTCATCAAAGGTTTTTGCCAATGCAGATTCTGGGGCTTCTTCAGGCATCTCATCTGCCGATTTGAGATTGATTCTTCTTTCTTGATGTAACATCCCATACTGTCTGGCACCAACAAAAGCAGAGTGTACTGTTGCACATTCAAGTTTGTTATTGTTTCACATCACAGTGCATATTAATTGTTGATGTAATTTGTAAGTTTAATTGGGCTTATAGCAGCAATGAAAACATTTAATGAATAAAGTTTTAAGGTAACTTTTGGAGTTTTAAACAAGATTAGTCTACTTCATTCAAAATGAATTTAAATTAATAATAAATATTTAGATTAAGCACAGACATATATATAATGTAAACACGTTTTTAGTAAGCCAATCAAAGCATCTTTATTCACTTATATCTATGACTGAGTAAGGCAATGGAGACTTCTTTTGATTCCAATTAATTCCTGATTTTAGACCTAGTTTAGCCATGGACTAAGGCTCCCTAGTAGTTATCTAGATTCTGTTTGCTACAGAATTGCGTGCAAAATTTGTTCCAGTTGTTTATGCTTCACCTTTTTTTTTTTTTTTTTTTTTTTTTTATTATTCTAATTAGTTGTTAGTATTTTAAAAAATAAAATAAAATAAATAAATAGAAAGAAAGACTTATCAAAAGATTGACATACAAAAAAATAAAAAAAATATTTTATTCATAAAATCATAATATGGCAATTGAAACTACATGAAGGAAATCTTTCAGGGAACAAATTATATCCACAAATATAAGACAAATTAAATAAATATCACTACGTGTTATGTATAACTTGAAGAAAAACTGCATGTTTTCTATAACTAGTATTTGAACAAAAAAACCCACATGTTTTCATTAAACAAAGATTAGGTAGTTGGGTCTATTCAGTTCATGCATGCAGGAAATTATGTTCACCAGTCACTTAAACTATTTGAATCACTTTCTGAATATTGGGTTATTCTGTGTGAAATCTCAACACAACTAAAAACCTGACCACCTCAGATTTTTATGAAATTAGGCTCATTTATTTGTTCTATAGAGAAATAACTGTATACCAGTTAATATGTCCCTATCTCTATTAGTTTTTGATTTCCAAAATTCTTGTGTTACAAATGTATTCATATTTTATTCCCTAATTGACTTAGAGGTATAAGTTTGGTATCATTAGAAAGCATTTAATACAGGCTTTGAAATGATACGAGGGCTGTCCGTAAAGTATCCAGATTTAATTTATAACTAAAAAAATATAATGGATATACATACTTCAGTTTAATCCCCTTCAAAGTATCGTCCTTGAGAAGCAACACACTTGTTGTTGCCACTCTTGGAAGCAGGATTGAAAGTCGTTCTTTGGAATAGCCAACAGCTGTTCGATCGCTTTTTGTTTGATGGTCGTCACATCCTCAAACTGTCGTCCTTTAAGTGATTTGAATGGTGCCATATTTGGTTAAAAAATTTCACATTTCCAAAGCTAAAAAAAACGCTCAAAGGACGACGGTTTGAGGATGTGACAACCGTCAAACAAAAAGCGATCGAAGAGCTGTTGGCCATTCCAAAGAACGACTTCCAATCCTGCTTCCAAGAGTGGCAACAACGTTGGGCTAAGTGTGTTGCTTCTCAAGGACGATACTTTGAAGGGGATTAAACTGAAGTATGTAGATCCATTATATTTTTTTAGGTATAAATTAAATCCGGATACTTTACGAACAGCCCTCGTGTATCACATGAGCATATTAAAAAAAAAAAAAAAAAAAAATCATCTCAAGGTTAAACATTTTGACCTTTGACCTTCAATATATCAAAAATACATTTTTAATTTTCTTTTTAAATTATATGTTGTTCCTACATTTATTGTCTATAATTATTGTGATTCAACTTGGGATCTCCATGGGATGCTGGGTTATAAATTAAAATGCAATCTCTTATCAGTATTTTCTTACTGAAATTGTAAAACATTTTAGGATGTCATTTGCGTGGGCCAAATTAGCATGTATGGAAATTCTCTAAAGGGAAAATGGTTGATTACAATGTTTCTGTAATTAATATTTATGTGATATTTAAAGAATAAAAAAAAAATGAATGATGAAAGCTGCAATCTTCTTATTTTGGAATGTTAATCTGCAGGTTGATTTGACACAGAATGACCCTATCATCAAATTCTGGTACTTCATCTTCTTAGATATTCAATGACACACTGAGATTCAGACTCTTAATTACTTCAAAAATGGACTATAGAAGCCAAGTCACCAAAACGAAAGGAATTCTTTATGTAGAAATCGTCTAGGTGATGAAATAGGCAAAAGAACCCAGGATAAGTCCAAGTAGAATAGTTAAAAAATGTATCTTCTATGGGTTAAAATCGAAAATATACTATATCAATGTTGAATTTGTTGTAGAAACATTATTGTGAATGCTACTATGGCTAGCTGCACAGAGTTCTTTGAACCCATGGATCAAAGTGTAGAAATTTTCTAACGTTTTCCAATTAACAACAACTAATGGAGGACTGAAGTGTAATGAAGAGACAAAACAATGTAAAAATCCTAGGAACTGTGAGAAAAGAAACCAGAATAGCACTAAAGATGTCAAAGTTAGCAGTGCAAAAGTACCCTACTAGAAAAGACCCTGTAGGTATTTAATAATAATAAAATCTTTCCTTATTTTTCCTCTAATACCAAGTACCAAAATAATCCACCTAATGGTCATTTAGAAAATAAACAACTTAAAGCTTTAAAGGATATTTTATTTTCTTAAACTACATGTTTCACAAACAAAAATATTTACAGTTTTTAGATTTTGCAAGCCTTTTACAACAGATTTCCAGTAAGTGTTAATAATAAGCTTAGGACTAATATGATCAAAATGTAATTACCCTGTTTCTATATTAATTGTTGGTGAATCTGAGACACTAGAATTCAGTTCTTAAATCTCTATTTTTCTTTAACATTTTGCCTCCTTTAATAACTTTAGGGGAAGTATTATATATTCCTTCATGTATTTCAGCTAGACAAATGAAATTATTAAGTCTGTCAATCTAGTATCCTTACCAATGAATCTTGCACTTCCTCAATCAAATCTAGATCCTTTCAAAAGATTATTCCTTAAATTAGGAAAGTACGGAACATTTCAAAATTTAATTTTAACACCATTGAAATTTAAAATAACTTCACTTTTACCGGTGATCAGAAAGGTAACATCATCAACAGCTATGTGCAGTGAATCATCTGAAACCTGTCTTAAACTATTAAATAAAATTTTATCTTTGCAAAAATAGTAGGAGGCTGCAGTGTCAAAAGCCCAACAACCATCTCTTTCAAAACCACTGCAGTTTGCTTCGGCAGTAAAGTTTTGACTTTAACAAGAGGTGAAGTTTCTACGAGGAGAGTTTTGTCATGTTTTAGCAGTTATCTGGAACCAACCTTTTAAACAAGATTTCCTTTAAAAACTTATTACTAGATTTTGATTAAGTTGAATTGACAATTCTTCTGATAACATTTTTTTTTTTAAACCACACCTTCAATAAGTAATTATGGACTTACTCTTAAATTTAGTACTTTGAACTTCTATTGAACATTCAGTTCTCTATCAGAAGTCCACAATTGGAATCATGTTTCTTCAGAGCAAAACTCATCAGTAATTTTCTTAAAAGTAAAATCACAACCAGGTTATTTTAAAATCTGTTGTACTATTTGCTCATACTTGCCAGGTAGACTTAAAATTTAAAAATACATATATTCATCATTAATAGATTTATCAATAGCTTTTTAACTATTCAGAAAATTTAAGAATCTTACAGTTTACAGTGTTATTGTTTCACAAAGTTGGATAAAATAGCTCATAGTTTCTGAAAATAACTTCATGCGATGACTGCTACTGTTTGGCTGAAAGTTTATTTTTAAAATGTTCCAAACATCGACTTGATTGTCCTACTCTACAACTGAACTTCTGAACTCAGATTAATATTAAGATAAATGAAGGATATTGTGTTTTGTTGTTTATGATACTCGACAGTTACATCACTAGTTACTCCCGTTTCTTCATTGGCCCACCAGCGGCCGAGCAGTTCTGCACTCAAAAGCTGGTAGACGTGAAATGCCAGCTTCGACCCCAGGTCGAGCTTGTTAGCCTAGCCATTCAGAGTTTTCTATGGTTTTCTTCAAAACTTTTGTAAATACAGGCTAGGACCCCTTAAAAAGACCCCCTCAGTCCTAGGACCCTAGTGCAGTCAGTTGGCCTTAATCTCAACAACCCCTTTTCTTCATTTAATTTTGGCTCCTTTTCGACTCAAGTCATGATAGCATAGGCATTCTTTTCTAACAGTAAAGACTTAATATCACATTTCCAGGCTATATAATTGGTCATATTGAATTTCTCAATTTGGGAAACCAGTATAACTGCCATTGTTTATTTTTAATAAGTCAAAAAATACTAGACAAGAAAAAAATCTTCATTCGAAAAACTTTAAAAAAAAAAGGTTAATAAAAAAACATTCAACATTAACAATAATTAGTATAAGTGAAAATTCAACAATGTTATAATAAAGAAATGTTAATATCATAAGTTTGATTTGACTAATATTTTAAACTTAACAATTAATTTCAAAACTTACCTTTATAAAAATTTCTCTGTATCCTAGATCTACGAAACTTATCGAATTCTTAATGGCATTAAAAAAAATCTTATTCTCACATCCTTGAAAAACTTTAGTGCAGAAAAACAAATAATAATAATAAAAAAAAGTTCAAGTAACAATGGTCTCCAAGTTGACATATAATAATTTTAAAAAAAAGTAAACTCAGACTACTATGGTCACTGGGTTGACATATAGAATGAAAAGCTTAAATTTTGAATTGCTATGGTCACCAGGTTGATATACAGTATAAAAAAACACAAGGCTTAACTTCAAAATAGATTCATTTTTACATTTGTAACTATTTAAATTTCTACAAGAGGACCTGCCTCAAAGTATGTACAAAATAAGCAGAACAACGTCTCTGGCAAATATGTCCATCATTCTGTGTGACAAGTGTCACATAGAAGTTTTTATTTTATACTGAAAATGTTTTAGAAAAAGCAATTACACTGTTAATAATTTTGCTGATAAAGTTTTTACCATATTTTCCAGCCTATAATCTGCAGGTTTGTTAAATCAGTTTTACACTGTAATTTTCAATTAATAGACAAAGCTATTTTTAAATGATCTTTTGGCTTGTTCAAATATAGCCTTGTTTGTAAATTAAATTTTTTAATGTGAAAATGACTTATGTGACCTATTGATTATAGGCCAAAAAATACAGTACATGTAATTTTGGACTTCAAAGTTCGACTGTATATATATATTTTTTTCTCTAATCGTATTTTGTTGCCAGTGGTTGCTTTTCTGCTGCCCAAGGGTTACACGTTACACAGTTGATTGGAGTATAAGGAAAAGAAATGTCTTCCACAAAATGTTCCCAGAGAGAAAGTCCCTTGGAAAAAACTTCCCCTGGAAAAAATATCCCCTGCAAAAATAAATAAATAAATAAAAATATCCCCAGAACCTACAAGATATAAGTGTCATTTCACCCTTATATCTTGTAGGTCAAATTATTGTCAAAGTATATTTATTTTCAAAATTGTAAATAAAATTATTAAAAAACATAATAGGCTTTGGTTATTACAAAACTTTCTTTTATATCATTTTATATAATAGTGTCTAAATTTGCACACAAATAACTACTTTAACTTGTAAAATCGACTTACACAACCTTTGGTTACCAAATCACTTCACTTTGCTCCAGAAGAAACAAAAAGTGAATCATATGCATTTAAAAAAAAAAAAATTGAATCTAAACATAATAATAAAAAAAAAAAGACAATGTTCGTAGTCATATTGTGCTGGATTTTTTTTTTTTATTATATTAAATATATATCTAATGATTCATACACTTTTACATGTCTTGCATTTGGAGACACAAAATAAAATTATTGTTCTAAAATATTTTCCAATCAAGTTATCTTTAAGGTTTATCAAACTTTCACTTGACATTAACTTAAAGACAAAATAAAATTATTGTTCTAAAATATTTTCCAATCAAGTTATCTTTAAGGTTTATCAAACTTTCACTTGACATTAACTTAGAACATAGCAGAATCAAGTTACTCCTTATACCTGATATAAATTTTTATTAAAATAAATAAAAGCAATAACAATAATAATAAATAAATTTGAATAAAAAAGACTTGACTGTAAAGCAAAAGAAACAGGTGTGTGTGTGGGGGGGGGGGGGGGGGGTCACAAAGCATTGCCTCTCAGAAGAAATGAGACTGATTGTGGCCCCAACAAAAATTTGAAATGTCAGGACCTATGTTTCTGCATGTTAGTCTCTAATATGTGAAATGATACAGAAAAAAGTTTTGTGATGGCCAAGACATTATTACTTTTTTTTAATATTATTATTTATCTAATATAATTTGATTTTAATTTTGAATAATAAATAAACTTCATCAATAATTTGATCTACAAGATGTAAGGATGAAATTTCGAAAAATTTGGAATTTATTATTAAGAGAGTGTTTTTTTTCAAGGGACATTTTTTTCCAGGAGACGTTTTTTTTCCTGGGCATGTACTTTTCAGGGGATATTTTTTTCCTAGAACTGCCGATTGGGGCTTCTTTAGGCTGACAATTTTTAGCATTATGTTGTGCCCCTTACCTTGTACTCATTTTAACCAGCCTCTTAAAACAAACAAAAACTGATTTTATCAACTTCACTGTCTGTTCAAAGAAAATCACAGCTATTTATATCTCGGTGTCTAAAACACACAGAATGATCAAATCTGAATAGCTAATTGCAACTTACCACAGCATAAAATATTCAACTGCTATGAGTACCCTCTGTGATGAAATCTGAACAAATGTGAAACGGTAGGGAACTGGCTACAGCAACAAGACTACAGAAAACTTTAAATAAGCTTTATTAAACAACAAATGAAAATTACTTTCAAAATGTTTTAAGTAAATGTGAGGGCAAATGATAGTTGTATGTTATCTGTTAAGTTATCCATCAGGTAGTTATCTGTACCAAGTTTATGTGGAGGGACAGAACCATGAATGCTGAGTGGTACTGCAAAATATTTAAGAGATTTATGCAAAGCTGTGAAAAGAAAGATACATGGAAAGTTAAGCAAAAGCATTGTCTTTTTACATGACAAAGGAAGACTTAACAAAGTGTGCACACCAATAAGTTTACTTTGCAGTTTTGGAGGAGCAGTCTGGCAACATCCACCATACAGTCCTAATCTGGCATCCTGTGAATTTCATGTGTTTGGAAAACTCAGAGAACATTTGGATGGAACACAATTTTTCCAACAAGAAATAGTGTGCTGTATTGTATTGTAGCATACTTCTCAATAAAGTGTTTTTTGGCCTACATTGTTCGAGTATAACTTACTTTTTGGATGCTCCTAGTAGATAGATTAAGGAGAGTCATTTTTGTTTTTAAATATTGCTAGAATGTATTAAATATGCTTAATGCAACTGAAAATGCTATTCTATAAATTTCCAATTATAGTTCCAAATGTATCGAATAACAATTAAAAATTACCTTAAATTAAATCCTTTAAAAAATGAAGAGCTAATATATTTCAGCCTTGACCGGAGTCATCATCAGAGCTTGACAACAACAAAATGCTTAGTGGCTCAATCCTTTATCTCTTTGAGCCACCAAGCATTTTGTTGTCGTCGAGCTTTGATGATGGCTCTGGTCGGGGCTGAAATATATTAGCTCTTCATTTTTTAAAAGGATTTAATGTAAGGTAATTTTTGATTGTTTTTAATATGAATTTTAATCCTTTGTAAATAAAATTATGTATCAGAATATTTTTTATGTGGCCTTGTAAACCTTAATGCTAATCATACCACATTTTACAGAAAACATGTTTTTGTGTATATAAATAATAAATGTTAATTGAATTATATATTTAACAGTATAGAGATATTAAATACACTTACAGAAATACCTTTTATAGAATATTGGAATTCTTTTGGGTGACCCAGTACACAAACCAGTGATGCTATTTGCACCATTTTGAATTGGGAACATGCCATAATGAACTTGAATAACACATATTAGTTTAAAGAAATTATATGAATATTTATGGAAGATAGACAGGGTTGCCACGCTACCTGGAGAACCTGGAATAGTCAGGGAATTCGAAAATTGACCATAAAAGTCAGGGAATTTGAATATTTTAGCCACAATCTGGAAAAGTCAGGGAATTTCATACGATGGTTGCTAAAGAAAAAACAATTTTTTCATCAATGAAGGGTCATTTTTCTGTTTTTTTTTTTTCTTAGCTTCCATGATTTTTTAAACATCGCCAGCCTTCCTTTCAGCTCGTGGAAGAAATTTTTTATTCTGCTTATAAGCGACAGATGCTATCACTGTATGTAACTTTTGTCATATATATTTTTTATGTTTTCAAGTAGTACCGTAATTATTTTGCCCTCAATACAACCAGCGCTCAATATATGGTTAGACTGGAATTTTCTTAGAACACACCTGGAAAACCCGGAAAAGTCAGGGAATTTCATTCTCCTGTTTGAGTGGCAACCCTGGATAGAGAACAGACAGACAGGCAAACTGAAGTTATAAACACTTTTCAACTTTGTTGTAAAGTGTTAATAAAAATGATAAGCAAAATTAAATGATTTGGTTGCACTTTTATTTTTGAAAATATGTAATTCATCTCTGAGCCTTCTACCAGAATGAGTAAAATAAAAAAAGTAAAAATTTTTTCTAATTAACATAATAAATTATAAACAAATAGGAAAAATAATTTAAAATTCATCAGTTATGAAGCACTTTTCAACATAGGAAATAATAATGAAATAAAATACATGATCTTAACCCATATCCTAAACGGTTTCTAAACTTGATAAAACTTAATATGTTGTGTGTAAATGCCTGCAAACTGCTTTTGCAGCCTGAATAGAAGTATATGACTAAGAAAAAGATTTTAGATGTTTTATAATTATCAAAATTAAGAATGTATGATATTAGTACAGAAAAATATTTAAGTCGCAAATTGCTGATGCATTCCGCGTATATAACCCGCGGCGGAAGGTAACCCGCAGCATAAAAAATTTATCTAAAAATAATTATAACCGAAAGATAGCCCGCATTTCTGAAACCACATGGTCAGCAATCGCCGTTTGTAATTTCCAATACCAATTGCTATTATTTTAGTAATAAGTAGGAAAAGATACAATTAATAAAGAAATAAATTTACTTACCTATAATGAAAGAGCAAATAATCATAACTTATTATTAATCTTTGTCTCTATAAAAATTACTATAAACTGGAGTAACTTCTAATGATTAGCACCTTTGTTCAATCTATAAGAAAATTATAGATTAATAATAAATTTATTTACAAAGTTCATTCAAATCCATCGAATTCGGATTTTTCTGTATCAGAATTAAAATGTTGCAATATTGTTTGGAACAGTTCGTCTTCATCATCCTTATTGTCCTCCTCATCAAATTCCTTTTTACTGTCCTCAATTTCATCGTCATTTTACATTAATAATCTAGATTTTTTTAATCCAGATTTTACCTTTTTGATAGTAATAGAGACCCAAACGTTAATACACATTCAGCTACTTTCACTAGAGATGCTTTGATTTTCTCCTTGTTCGCGATAGATACCCCGCACCAGATGATAGCCCGCAAGACATAGAAAGTCAGGTTTTATTTTATAGATTATCCGCGGGTTATATACGCGAAATTACGGTATTTTATGCATCCATCCTACAAGCTAACATGAACAAACATTTAATCTTAGTTTCTCACAATAAAGATTTTATATATTGCACCCTAACAAGAAAAGTGATACAACTCAAAAATGCAGTATTTAAGAAAAATCAACTTAACCCTAGATAACTAAGAATTCGTCTAATAGACTACTGACCCTTGGCAGTTTTGTGAATTTGAAAGGTTCCTGTTGTGCTCACACCACCTCACTCAAAGTACCTTTATAACTTGTAAAATGAGTTATCCGAAGGTGATAAGCACGGCTGTACACTTGTTACTTTTTGAAATTTGCTGTAATCATTATCTAACAGTTGAATGTTTAGTGATCATCAAAATAAATATTGAAGATATTTTGAATATTGAAAAGCCCACAGAAAACACGACTAAAAGTGCGGCGAATTTGTACTTTCTGTCCATCTAAGAAATGCAGATTGACAAAATACGTATGCAACTACTACAACAAGGCTATTTGTGGAGAGCACACTTTTAACATCTGCCAAGAGTGCAAACGATAATTTTTACTACTTTTCTATTTTTTAATTGAAATATTATAATACTTTTTTTTTAAGTTATGCTAATTTGTTTGAAATAAATAAAGGAAATATATATGTGTTTTTAATTCGAAATCTATGAGTTGAATGATTAGTTACTGAGTAACACTGATTTAAGTATAGTTATCTAGGTTTAAAGATATTGATATAACATTGACTAGTATTGACATAAAAATGACAGAATTGCCTCTCAGGCAGATAATTTTCGAGATAAGAGAAATGACACTTTTTGTGTACGCTGTGTACCAGTGGCGTATTCTCTGGGTATGCTAGGCATGCGCCGCATACCCGCTAAAAACTGTCGAAACTTCAAACATATTTTGATTAAAATAAGAAAGAAAGAATAATAATTTAACAGCTGATTTTATTAATCACTCGCTACCATCCATCCATTAGCCGTCATTTAATTTTCGAAAACTATTCTGAAAGAAAATGTCTTCTGTTACATAATATAATTCTTGGAAAACATCGTTTCCTGACCGGTTACTCCGTAATGCATGCTACTTTTCTAAAGCATACCCTTGTATAGGGATTTTTTGTTGTGTGAGGAAATATTCATTGTACTAATTTTCCCACACAAGGGGATTTCCGCTCTTTAAAGGACCCAAGTCATGCTATTCATCGGGAGCATGTCCTGTAGTTTTCCCGTACTGCTAAAGTATTAGGGATTTTCATTTTCTTATCTTCCGTGAAAGTGCTCGCATAGTCAGTGAGAACTAGTTTTTCCATTTTGTCCTTCTACTCAAAGACAAGACTGACTGAATAAATTGACGATGTTGTCAGTTCAAAAATATTATTGATAAAGTAAAATTTAATGCTTTATTTTACAATGATGTAATAAAAAAACTTTTAACAAAGAGAAAAAACTGAATTTATTTATAAATGATCATTCACAATAAAATGAAATTTGCATAAATTTCTGAAAAAATATCTCTGTAATTTTATGCAACAGGAAAGTTACTGCTTTTTTTTTTTTTTTTTTTTTTTTTCTTTTTAGCTAAATAACGCATACCAAACGAAAACTTCCGAAAGAAATAAAATTATGATCAAAATTTTACTTATGTTGTCTCTCTACATGAGTAAAGAAAATCGTCTGTCTTAAAGATAATTGTCTGTCTCTCCCTGTGTGTCTGCGTGCACTCTGGACAGTTTCACAAATAAAAATTTAGGTACCATTATTTTAATATAGTATTTTTTTAAACAGGTAAAATGAATATCAACGATTCATCAAGTGAAAAATTGCAAAATAAAAATAGTGGTATCAAAATTTCCTTTTGTAAGAACTTGGCTCTGAAGCTAAGGCCTTTGATTACAGAGCTACAAAATGTGACAGAGGTATAGCTTGGATATTGCAAATGCGCACTTCATCGAGATTTATTTATTTATTTATTTATTTTTTAAATTTTGTACCAGAATATCCCCCCCCCCCCCGTATCTCCTCAAAATTTTCCTTTTCCTAAATTTTATTCAAATTGCCTGGTTTTTATTTTTAATCATCTCCATTCCTTAGCAATGGTTACTAGCTTATTACAGTTACTACATAGCAACGCTTTCTCTATCTGGTGATGCCTTTTAAAAAACGAAGCTATCGACAGATTTTTATTTTAATTGAACAAAATAAGATATTTTATTTCAATAGTTGCCTCTTCAAAACCATTTTTTATTTAGAAAATTAAAAATTTCTTTGAAAGGGATAAATGTTTATCATTTTTTAATTTTCTTTTTTCTTTTCTTTTGGTATCAAATGTCAATATAATAAAAATAATTAAACTTATTACATTTTTAACTTTATTAAAATGTTCAACAATTAAGTTCATGTATAAGAACTATTTGTGGTCCGAGTTAAAGCGCTATCACAGGCAGTGGGGCGCCGGATCCGACATTGCAAGGAAGTATCTGCCATATTTTGCGTGACTTTAATGAATTTATATATATATATGTATAAAGTGATGTATAAAAAATTAGTGATTCAATTTCTTTGAAAATTCATTTTTATGTAGTAACCAGTGAAGCATGCAAAGCCTACTGGTTCTTCAATAAATTATAATAAGTGGCATTTAAATAAATGCTGTCAAGATAAATTCGATAAAATACGTGTGTAAAATTATATTTATGGTTTGAAAAAATTGGAAATTTACGTACTTAAATTATAAGAAATGATAACGAATTTAGAAGTAGTGCTCTTTCCATAGTTGGCTTCAGAGCATGCCCAGTATCAAATATCACGCTACGCCACTGCTGTGTACATACATATTTTTCAATGAAATAAACTCAAAAATGTCACTTTTCTTGTCGGGGTGCAATATATAGTTTAATGCAGTTTTAATCAACAGATATTGAGATATAGTGATAGGGGAGTGATAATAGCACTTCCTTCGATCGATATGCATCCAAGTTTATTCAGCATTCTTTTCCATATCATCTAACAAATTTGGTACATTTCTGTGTAATAAAAACTGAGATATAGCTTTTTTGTACATAGAAAAAATCGCAGCATAGCAATGCCACCTGTCTATGGATATGTATCCTAATTGAATTACCGAAAATTTTCATCATGGTCGTCTTAAATATCATGTTTTCTGCTGTTATGAAGAATAGAAGCTGAAATATAAAATTACTGTAAATGGAAAAAATCTGGAGTGAGCTACTCGACTTTCCGAACATTGAGTAATTAACAGTTTTGTGGATAAAGTAAAGAAAGAGGAGTTGTTAAACAAACAAAAGAGAGAAAACCATAATAGAGTGTTTGAGTATTTTTCTCCATATATTACACGATGTTTTATTTAACGCTACTGAACTTTGAGCCCATAGATCATAATGATAAATAATTTTTCGTTGTGTCCCTGTAAAAACCTATAAATGCTAGATTCACCAAAATTCTTATAGTTAGTGCAACAGTGATTTATAATATTCATATAAATTTTCAGCTCAATTGAATAAGGCGTTAAGATGCTATCGCACTTTTAAAAATTTGGTCCCATAGGCTATAATGACAAATAATTTTTCTTTGTGTCCCTGTAAAAAAATGTAAGTGCTAAATTCACCAAAATCTATACAGTTGGTGCAACTGTGACCTATAACACGTGTACAGATTTTTTGCTCAGATTAATAAATCGTTTAGACGCTATCGCACTTTTAAAAATTTGGCCCCATTAGGCCATAATGATAAAGAATTTTTCCTGGTGTCCCTGTAAAAAATCTATAAGTGCTAGATTCACCAAAATCAATAGGGTTCGTACTACGGTGACTTACAATATACGTACCAATTTTCAGCTTATTCGAACAAAGCGTTTAGACGCTAGCGTGTTCACTCACAGACATACATACACACATACGTACACATATACATACACACACACACATACACTAAGCGACAAAAAAAAAAAAAAAAAAAAAAAAAAAAGCCGCACTGCAGAAAAATTGACTTATACCTTTTGGGTTTGTAATAATTTAAAAACTAATAATTGTAACGAATAAAACTGTTACGTTTGTATAATATGGAAGTCATAACATGATACCTATGTACATTTTCGATTTAATAATTCGTTTTATTACATTCTACGAAGCATTTAATAAAAATACACATAAAATTTTCTTTTTAAACGTAATATAATACACATATACTTTGTATTCTATCATGATTTATTATATGAAATAAACAAGTGCTATGTTAATGTATGAAATAAAACTATTTGTTTGTTAGGTGTAAACAATTATTTAATAAAAATATGTATTCTGGATAGGATAATTCCGCCTTTATATGGAATTACTGCTTTAATGGGCAATTGCATAGTATTTTACAGTTTTTTAACATGAAACTCAGAAATTTCACTGTGCTAAATATCATAAATATTTTTTGCTAGTTTTTTCAAAGTTGTAGGCTACAAATTTCTAATCCCCACCCTCTTTTATAGACTAAACATTTTCGAGCGGATTGAGATTAGGACAATTTTCAGGTCTAATAAAGAAGAAATCAAACGATATTCTTTGTGAGATTTAATTTTAATTAAAAAATGTTATGATAACTTACAAAATTAAAGATGCTCATGACAATGGATAAGTAATTTTAACAACTTGAATAAAATAAATGTATCACAAGTGCCATATATAACAAGGTGCTTTATCATCTCAAAATGCTGATTATGGAAGAGTCTGAAATATCCCCAAAGTAGTCGGTCAGGTATCAATTTTTTAGTGGCCAAGTTTTATTTCGGGTAAATTGATCCCTTGAACATGAAAATTTGCCATACTCACCGAAAAATTATGCATTTTCGTATCGTAATGTACGGGAAATATGTCATTGATTTAAAAGTGCGATTTTCATTTAGTCAGTCACATTTTCGTGATCAGATCTGCTTGTTTCTGTCTGTTCGAAATAAGTTAAACTTGACTCATCAGAGAGAACAACTTCAGCCCAATAATTAATTGATCATTTTTTAATTTTTTTAACCCTTTAATGTCCTGGTTTTCTAATTCTTTTCGTTAAGAATGAATTGTTTTCAGATTTTCTGGCAATTAAACCTGCTTTGTTTAATTGTTATTTCACTGTATTTAGATAAATTATGTTACTAAGCACTTTTGCTGAATTCCTGCTATGTTCTAAATGTAATACAAGCTGATTTTTTAACTTGCGGTCATCTCGACTAAATGAGTAACGTGTTCGCCTAAGGACAAATGTGCAGTTTAAACAGCCCAAAAATATTATATCTTGCTAAAAACTAGATCACTAATATTTTGTTAACATTTAAGAATTTTGACATCCCACGTATTAAAATATTTTTTTGATTTTCGCTCTAAAATTAATTTTTTTTTTTTTTTTTTTTTTGTGGTATCGTTAATTGTCTTATTCTTGCCGTTTTTGAAATACTTTCTAAAATTACAATTTTCCGAACAATTACATCTTATTTTTAACACTTGGCTCAATCCTAAATTGCATACGGAACACAGTGTAATAAAATCTGTTCAAAAATTTACTTTATAAACAATAAAATTAGCGATTACAGGAAGAAAAATGGAAAATATCCAAGTGCGGCTTTTTTTTTTTTTTGTCGCTTAGTGTACATATATCATCGTAAAAATAGTGGAAACGGACTCAGGGGCCCTCGAAACGTATAGAAACATCAAAATCTCAAATTCGAATTTTTGACATGATTACAGTACTTTCCTCACTCTAGTGTTCGGAAAGTAAAAATCGTCACATAGCAGCACTAGTGGAAAACGAATTTAAAATATGATAAAAAATAAAGAATTAAGAAAACGAAAATTAAAACGTTGAAACCCTAGAGCTTGCCAACCAAGCATGGTTCAGTACTTGGGCCAAAAAGGTAAGTTGTGTAAAATGTCTCAGATATAAATACAATACTCAAATTCAAAGAGTACATACTTGAAGTGGGGATCAATGAAAAGCATAGTACAGAAACCATGTCAGAGGAGGGATGAAAGAGTAAAATGTGGAAATTGTATTTCTAAATAAATTGTAACCAAATTTTAGCAAAATTCGGTGTAAAACCACAAATTTTATTTAAAAAAAACTTCACTTTAAAACACGTATAAAACGACACATTTAATTAAAATCATCTATATCACATCTTGTCAAGGCCTTTCGCCCTGTGCATCAGGGCATCATCAGGACAAAGCCATTTTTAGTTAGAAGTACAGTAACAGTTTAATTATATATACAAAAAAAAAAAAAAAACAAATTACAGTTACAGTTATTATAGATGAAACAGTTGAAGATTCCTGTTTCAACTGTTTCATCTATAATAACAATAACTGTAACTGTAATTTTTTTTTTTTTTTTTTGTATATATAATTAAACTGTTACTGTACTTCTAACTAAAAATGGCTTTGTCCTGATGATGCCCTGATGCACAGGGCGAAAGGCCTTGACAAGATGTGATATAGATGATTTTAATTAAATGTGTCGTTTTATACGTGTTTTAAAGTTAATTTTTTTTTAATTAAAATTTATGGTTTTCTACAACTGACACGTGTGTTTATGATGTCTCTATATGAGATGTTATTTTATATGGAAATTCAGTGTGTTTGGGGGTTTATTTACAAGTGCGTATAAGTTTTTGTAAATATTCTTCCATTGAGCACGTATGGGGCATAACTGGATGAAAACTTCAGCATCCTTTGCTGCTGATTTGATTGTTAAAGTGGAACAGGTAAGGTATGGAATTTCAAACCATAAAATGACATACAGCTCCTTTATGACAGAATGCAAGCATGTCTTCAGATTTGCATTAAAAATCGCTTGAATTACAGCTTTATTAATGTACCACTATTTTACATTTTGAAATTCCTTTTATCGCATATACATTAACTTGTTGCCTTGAAACTATAATAAAATATCCCTAACAACACGCTTGTCCATAATACATCTTTAGGATGTCCACAGTGTGGCTTTATTTCCATAGGACATCTTGAGGATGTCATTTGGAGAAGATGTGCTGTTAGGGATGTTACCTAGAAAAATGCTTTGCCTAGTTTTCACTTTACTCATTTAATTTCTTCTTGGTGTTGGGATTTTTTTCTCCCACTATTTTATTTGTGTACTTCTGTAGGAAGTCATTGATAAGTTCATTTTTAAGAAAATATTTTTCATATTTAGAAATTTTTATTCATGAATTCATCAACCGTGAATATTCATTTTAAGTACATTGGAGTGTAAAGGTTGATATATTTTTATTTACCAACTATGTGAAAAATACCTGAGCCTAGAATCGAACTCGGGCACCTCCGCTTACCACTAAGCCACCTGTTATATCTGTGTTTGCAGACTCGGTGACTTTGCCAACAAATATTGTGTGAGAAATGCCTAGCTGGTTGTCAGCCAGGGTAGCTCAGTGGTAGAGCATCCGTGCGTTAAGCGGAGGTGCCCAGGTTCGATTCCCGGCTCTGGTATTTTTCACATAGTTGGTAAATAAAAATATATCAACCTTTACACTCCAATATACTTAAAATGAATATTTTTCATATTTGAAATTTCATGTACATTTCAGGGATTTTTTGTAACACATAAAAGGGGGGTTTAAAGTCTAGATTGAAATGGAAACTAAAGTGAATGCATAAATTTAGTTGAATGACAATTAGAAATCTTAGCTGTAATTTTTGTGGGGTTTAGTCTAAAATTAAGCTGCAGGGAGTGTTTAAAAAAAAAATCTGGAAAATATTATTGTTGAGAAAATTTAAAAGATATTTTCACATTCGTGAAGGTATTTCTCATTAAAATTAAGTAGACGTATGTTCACCCACTGACCAATAGTCATGTGACATTGTAACAAATCAAGTATGTGTACTCTCTTCAACATATATAAACTAGTATGTTGTGGCCATCACATGGCTTTCTTCTATATTTTCCTATACAAATTCACTCAGTAAAAATAACTTATTAAAATTATTATTTAAAGAAACTATCTTCCATGATAATGCAAACGATTTAGATATTAGAGAAGTAGTATAAAACTAAATATAAAAAAAAAGTCAATTTTGTTGTCAATATTACATTATTATTATTATTATTATTTAAATGAAGAAAATCGATAACTTTATTTTAAATTATCGCAGATCAATGGTTCAGCCATTCGTTTTAAAGGTATTGGCGAGCTCTTTTGAAAGATACCCATCATGAAAATTTGCTCCCCTTGAGGAGGGACTTCACCCCCAGGGGGGGGGGTGGCGAGGCTCCTACACATACAAAAATTTTTTCCCAGTTGACTATCTCTATTATAAATAATCCTTGTAAATTTCATAATGATTACTAAAAAATAATTCTCTTTATGCACATTTATACAAAATTTTGTCCTATATCACCATGTTAAAAATTTAGAAAAAGCGGGATGGCAACGCAACCTGTAAGACAATTTTTACCAAAAGTTGATAGGCACTAATTTATGTCAAGGTACAACTGCATACCAATTTGTATGAAATTCTGTGCAGTAGTTCCTGAGATACAGTTGCCACAAAATTTTGTCACACACACACAGACAGACAGACATTTTCTAAAAATGGTCAAATTCGTGTTCTACAGCTCTCAGAACGTGTAAATCCATCAGAAACCCGAGATCGAAAATTTTTACGAATTCAATACTTTTCTTCTATTGTATATAGAAGAAAGTAAAATAATACCTCTTTGGAGAAACCTTCCTTTCTGTAGAGCATCAAAATTGTGATGGCATGTCTTTGTACCAACCCTAGGGATGAGGGCCACTGTCAATTGTCTACTGCCTCTGCCACCAGATTTGTTACTAACAAGCAAACATTCAAAAGGTGTCACCTTCAAAAAGTATTGAAAAAAAAAATATATGTTATTCTACTCTTCATAAAACACCAGAAAATGAAAAAAATATCGGCTGAAATGAATTACAGCGACCACAAATTTTTTTCAAAATTAAGCATACTTGGCGATTTCACACTGCTAGGCTATTGATTTTGAGTACTTGGCGGAAAAGCAAAACACGGTTCTGTTCGTACACGGCAATCTCGGTGCTAGCAAATGTATCGTCTAATAGCGCTAAATTGCCAAATATGCTTAATTTTGATAATTTTTTGTGGTCGCTGTAATTCATTTCAGCCGATAATTTTTTCATTTTCTGGTGTTTTATGAAGAGTAGAATCACATATATATTTTTCAATACTTTTTGAGGATGACACCTTTTGAATGTTTCCTTGTAAGTCAAATGTTAAATTTAACTGGCAATCAGGGACCAATTTACTCAGTTGGAGACCCAGGGCACTCATGTTCAATAGGCCCCTTTTCCTCGTACTTTAATATTACAACAAACAAAACAAACCGCATATTTTTGATTCACGTGTCGAAAAATTTTCTCCACTTTCATTTTATTGGTTAAGAGGTTAAGACTTAACTAGATCCGATACTTGTCTATCGGATCAACGTACATCGCACCCGCGTATCTGCACTGCGGTGCATGCCTCGGATTTAGTTAGCCTTAGTAAGACTTTGGAATGCAGTATCGGTAGTATGCAGTTGTATTTGCGTTTAGCAAAAATATTGCAATTTTTTCAATGAACTGTCAGTTTCTTTGAAAGATTATACCGTTGATTTATATAACAGCGCATTAATACCTCCATCTATCGACAAAAAAAACAAAAAGCAATGATCATTATAGCAAAATTTGAAATTTTTCATTTTAGCTATTTTTTTTTTTAATGTATGGTTGAATTTCTTGGGGCCCCCTCAGTGAGAGGGCCCAGGGCACATGCCCCGAATGCCCTGCCTTAAATCAGGCACTGCTGGCAATACTGGGGAAACAGATGCTTTCTTTTTCTTTATACATCAAATTTACATTTTAACATTAAATTTAAAAGTATTAAGTACTAAATCAGATGCAGGAGTACATTATGTGAAATATATCAGCATTTAATTTCAAACACTCAAATTCCTAATCATTTACTATTTGGTCATAGGCAAGAAGGATCTTCATTACAATGCTATTGCATTTTAGAAGGAGGTCATGTACTAATTCCAACAGCTGACAGGCAAGAAATTTTAACTCTTTTAGTGTTATAGTAAAAATAATACTTCTGGCACGTAATTTTGTATAATGACTAGGAATCAACAAAGATATAGAAGAACTGGCATGTAATTGTTCTAATTGTATACATTTGAAAAATAATCTCCCAAAAGTAGAAATGCATTGTTGGAAATGGCCGTACTAATTCTATGGCGAAGAATTCACCATAAATTATTTTGGACCAATCATGGGAAAACTGTTTTTGGTTGTTATAGAATGTCATAGTAAGTGTAGGGTGACCAAACGTCTCCATTTTTCGGGGACTGTCCCCAATTTGGACCATATGTCCCCAAAAACAAAAACAGCGACTGTGAACCACATTTTCTATCGTTTGTTCCCAAATGTTCCCAATTTTCAAATTTCTTAAATATTCATAATTTTGTTACTTTTCTTTCTTTGTTTTCTTTCGTTTTATTCATAATTCATGTTGTTAAAAAAAAAATATCTATATGTGTCTACTCATATTAACTCTGAAAAACATGAAAAGCTTCTATAGTTGTATCAGAGCCTACTTAAGGAGGCTCTGGTTGTATCAACATAGTCTACAACAATGAATACTTCTGGCCACTTACTGTAAGTGGCCAGAAGTATTCATTGTTCCGAACATAACATGACCACAGAATATATACTAATAAATTTCCTCACTTTTATTTTTTAGGGAAAGGGTTTGCTATAAGTTGTTAATGATGTATACATAATGCAACGTGAATGTTTGAGTGATCAATATTCTTTACTTTTGCGACAAATTGTGAAATATGTCCAATCATATTTGAGGCACTGTCTTTGCATATTCTAACACGTTTTTTCATTAATCTCAGGTTTCACAAAAAATGTTTTGTACTACAAAGATATCAGGTCAAAAATATCAAAAACTAGTTGTTCAATCTGGTAAGTTCAATAACCAATATAGCTCTTCTTTTAACTTTTTGTCAAATTGAATTGAATAAAAAAGGAAATTTTTCACCATTTGATTTTCAGTGTCTCCCGACATATCTCCCATTCAGCTTTTAAGAATATTAGCTAACATAGAAATTAATTTCAGATTTCAGACGTAAACTTTCTTCAGATACTTTTAATATGGATAGTTTAATAATTTCTTTTCAATGATGTGACTTCTTATGTGTCACGATCTGAAGTTCTCTGTAAGTAGATAAAAAGCCTTTAACAAAGACTTATCCTCAACAGTCATTTTTGTTGACGAAATTGCTTATTTGTTCGTATTTTCGCTAACTTTTTGAAGGTATTCTAAGGCTCTTAAAACTAAATCCAGATGTTTTGATTCAATTGTCTTGTGATTTCCCATTAAATTTTGTTACATCCAGGCATGAGATTCTTCCGCGGATCCGCGATTTTCCGCTTTTATGTGATTTCCGTTAATTCCGCGTTTTTTTTTTTTTTTTTTTTTTTTTTTTTGTTGTTGTTGTTGTTCGTTTGTTTAAATCAAACTCCAATAACGATCAGTGTTCAAACGCTCCACGAAAGACTTTAGATTCTCAATCTTTCTTCATCCAAAATATAAATGTCAGTATTCATTTTAAACGTCCTTTATCAGATTTTATAACATATAAAAGAACAAAATTATTCTATATTTCTCACTCATGGAATTTTTTTTTTTTTTTTTTCTGCTCCCCCACCCTCTTTTTTTTTTTTTTTTTTTTTTTTTTTTCGTCTTTAACCATCGCCGATCAAACATTCTGCGGGAAGCCTTTTATTTTATTTTAAACTTACTTTATGATATTATAGAACCCATAAAGAAGTAGAATTGTGTTTAATATTTCTCACTCATGAACTACTCCCCCCTCCCTCCTCCCTTTCCCATTTTCCACCACCAATCAATGATTAAATGTTAATTGTTAACTTTTTTTTTTTTTTTTTTTTTTTTTTTTTTACACACATGTTTTATTGCGTCCATGTGCATTATTCTTTTAGTTTAATCTGTCACTTAAAAATATTTTGTTCCCTGTGTGCATTATTTTTCATTTGAAATAAATTTTATGAACATACACTAAGCGACAAAAAAAAAAAAAAAAAAAAAAAAAAAAAAGCCGCACTTGGATATTTTCCTTTTCGCCTTCTACAACCGCCAATTTTATCGTTTAAAAAGCAAATTTTCGAACGGATTTTATTATGTTATCATCCATATACACTTTAGCTTTGAGTCCAGTTTTAAAAACAAAATGCAATTGTCAGGAATATTGTAATTTTTGAAATTATTTCAAAAATGGTAAGAATAAGGCAGTTAACGATGCCACAAAAAGTATTATTTTTTGAAGGAAAATCAAAAAATATTTTAATACGTGAGATGGCAAAATAATTAAATGCTAACGAAATATTGATAAAAGGGTTTTTAGCAAGATATAAAAATTTTTGGCCGTTTAAACTGGAAATTTGGTTTTAGGCGGCCATGTTGCTCATCCCAGCGAGATGACCGTAATTTAAAAAGCCATTGCTTATAAAATCGGTTTGTATTACATTTAGAACATAAAATGATTCAGAAAAAGTGTTTAGCAGCGTAATTTCTTTAACTACAGTACAGCAACTATTAAACAAAGCAGATTTAAATGAGAGAAAATTTGAAAAAATTCCATTCTTCGTGAATATAATTAGGAAAGCAAGACCTCAGATGGCTAAAAAAATAAAAAAATGATTAGTTAATAATTGGGCTGAACTGGTTCTCTTTGATGAGTCAAGTTTAATTTATTTCGAGCTAAAGAAAACAAGCACACTGTAAAAAAAAACGGGTGAAAAACTGCATAATCTGCTGTAAATTTTTCGCAAGCTGAGGAAAAACAGCATTTTAGGTTTTTTACTGTAATTTGTGAAATCGTCTGCTGATGTTTTATATCTGGTTGTTCTACAGCTGCGTGCGCCATTATTTTATTATCCAGAGATTCTGACAAAAGGAAGCTGAAACTTTAAGCAGGTGAATTTTAATTCCTGCTCTTCGATTTCTGGTAAGTGCAATTTTAATTGTTTTGTATTCTTTTATTGTTATAAATGTATGAGACTTATATACTTGATTCACAAAGATCCAGTCATAAACCGTCCATTCTTTTATACAACCTATTGTATAATTATTAAGTACGATAGAAATTCTTATCATGAAATGTAAATTTTTATATTATTTATTGAGAGAAAGTACAATATAATTTTTACTTAATCAGATTATTTTGCCTACTGTATTATTTGTGAAAGTTTATAGATTTCTTGCTCTATTTTAAACACTGTTTTTATTATTGGTTCCAAACATGGAATTAGTATGTATAATACAAACGTGAATTTTAAAAGAGATTTCTAGATTTTTTTTCTTTTTTCCATCATTTTTTTTTCTCAAGCAATGTTAAACTCGTCCTATTTTTGAAAAAGGTAGTTTTAATTTCATCGATTTTCGTTTAGAGTTAGTTTTAAATTTGCTTATTTAATATTTTGTCAGGTCTTTCTTTTTAAAAATGGCGATTTTTATAGGCTTAATTTTCAGAATTGAATTTCTTCCTGAAATTATTTCTCTCTCTCTCTCTCTTTTTTTTTTTTTTTTCCCCAGTTTAAAGCAGAGATATTTAATTTATTACACTCATAGACACTACATTTAAATTATGATTTTCTTACTGTGACTTCAAGCGAAAGTTACGTTTCTATTTATTTCTCGGAAATTTTACATTAATAACATATATCTGAAAATTTAATATGAATTGGCCCATTGCATGAAAAAATAATGAATTAGTGATTGAGTTTTCTCAAAATTTTTCATACTTTTCATAATTTAAAAATATTTTTCCGCATTTGTTTTCCTTGTATATGAAACATTTTGCTCAAAATGAAGTATGAAATTGATTGCACAAGATTTTAAAATGTTTCAAAAAAAAAAAAAAAAAAAAAATTGGGAACGTCTGATAAAGATTTTTTTATATTATTTATTTATTTATTTGTTCATTTGATTGTTTTATGGAACAGCGTTCTAAACGATGATTCCATCTCACCTCAGGAAGGATATGTCTGATCACCATCATTTACGTAACTATTTTTCTAAAATATTGTGCAAAATTTGTAACAATTTCTTTTCCTATGTGTATATAAATCAGTGGTTCAGAATAATCTTTTAAACAAACTAAGATATCATTGTTCCTGAATAAATATTTTGATATGCCTTTCAAAGAAGGGGAAGAGACAATTTCTTGTTATTCGTGACAAGCAGATGTCTCTTTCTGGGTATTAAACAATTTTGAACAAAAACCTTTAATCATTTTTGTTGAAAATGAAGTACTATATATCTATTTAAAATAAATTGAAAAACTAAATAACAATGTTTATTGGGTTAATAATTGATTTATTTAGCTTGTGAAATATTCTAATGAAATGTTTATGTCATGTTAACAATAAAACTTGTTTGCTAAAAGCGTGTGTTGAGTGCCCAGGTACTGAAGCTGTTACAGCAGCAACATTTGATTTCGATGAAGAGAAATATGCATTATGTGTTATATGGGAAGATGGGGACTTAATAAAAATGCATGTGCTTTTAAGAAAATGTAAATTGAATTACGGGGTTAAAAAAAAAAAAAAAAGTGTGCCGGTGTTGGGGTTATGACAAATTGACTGCGCTATGTGCCTTGGTATAAGGAGAGCGCCCTCACCATTTTTTTTTTCCTCCAGAGTCCTAAATCATAGTTACGCAAGTTTTGAAGAAAACTACTGGAAATTCGGAACGTCTAGGCAGACGAGCGCGACCTGCGGTCGAAATTGTCACCTTACGTCTACCAGCTTTCAGAGCAGAACCTCTTGGCCACTAGTGGATCGGGTTAAAGCTGGCATTTCTCATAATTATATAAGAAAAATTAATAGAAGGAAATTATTGGGGCAAAGCTAATGATAAAAGCAGATTTTATTCTACCAATAAATTTTGATTTTTATGAAAATTGGTCAGTTTTTGGGCCAAATGAAATAAAAAATTAAATTACAGATGAAATTAAGAAGTTATCTATTATGCATAATGTTGCGTGTATACATACATATATATACATATATAGCCCTATGCTGTTTCTCTGTGTGTAATATTTTCAAAGGTAAAACACAATTCATTTGAGATTATTGTTTTCTAAATGAAATTTTTTTTTATCTCTTTTATTCCAGGTGCTTGATGAATATCAAACCGAGCATGGAAAATAAACAAAGAAAAAATAGCATTAAAGATGGAGTCATGCCCCACTTGTTGTAATTGTTGATGAATAACCTATCGAATTATGAATGGTTTTGATATGTAAATAAATGTCATACAAAATTTTTAATACATGTATATAAGTTCGTTTAAAAATTAAACATTTTTAATTGCAGTTTTCACGTGATATTGCTGTAATTATGTTCCATATTAATGTTTTAGATAATTACCTTTTAGCTTCGTTTTACATGTAAATGCAAGAATAGTATAAATAAAATATTGAATTTTCATTAAAGCTTAATAAAAAAAAAAAAAAAAAGAAGAAGAAGAAGAAGAAAAAGAAGAATGGAAAGGGGAAAGGAGGCTTTTGATTTTTTTTTTTTTTTTTTTTTTTGAGAAAATAACTCATAAATTTTCCAATTTTTTTTTTTTTTTTTTTTTTTTAATTTTCAACATATATGGTAAGTAAGTTGAAAATTTTCAATCAATTAAATTCAATATTATCTTTATTCTGCAAATAGAAAACATTTTAATTTAGTTCTTTATTTTCTTTATTTTTTTTCTTAAGTATATTTTTATAATTTTCATAATATAGAAAACATATGAAAATACAGTGTAGCATAGAAAACATAATATAAAAATTTTTACAAAATATTTTTATGCTGTTCTGTATCTAATTCTATGCTGTACCTAATAGGTATAGTTATGGAAAACTATATATGATTGAATATTTCATGTTCTTAAGCTGTATATGAGGCGTTCTAAAAGAAACAAAAGAAAAACTAAATAAATAAAACTCTGTAAAAGTTCAGTTTCTCTGCCAGTAAGGCATGAATTTATAAAAATTACACATGAAAGGGAAAGGTGTAAAAAAGAAAAAAATATGTAATAATAAGATACCAAACTCTCATAATACTTAAACTGTTCTGAAATCAGAGAAAAATTCTCAGAAATTATACTTTTACAGAGTAATTGTTTTTTAATAAAATTTGCAGCAAATGTTTGCTGTGGAATTAACAAGGAAAAATGCCATAAAGTTTACAAAATGACACTAAATCTTAGAAAAATAAATAAATAAACAAAATAACATAAAAAAATTATATAAAGTCTACAAATGTCTATATAAATATGAATAAAACACTACATATAATGAAACACTGATTTATTTGTTAAAAATATATTAAAAGTTAAAATATTAACATATGTTTCGATACCACAAGATATATTTTTCAAGACTGTTTCAACTATCACACAATCTTCGATTTTTTATATATTTTCATTTCTCATTTCAGCGCCATCTACGGATTCTTGTGAAAATTCATATTTTTTTGTTTGCTGTATTTCTAAAGTAGCTTTAACCATATTTTCGGCAAATTTATATAATATTTTATTGCACAATGTTTTTTGGAAATGAAAATTCCCATTATTTTTCATATGATAACCGGATTAAATTTTCTGTCTAAGTTTTATTATCCAGCTATCATAAGATAAACAATATAAATTTTTACCATAAAAAATACTATGTGCAATGAAACATCATAAATTTTCTAAAAATATAGTTATATCTACTGCAGGTTTACTATAGAGAAAAACTGAATTTGCCTGTTAATCAACAGATGCCAAAAAATAAAAATGCATAAAAAGTCAAAGATATAATAGAGGTATCGAAGCATATATTAATTTTTTAACTTTAAAATTGCACTTTTAGCAAATAAAACAATGTATCTGCAAATGTGCTATAAAAATTACACTTCTGCTTAAAAGTTTAGCAAGATTTGCAAACGATCAGTTTTTTTCAATTTAAAAATTTATCTCTCCATGAAATGTTTTCAAACATTGAGTATTTAAAGAACTAAGTCTTCCTCATGTTTTTCAGTGAATATAGGTTTATGACAGCATTTAAGAGGCCGGTAATAAAATGACAAAAAACAATAATGTTTGTGATTACCCTGTATCGTTGTGAACGAAATGAACTGCAACTTTAGGATCTGTTAATATAGACCCAGTTCAATTTGTGAATGAATTTGTGTGACGATAGCATGTTAAATAACACAGATATAAGCATTTGTTTTAAAGTTCAAAGAAAGAAAAAATCAACATGTTTTTTTATTTATAATATGCAGCGTTTTTAACGCAAATTATTTCCACTTTCAGATAACTTGGATAAACACTTTTAAAACAATATACAGTAATCGGATTTTAAATATCTTTAATATCTCATGAAATTTGAGCATTTTTATGAAAAACGCTTTCACTGCGCATCTGAGAAAGATTAAAAAAAAAATTCATAGGTTGAAAGCTATATATATTGGGCAACATTTGTCAAAAGGGCATTTGAATAGAGTAAATATTAAACAAATTATACAGGGGAAAAAAAAGAAAAAAAAAAAGAAAAAAAAAAAAAAAAAACGAGCTAGATTTTAGACATTTTTCAAGAGTTGAAATTTCTTAAGTAGTTCTTCACATGCCGCATAATTAATTTGAAGGTTCAATTATTTCAGCTACACTCCAAATGTACATTTTTGTGAAAAATCTCTTATAAGCTTGTAACTCTAACATCTTTATGTTTATTTACTAAGATTTGTAAGGTGATAAAGGGTTTTTCACAAAATAGAGCTTTTGCTAAGTGGATAAAATAGTTGGATCTTTACATTAATTACGCGGCATGTGAAAATCCGCTTAAGAAATTCAAACTCTAGGAAAATATCTAAAATCTAGCTCATTCTTTCTCGTATAATTTACTAAATTTTTACTCTATTCAAATGCACTTTTGACAAAAGTTGTCCAATATATCTAGCTTTCAACCTATGCAATAAAACTCTTTTTAATCTTTCCCACATGCGTAGTAAAAACGTTTTTCATAAAAATGCTCATATTTCCCGAGATATTATTTTTTTTAATTCTGATTGCAGTGTATTATTTTAAAAGTGGTTTTCCTACTTATCTGAAAGTGAAAATAATTTGCGTTAAAAGATCTGTATATTATAAATGAAAAATATGTTGATTTTTTTTTCTTTTTTAGCTTTAAAATAAATACTTATATCTGTGTTATTTAACATGCTATCGTCACACAAGTTCATCTACAAATTGAATTGGATCTACATTAACATATTCTAAAGTTACGGTTCATTTTGCTTGCTTAATGATACACGGTGATCACAAACATTATTGATTTTTCTCAATTTTTTACTGGCCCCCTAAATGTTATCTTAAACCAGTCTTCACTGAAAAACACGAGGAAGACCCAATTCTTTAAATACCCAAAGTCTGAAAACATTTCATCGAGAGATAAGATTTAAATGGAAAAAACTGATCGTTTGCAAATCTTGCTAAGCTTTTGAGTAGGAGTGTAAAATCCAAAACTGCTGTAAAAAGCAGCAGGAAAAGCAGTAAAAAGTACAATTTTACTGTAAAAGCTAAAATACAAATCAACTGTAAAAAAAATAGCAGAAAAAGCTGTAAAATTGACAAATGTGCAGTAAAAGCTAAAATACAAAATTGCTGTAAAAAAACAGCAAAAAATGCTGTATAATTTACAAAAGAACTGTAAAAGTTGAAATACAAAATTGCTGTAAAAAAACAGCACAAATTACTGTAAAATTGACAAAGCTGCAGTAAAAGCTAAAATACAAAATTGCTGTAAAAAAACAGCAAAAAATGCTGTATAATTTACAAAAGAACTGTAAAAGTTGAAATACAAAATTGCTGTAAAAAAACAGCACAAATTACTGTAAAATTGACAAAGCTGCCGTTTCTTTGGAAAAACACAATTGCTGTATATTAACAGCAAAATATGCTGGCGCCCATATTGCCAGCACTTTTTGCTGTAATTTTACTGTGGTTTTTTTTACAGTGCAGATCGGACAACGAAAATATGACTGACTTAATGAAAATCGCACTTTTAAGACAGTGACGCATTTTCCATACATTATGGTACGGAGGTGCATAACTTTTCAAACAGTTGGGCAAATTTTTATGCTCAAGAGATCAATTAACTCGAAATAAAACACAATCTTCATAAAATTGGTGCCTGACCAACTATTTTGGAGGTATCTTGGACATTTCCGTAAACAGCATTTCACGATGAAAATGTGCCTTACTATACGGCATCTGTGGTAAGTTTATTCACTTCAAATTGTCAAAACTTCCTATCCATTCCCATGAGAAACTATTATTCTGTAAGTAATCATATCTTTTTTCACTTTAAGCTAAACCCTATAAAAGATATAGTAGAATTTTTTCTTTGCCAGGCATAGAAATAGTTCTAATCGCGATTCGCTCGAAAATGTTTCGTCTATAAAAAGGCGGGGGAGAGGGGAGAGGATTCGAAATCTGCAGCCTATAACTCTGCTAGAACTAGAAAAAATTATTTATGATATTTGGCACATTGAAATTTCTGATATTTATATTAAAACACTGTATAAAACTGTGCCATTGCGCATTAAAGCAGTAATTCCATATAAAGGTGGAATTAACCCAATGCAGAATACATATTTTTAACAAAAAATTGCTTAGATCTAACAAATAAATAGTTTTATTTCATATACTAAAATATAACTTGTTTGTTTCATATAATAAATCATAATAGAATGCAAAGTGTATGGTTATTGCATTATGTTCAAAAAAGAAAGTTTAATGCAGATTTTTAAAAAGTACTTCCTAAAGTGCAATAAAGCGAATTATTAAATCGAAAATGTACATAGGTATCATTTCATCACATTGGTATTATGCAGACAAGACAGTTTTATTTGTTTCAAACACTAATTTTAAAGTTATTACAAAAAAAAAAAAAAAAAAAAAAAAAGTTTAAGTCATTTTTTCTGCAGTGCGGCTTTTTTTTTTTTTTTTTTTTTGTCGCTTAGTGTATTTGTATAGTTTTCCCCGCGCACGTTATTTTTCATTTGAAATTAATTTTATGAACACGCGTGTTTCCTCTTTTTTTAATTTTCTGCACTCTCATGCCTGTTACATACATTAAAACAGACTGATCTTAAAATGGTCAAATCGTATTCAGAAAGCCTCAAAACGTGTAAGTTCATCCAAAACCAAGAGTTGAAAATTTTTACGAATCAAATACCTTTTTTCTAAAAAAATAGAAGATATAAAATCAAAGTAATACCCAAATACGTTTAGGGTATAATATAAAATAATGTATAATATAACGCAAAATCAAGAAAGAACTAGTATGTTGTGATAATCAGAAAGCTTTGTTCTATATTTTCCTGTAAAAATTCACACAGTGCAAATTGTTTCTTATTTTCATGATGAATGCAGACGATTTCCATCACAGAGAAGTATAACACTAAATGTCGAAAAAAAGGCAATTCTGTGCCTTAGAGACGACATCTTAGAAAATGCATTTTTCAGGATTATTATTATTATTATATTAAAAATTAAAATGATATCACTTTATATTTGTTAAAGTAATTACTTATTTGTGCTTATTTTCGCTTTAAAAAAATAAATAAATCTGAATGTTTTGATTCCATGTTTTTTGATGATGAAATATTCATACCATCAGTGGATAAACTCTCGGTCACACGTGTTGTGCGTATATGAGTGATTCAAAGAATTCTGAAAACATTTCGAGGTGGCCACTGGTCAGGGAAAGTTAGGGAATCATGGAAAAATCAGGGAATTTCAGTGAGTCTGGAAAAGTCATGGAATAGTAAGGGAATTTCATGTAAAGTCAGGGAATTTTTTCAAATTTTGTGGAAATAAACCATATTTGATTATTCGTTACTGTAAATTGCTAAATTGTTTACTAATTTTGTGAATTTTTTGTGGGAATAAACAGTGAAAGTCAGGGGAAAAATCAAGGAAAATAGTGAAAAATAGTCAGGGAATTTGAAAAAGCTGTAATGTTAACCACTTGCACTTACAAAATCTAAAAATATGTCCAAATGTTTCTGTGGATCACCGATTTCACGACCTTTGCCGTAGAGTATTACAATTACATACACAAACACTGTAAAGACGAAACATTTGACGTTTTGTGGACAGTAGTGGCACCAGAAATTCCCCGACAGGGGGGCACTACATAAAGAGAGTTTATTATATGAGTATTTATCAAAAACTGCAATACTGTTAATAATATTACTGTTAATATTTGTACCATTCCATTTGTTAGTACTCCTCGTGGTTTTGGAGATCATTGTGTCACAGACAACCATTTTCTAAAAATATCGTGGCCAAAACGTGTTCTGGACCTCTCAAAACGTGTATATTCATGGAAAATTGAAAGCTGAAAATTTTTACGAATCCAATACTTTCTTCTATTGAATGTATTGGATATAGAATGGAATATTGGATGTACTATATAGGATGGATAACTGGGGGATGTATAATTGGATATATGATGTCTGAATATAGAATGGAAAAACTGCAATGCTCCAAATTTGTAAAAGTAAAGAAAAATGCTGGTAAAAGTAGAAAAACTGAAAAAATTTGTATTTGTTCCCCCGAGAGATTTTAGGAGTATGCCCCGATGGGGGGTCACAGACTCCCCGACGGGAGGGCCTGTGCCCCCCGGCCCCCTAGCTGGCGCCACCCCTGTTTGTGGAATATCTAAACAAATACTTTATGGATTTTCTTGGTACTTGATGGATGTAAAGAGCATTGTTATATCATATGAATTTCAGTGAAGGTTATGTCTTGCAGTAGGCAAAAAGGGGCACCAGTAACAAATGACAGAAAAAAAAAAGTATTGTTTGGTCCCTGTCAAAAATGCTTAAAATGCGTTGTAGCTGTAGTTTGTAATTATAAAAATTCAATGATAATTTAAAATATATATTTAAAATTAATTATTTAATTGAGAAACTTACAAAAATTGATTTTTACTTTCTTCTATATTTAATAGAAGAAAGTATTGGATTCGTAAAAATTTTCGACCTCGGGTTTTTGATGGATTTACACATTTTGAGAGCTGTAGAATACGATTTGACCATTTTTAGAAAATGTCTGTCTGTCTGTGTGTGTGTGACAAAATTTTGTGGTGACTGTATCTCAGGTACTACTGCACAGAATTTCATACAAATCGGTATGTAGTTGCACCTTGACATAAATTAGTGCCTATCAACTTTTGGTAAAAATTGTCTTACAGGTTGCGTTACCATCCCGTTTTTTCTTAAATTTTTAACATGGTGGTATAGGACAAAATTTTGTATAAATGTGCTTTAAGAGAATTTTTTTTTAATAATCATTATGAAATTTAAAAGAATTATATGCAATAGAGATAGTCAACTGGGAAAAAAAAAATGTGTACGTAGGAGCCTCGCCTCCCTCCTGGGGGGAAAGTTCCCCCTTGAGGGGAGTAAATTTCATGATGGGTATCTTTCAAAAAAGCTCGTCAATACCTTTAAAACGATTGGTTGAACCGTCGATCTGCGATAATTTAAAATAAAGCTATCATTTTTTTTCTATTCTAACAAAAAATAAAATAAATAAATAAATAATATATATATATATATATATATATATTTTAAATGCAATATTGAGAATAAAATTGACTTTGTTTTTGAATATTTAGTGTTATACTACTTCTCTAATATGGAAATCACCTGCATTATCATAGAAGATAATTTTTTAAATAATAATTTTAATAAATTATTTTTACTAAGTGAATTTGTATAGAAAAATATAGAAGAAAGTCATGTGGTGGCCACAACATACTAGTTTGTGTGTGTGTGTGTGTGTGCATGCAGTTAATTTTACATTCTTATAACTATTGTATGAACATAACATTCTCATACATCTTATAATACATGCAATACTCATAGGTAATTACATTCAAAACATGAAAATATACACCATACATATAATGCATTTATACGATGCATACAAGAATAATGCACACAAAGAATGCTTCTTGCAAATCAAAATAATAGTGGTCACATTCTCACTTGGAAAATTGTCTGTAACTGAAGTGTTCTATATGTTTTTAGCAACAAATTTTTCTCAATACATGAAAATGTTAGCAGTTATACCATTTGTAAAGAAAGAAGAAACATAATTATGAACTTATAGTTTCTTTTACATTGAATTTATTCTAATTTTCATGCTATTCTGGAAAAAAATTCATGGCCTATGCGTAACGTACGAATTTTCTTGCTTCTTCTGTTGACAAATCGAAACTGAAAGCAATCATACAATACCTGAATTACTCAACCTTTGTTATATATTACTAAACTGAGAATAAAAAAGCAAAACTGTTACATCTTGCCTAAAAATGATACAAGAAGGTGGAAGAAGAGAAAAAAAAAAAAAAAAAAATCTGCTAACAGCTCAAGGCTAGTGATACATTCCTTAATGACCTTGGCTTATGTTCGAATTACAGGTAACCAGATGACTTCATTTTTATAGTCTTTCAAGGATTTTTTTCTTTTTTGAAATTCATCGTAATAAACTTGTATCAACACGTGATAGAGGTACGTAGCACGGTTTTATGTAGTGTTTCATCAATTTTATTATTATTATTATTTAACATTTCTAATAGCCGAAATATTTTGAAAAAATTCTTAATCCTGTTGCTGCGATCAAATCCATTTCGACGGATGTACATGAAAATTCGTATTTTAGGTCCAACACTTTCGAGAAAAAACAATGGAATTGTCACACTAAGGGTCCGCTTCAGTCACCGCCGCCGGAAGCCAAAGCTAATGTTATTCTATGGGAAATTTTTCTTTACAAATAACTTATTAACTAATACATATTTTTAAATTCTGTTTTCACATTCTGAAAGTTCCCAGCTGTTAAATGGACGGACCTTTTTTAAAAAAATATTTTTTAAATTTTTTGTATTTTATTTTGAAGCTGCAAAATATGAATTTTCAATGTGTGAAATTTTATTATTTTGCAATTTCGAAATAAAATATTAAAAATTTAAAAAAAATACATTTTTAAAAACGGTCCGTCCATTTAATAGCTGGGAGTTTTCTGAATGTGAAAACAGAATTTAATAATATGTACTAGCGAGCTTCGCCCGCTAGCGGGTCAGTATTTTCAAATGAATCACTAAAATTAATGAATCACTAACAGTAACTTTTAGTGTCAAGAAAAGAAATAGAAAAAAAAATCATTTCTGATTGGGTAAAAAGTCCGCCCGGGTTCCCACTGCCTTCGGCAGCGCTGCCCCGTGCGCGCTGCGCGCGCGTATTCCTTCCCTGACCCTTCGTGCCCCCCCCCTCAAAAAAAAAAATTCTGATCGGGTAAAAACTCACACCGGGTCCCCACTGCCTTCGGCAGCGCAGACCCATGCGCGCTGCGCGCGCACGTGTGAGAGTATACGTGCACTGCGCGCACATATTCCTTCTCAAATCAAATTTTTATTCTTAAAAGAAAATTTAAAAAATCATTTCTCATCGGGTACAAAGTCGGACCGGGTCCTCACTGCCTACGGCAGCGCAGTCCCGTACGCGCTGCGCGCGCTCAAGTTAAGGAATACACGCGCTGCGCGCGTATTCCTTCCCTGATCCTTCGTGCCTCCTAAAAAAATCATTTCTGATCGGGTAAAAACTCACACCGTGTCCCCACTGCGTTCGGCAGCGCAGACCCATGCGCGCTGCCCGCGCACGTGTGAAGGTATACGCGCGCTACGCGCACATATTCCTTCTCAAATCAAATTTTTATTTTTAAGAAAAGAAAATGAAAAAAAATCATTTCTCATCGGTTAAAAAGTCGGACCGAGTCCCCACTGCCTTCGGCAGCGCTGTCCCGTGCGTGCGGTACACGCCTATATCTTCCCCACCCTTTCAGCCCTTCCTAATTAACCTACATATACCAATTTTGAACGGTCTAACTGAATTAGCTGAGATGCAAAAAAAAAAAACCTAATCAGAACACCTCAAAACGTGTAAATCTGGTGAAAACTTTCGATAATATAAAAAAACTTTAAAATATCTTTCGAGTGATGTATTAAAGATAATTGAATCATAATTAGAAATTGAAATATTGAAATTTGAAAATATTACAGCGGCATCTGGCGGTACAAATTTCTGTAATCTACTATTCGATTCCAAATCAACAAAGCTATCTAATGATGTATTACTTATGAAATTATTTTAATTAGTAGCTGAGATACAAAAGAAAACCGATTCAGGAGACCTCAAAACGTGTAAATGAAGCGAAATCTTGAATCCCACTTTCGATAATATAAAAGTACTTTAAAATATCTTTCGAATGATGCATTAAAAATAATTTAATCATAGTTAGAATTTGAAATACGCGTATCAGAATAAAATTTAATTTGCAATTAAATTGTACATTTTTTATTTATTCTGTAAACCCGGTGAAATTTAACTGCAACTTTGTCTTGTGATGTTAAAAGTGTGTAGCATGTTTGAAATAATCTTGAAGAAAATTGAAGCATTTTGAAATTTGCAATTTTTATTTCCAGTATAAAATCAGTAAAGCAGGAAGTAAAATCTATTTATTCTTTTGCCTGGCGCCATGGGAACCGAAATACGTCTAGAAGGAAATTAATAAAACTCTTGTGATTTGTTGCCACCTTTTTTTCATACTTTAGTTAATTTTAAAAAATCTAATTGTCCGATCGATAAGCCGTTTAAACCATCGGATTAAGAAAAAAAAGCCCTTTCCAATGGTATCTTATTTGTAACGATACGACTGATATTTCTAACTTATTTTCCACTTTTTTCGTAAAAATGTCACTTTTTAAGCATTTAATCATAAATTCTGGGTCATTTTTCAGTAGATATGGGTCGACGTTTTAATTAATATCTCTTCTAATTAGGGTCGCATCGCTTAGCGAATTATCGCGATGTCGAGATGAAGAAATTCTGCGTCTGTCGACACCGGTTTCGAGGCGCTGCGCCCATTAGCGCCGGAGCTTTAGCGGTCACAAGGCATTTCTCACAGACAGACAGACAGACAGACAGACAGACAGATGCGCACAGATTTTAATAATATAAGGAGATTAGTTAATAAGTTATTTGTAAAGAAAATTTCCCCATAGAATAACATTGGCTCGGGCTTCCGGCGACGGTAAGTGAAGAGGGCCGTTAAGGGGACTTGGCACATTTGACGACACCCATGTAGTAAGTTTAAAGTTTAATTAAACAATTAAATATTTAATTAAAGTATCCAATTAAAGTTTATATTTATAAATGAATTATATTAGGTTTGTTCAATAAAATATATATTCAGGCAACAATTCTTATGGTTTTTAATAAATTTTTTAAGGATTTGAAACCTTTTAAATTTCGTTTTCTCAGTTTGCATTTTTTCATGGATTCATGATCTTTAAAATGCTAAAACTTCTACAAATATTTAAGAAAAAACTCTTTTTTTTTTTTTTTTTTTTTAATTGTTTAATAGAAGTTACTTAAAAGAATAAGGGATGGATTTTAGATTTTACAATATCATAAAAAATAAATAAATGAATAAAAACATAACCAAAAAAAGTTTATTACTATTATTTATTATTATTTTTTGCGAAAACTACTTAATAAATTAAAAAACCCGTCCCTAATTATTTTAAGTATGTTCCATTAAACACACACACACAAATAAATAAATAAATCTGAAACGGGAAGCAGGCGCCACCGAGCGGGAGTTTCATAAAGTCAGATTTTTGAAGGATCGCGAATCATAAAATATCAGCAGAAGTTTTAGCATATATTTTGAAGATCATAAATTCACGAAAAAATGAAAACTGAGAAAACCCAGTTTAAAGATTTCAAATCCCTAAAAAAAATATATCAGAAGCTATAAGAATTGGTGCCTGAATCTATATGTTATTGAATAAATCTAATATACTTCAGTTTATAAATATTAAATGGAAATGTAAACATTTTTATTAAACCTACTTCAATGGTGACGTCAAAGGGTTCAACAACTCCCCTTAAGTAATTTCATATAAATATGCTTAACAATATAGTTATCTATATTAATAAAATCAGACTTTTGTCTGTAAATTTGTCAGAATAAAAAAATTGTGCGATATCTTCACGTTTCATACACCATCAAAGGCAAAAATGACTTCAGAAAATTTTGTGTGTGTCAGTCATCGTGTCTGTATGTCTGTAATACTATTTTTGTCCGGATATCACGTGAGAACGGCTGGTCGGAATTCAACAGCGCTTAGCAGGAATTTAGATCTTTACCCAACTTAAAATTATATCTATGAACGTGTTCGAATTTCCCTTCCGTTCCCCACCCCTAGGGGGGGGAGCAAAAGTCAAAAACACGTTTGTAAGCCTAACTCGGCTCCATATTACTTCATAGAAAAGAAATTGCATATGGGAAGATTAGACATGAATATAAATGAAACTTATATGCGATTTAGGAATTTTCGATTTTTAAGGGGAGGGAGGGGGAAAATTCAATTTTTGGCGGCAAATTTCGCAAATTCCGGAATTTTAAGTAGAGCTCTACCAAAAATGGGACAAAGATACAAAGATGTTATGCGACTTTCTTATGCTAAAGCTATGCGACTTTCTTAGGATATTTCCAAAAACACTTTTTTTTTTTTTTTTTTTTTTTTTTTTTTGAGGGGGGGGGGGTTACGAGGGGGCAAAATCGAGGCACCCCTTTTAGCGCTATATTTGTCCTGAGAAATCTATGGGAGCTGCGGTCTCTATTTTGGGTGCTTGGATTGTTTACATGTATCCGACCCCCTAAAGTAACGGAATTTATCGAAAATCCCCCCCTTCCCCCTGGGGGACAGGAATCATAAAAACGTTTATAAGTATAACTCGGCCCCAAATTACTTCACGGTGAAGAAATTACACATTAGGAGACTAGGCTTGAGTATAAATAAAACATGTACGATTTTGAAATTCTTGATTCTTACAGGAAGGAGTGGAAAAATAATTTTTCGAGGGGAAATTTCAGAAATTCCGGATTTTTTAATAGAGCTCTACTAAAAATGGTACAAAGGTATCGAAAGCAGACATGTGTCTTCTTTAGGATATTTCCAAAACACACTTCCGTTTTTTTTTTTTTTTTTTTTTGTGATTTTCGATTTTTTCTTTCTTTTTTATGGTGTGGGGGCGTTACGAAGGAGCAAATTCGAGACTCCCTTTTAGCGCTAAATTTGTGTTGGGAAATCTATGGGATCTGCGGTCACGAAGTTTGGTACGTAAATTGTTTATATATGTATCCAACGCTTATTGTAACGGGATTTTACGAAATTCCACCCTTACCCCCGTCCCCGTCCCATGTTCGGGGGGCAATAAACATGTGTAAAAACACGTTTTCCCGTTTGAATTCACTTTAAATTATCTTAGAATGGCAAATTTTAGTGTGTGGATGTTGATTAAGTGTACACATTATGTACTTTGGTGGAATTTCGCAAAACTTCGAACTTACTTCGAAGGGAAAGTAAGAAGCGGATAAGTTGCTGCCGAAGGCAGTGTGGACCCGGACTCCTCCCGTTGCGTGCGAGAAAAACCTCTGCCGAACACAGATGGAAATTTAACTTAGGTTATTAATAATGATGTGGGATTTTGACAACTGATTTAAGTATAGGGCCCAGCGAAGCGGGCAAACTCTGCTAGTATAATATAAACCTTAAAGTTGAGTTTTGAAAAATGATACAAAATTTTACAAAATCCATTAAAAAATTTCCTGGGATTCAATTTCAAAAATTATGAAATTTAAAGTTTTACTTGGTTCTCATAAAAAAAAAAAAAAAAAAAAAAAAAAATCTTGCCGCTGACTTGTTTTTGCTGTTATTATACGCATAGTTAGAAACAAAAAGAGTAATAATATAAATAAATATAAGCACATTTATATTTTTATTTGCTAATAATCCGGCAACTATTTTCATTAAATATATCTCCAGGACATTTTATGATATAATGCTAAAATTTTATACACTTTATAAATTATATACACATTGGAGTATTTCGTCACATTTTTCCTCTGTGAAAACTAATTTTGTTTGGAAAAATATACAAATTTAAAATTTTGTAATTTTTTAAATTGAATTCCCTGAAAATTTTTATTATTTTTTATAAAATTCTATACTTTCTTTCACGCTTCTTCGTAATTTATTGCATATGAATAAGATAAAAATTTGAAGAATAATAAATGAGGTCAAAGTTTTCCAAACACTCTTTATATGAAATAGAATGAAAAACCAATTTACATGTTGGTGTAACCTGTTTTATTTTCCAGAAAAAAAAAATGTCTTTTTATAAAAAGTTATGACACGTTTTGTAAGAGAAGACGTAAGCTTACATGTTTTACGTGATTTTATTTACGTCTTTCATAACATCACGAATTCGTAATCAAAACCAGCCGTCCAAATCAATACCAACCTTGTCCTGAGACTATACATACTACAGCCCGCGGATAAATTTCCACCGCCCTTGTGTCCAGTAACCTATCTGTCTACATATAAAAAAGCAGATCAACAAATATTCCTTAAAAATAAACAAACAGACCACCTAAAAAAAAATACTAATAATTTTATCATAACAACAGTTCAGGGCCTTTGCTGAAAAAAGTCCCTGAATTTTTGAACCTCTGCTAATTCTCGAATTCACACGAAGTATGGTTTCATAACCTGGTATTATGAGAGCAAGGTCCGAACATTTTGTAATAACAGTGGCTCATCGTCTTGCGTTGTCTAAGGTCACCTCAAAGAGGTGAAGGTACCTGAGTCTTCGATCTTGACTCACTGACCCTTTCTCGAAAAGAGAGAAACGGTGTCCTGGCCTTGACCATTAACCATTTACAAAGCTCCGAAACAGTCAAAAGACTTTGCTATGCTGTTCGGACAGCTTATTATAGAATTGTTAGCAATGTAGGACAGTAGATTCAAGGGTGGAATGATTAGTAGTGTTTAGTGTAGGAGTGGAGAGATTTAGATCAATATTTTCAACATGAGTAAATCTAGAAAATATTCTCCACACACAATGGCCATTTGTTTATGACTCAAAAGTTCTTATAAGAGTTTTCCCCTTGACGTGTCAGATATCAGACTTTTTTTTTCTAGACAAACAAGTCTTTGTTTGCAGGGCCTAGTAGACGGCAGTCGCCGGGTTCTATCCCAGATGCGCTCGTTGACCTAGCTGTTCAGAGTTTTCCGTGCTTTTCAATTAAACTAACGTGGATACAGGCCAGTACTCCTTAAAAAGACCTTACGGAGGGGCATCCTACTCATGCCTAGGACACTCATGTAGACAGCTGGTAACGCCAACACCCTGTTCACAATATTAACAAGCTAGGGTACTATAGTCTTTTTCCCTATCAGAGCCGGTTCAAGGACACGGAATGCGGAGAGGGAGATCACCTGTCCAATTCCATCCAGTAAGATGTCGTTGTTTCTTCAGTAACCTAGCAACGGACGGGAGAAGTGAAATCATAGTTCATCTGAGCGTGGTCTTGACACGAAAGCCTAAAGGTTGGTTGGTTTGTTGGGTTTTCCGTCGCACTAGTGCTGCGCAGATGGGCAATTGGCGACGGTCTGGGACACACCCCTATAGGTGGTCCGGAGACATGCCATCACAATTTTGATCCTCCACGGAAGGGATGGCTCTCCCGCTTTGGTGACCCCCAGAGGTATAATTTTTGATGGGAATATGGAGGACATTGCGGCCACGACAGACTTTACGTGCAGCAGCCACCATTAGTGTACACGACGGTCTTTGGCCGGCTCGAGTACCGAACCCGCAATCTTCCAATTACGAGGTCGGCCGACAGCCTAAAGGAAATGGAAATAGAGTATAATAGAGATACTGTAACAGGTAATTTTTCACTCCTTTAAGGAATGAATAAATATAAAAATACATAATTTCAAAGTAAATTATAAAGTTTGTGAAAATTTTACTTGGATGAGAGGTTTACTCGTTTTTGCTAATTTGGGAAGAATGGGGGGGGGGGGATGCTCAAAACCTCCCCTTGTATATTCTAATTTAGGAATAAATGAATGTTAAGTTCCGGATTTTTTTCCATTATTTATTTCAGGTGCAAAATTTACTGCAGAGAATAATTTTTATGAATGAACAGTTTTTTTTTTTTTTTTTTTTTTAATGAAATATTAGTTTAAAAAAATAAGAAATGCTCTTTTTACTTATGTATTTATTTTTTAATAAATGGGTTTTAAAACTTTCTATAGAATAAAAAGGACTGGCTGGTTTGGATTTTACGTTGCACTAGCGCTGCGCAATTGGCAACTGGCGACGGTCTGGGATTCACCCCTAGGGGTGGTCCGGAGACATGTTATCATAGTTTTGATCCTTCAAGGAGCAGACAGCTCTCCCGCTTTTAAGAAGGCCCTGGAGAACTCAAAAAGGGAAAGGGGATTCTGAAAGCTCCCCCTCCCCCCTTCGTTTTCTTTAACTCATGAAAACCTGTAAAATTTTGCGATTCGAAACATATTTTTAGGACAAATGTTCATGTTTCAATAGATATTTAATATATTTGTATTACGATTGCAGTATATTATATTTTATGGTATTTTGTCAAGTTATCTGAAAGTAGCTTTAAATTTTGTTGAGAATTCTGAATATTACAAATATTAAAAAAAAAAAAAAAAAATGCTGAGTTTTTTGAAGATTTTGAAAAAATGGTAACTTAATAAATTATAACTTTTTAATTTGTCATGATGTTCTTACACAGATGTATCAGAAATTTGTACATCTTTTATATTAACATGTCCTAAAGTTACAGACCAATTCACTCTTTTAAATGATACAGGGCGATCGCAAATACTTTTTTTTATTCAATTTGTTGTTGACTCCTGCATTATTATTGGAAACAAATCGTCACTGAAGAATATGAATATTACCCTGTTTTTACAAATCCAAACCTAAAGAACATTTCATCAAATGGGCAATTTATTAAAAAAAAAAAAAAAAAAAAAAAAAAAACGTAAAATGTTGCTAAATTTTTGAGCTGGAGTTACTTATACTGTTTTCAAATTTAAATTCATACTATTTTATCACGTTTGAAAATTCATTTTCGTCAGTAAAGATATAAAACATTTAAATATTCTTATTTAGAGTCGAAAAACCGAACAAACAGTTATGAAATCCTGAAGTTGCCGCTGCTTTTGAATAAATTGCATTTTTTTTTAATTGGAAATTGCTTAAGAAAATATAAAAAATTCAAGCATGTATATAGTTAGACTAGTTTTAGCACAAGCAAAAACTTGAAACTGATATTTTTCTTTTTAATGGAAATAATATGGTGGGACACTCACTCGACTTTTTTTCACCCCACATTTCAATATTTTAAAGAGTTATTATTATAAATGTAAAAAGCTTTAAAAAAAAAATCGAGTTCAAGAATCTTAAAAACATTGTTAATTGTGTTTTCGCTGTATTCTTTAACTCCGTTTCTTACGACTATGGGAGCCTCTGCGCAAGTTCTGACTCAACGAGTCCAGTATTAAAATAGGGATGACAACCCTTGTGGTTGAGAGAATATAACGGTAAGAGAACGACGAATGACTGAATGTTTACCAAATCCCAACTTGCCGGTCAGTTTGACACCCCTTCCAAACCTTTGGAATCGTCCTCAATGCTAGGTGCAAGAAACGGGGTTACACTAAACGGGGGTCCTCTTTGTCTGATTGATGGAAATTTCACATTCAATTTTACAGTTTACATTCTTAATATTTTCTATATTTTCCGCGACTAACATTTTTCTATTGACTCCCCCCCCCCCCCCCCCCCCAATGGCGCGGCATTTTTTTTTTTTTTTTTTTGCGACTTAGCGACTTAGCAAGGCCGGTTGGTCACCGAAATTGATGACCATACCATTTGTGAAGGAGCACCCAATGGGCGGTCACCGCTACCCTTAACAGGGACATCTATGCCTTCTCCGAGATTCGAACCGATGCTAACGAGTCGAACCGAGTCAGGGACGCTAACGACTACACCGTCTGGGCGACATTTTTCTATTGACTAATCCCCCACATTCCGCCTGATTCTGCTGGTTGATTAAGCAGTCGTAAAATCTGATTCCTTTGTTATATATAGGAGCATTTTCTTTTCGTTTCTTTTATGCACTTGTGACGGTACGCTCAATGTTACGGAACAGCTGTCTGCTATATTATTTCTTTTGCAGTTCAAAACGTTGCTTTATTTCCCCGTGTTTATTTAACTAGCGCCAAGTTTCCTAAAACAATCCTCTATACATAAAAAAAAAATACTTCATAAAAATATTTACCGTGATAAAAGTAAACTAGTATGTTTGGCAATTATTCAACTTCTTTTTTTCTTACATATCATTTTTTAAAGATGAGCCATCTCCGGTTAACATACACAAAATTAAATCTCCACAGAATCTCACAATAAAGATTTTATATGTGCAGTTTAGTAATAAATATTGATAATATAAATGTATACTAATTGCAAAAGATAAATTTTTAATTTTCCAAATTATAAAAAAATTACATTAGACACAAAATTCTCAACTTTTATTTGTGAAATAAACAAACAAAATAAAAATAAATAAATAAATAAATAAAAAATCGTATTTCATTTTACGGAATTTGAAATAAATAATCTGGTGTGTCACGCACACGACTTTCTCTTACCCTGAAAATTAATATTATTAAGTATAGGTTGGAGATTAAGGGGTAAAATAAGAAGTACTGTTACGCAAACCTATGTTAAAACAATTCAAATTAGACTTTGAAACAGATTTATTTGACAATTAATTTTATGTGAGGGGGGCTACCACCCCTCTCAAACCCCCGTTTCATTATTGTATATACATTTATTTAGAATTCAAATCTGTTATTAAAATCAAAAGTTCATTTAAAATTATTCAAACAATTGTCACACGCAACATTCCTTGAAACTTATCAATCTTGAACAAACTTTTATAATAACAAACGTATTAACTTTAAAATACATCATTTGGATCGCCTGAAATTATTTTTTTTATTTATTTACTCTAACAGACGCGGTCAATGATCAAACTATAAAACTTGACTTCGCTATTCAAGAAGCCTCAAAATGTGTAAATATACAAAAAACGAAGTGATGAATATTTATTTAAAAAAAAAAAAAAAGAACATTTTTACTTTCTCTTACCCATAAGGTAGAGAAAGTATTGTTTGTGGGTCAATTTTTCTAAAGTGCGTTTTTGTTATATTTACACGTTTTGAGGTCCCCTGAACCCAAAAATCATGTTATTAGCGGTTGGTCTGTTAGTGTGTCTGTGTGTTTGTCTGTTATCAGCATATCTCAAAAACAAATTACAGCAGAAAGTCCAAACTTGGTGTTCTAAATGTGTATTATATAGGGATGTTACACTAAACTTTTCGTTGAGATCAAGTGAATGGTTTGTGTACAGGGATACCCAAGAGAATTGAAATACATTACGTCTATGAGGGAAATTGCAGGTAAGTAGAGTTTAACATCTATAGACTGCACTAAACCAAATGAAACGAATATATATTTTTATATGCGTAAAAACTACAATATGGAAGGAAATCATTCACTGTTCGTTTACAGGGCTACATAAAAGAACTATATAAAAGTGCGACAATAGTTGCAAATTGAAGGAAGTGTACTTCAGGCTGGGCCATATATTATTACTATAGGATTATATTTAGGTGCACCATGTGATTTCTACATAATCTTCTAAAGATATACACTGCTGCAAATATTTAAGCGATAACATTCTTTTTTGTTGTTAGTAAATGTGCTTTACTATAATATTTTACCACTTCCAGGAAAGCTATTCAGGAATTGAAATGAATTCCTCATAGAGATATGGTAAATAATGTATGTTTTAAGCTAAATATTCATCGCTTGTTTTTTGTATATTTACACGTTTTGAGGCTTCCTGATTACCGAAGTCAAGACTTTTAATGTTAGATCTTTATCTGTGTCTCTTAGAGTAACTTAAAAACGAATAATTTTAGGAGATCCAAATGTTGTATTTTAAATTTAATATAAATTTGTTGTTGGAAATGTTTGATCATGATTGATAAATTTGAAGGAATGTTGCGTGTGAAAGTTGTCTGAATAATTTTAAGTGAACTTTTAATTTTAATAACAGATTTAAATTCTATATAAATGTAGGTGCAGTAGTGGAACGGTGGGTTTAGGGCAGCGGTAGCTCCCCTCACATAGAACTAGTTATCATGCAAAACTTTTCTGAAGCCTAATTTGAATTGTTTTATCATAGGTTTACATAACAGAACTCGTTATCTTACTGCTTAATCTCCAACCTGTATTTATAGCATTAAATTTTAGGGTAAGAGAAAGTCGTGTGAGTGACATACCAGATTATTTATTGTATGTCTATGAGGACTTAATTTCAATTCTTGAGCAGCTTTCCTGGTAAAATATTATATTAAAACACTTCCACTTACAAATAAAAAAGAAAGTTATGACTTAAATATTGTCAGCCCTGTATAACTTCTGAAAGTTATGTACATATCACATAGTGCACATAAATATAATCCCATATTAATAACACATGGCACAACCTAAAGTACTCTTCCATCAATTTTCAAGTATTGTCGCATTATAATCTAGTTCTTTTGTGTAGCCCTGTAAACGAACAGTGAATGATTTCTACACCATATTCTACATGAAATATGTTTTTACGCATATGAAAAATAAATATTTGTTTCATTTGGTTTAGTGCAATCTATAAATATTAAACTCTACTGACCTGCAATTTCCCCCATAGACGTAATGTATTGGAATTCTCTTGGGTGTCTCTGTACACGAACCATTTGCTTGATCTCAACGAAACGTTTAGTGTAACATCCCTTCCCTATATCATACACTTTTAGAATACCAAGTTTGGACTTTTTGCTATAATTTGTTTTTGAGATATGCTGATAACAGACGCACACACAGACAGACCAACCGGTAAAAACATGATTTTTGGATTCAGGGTACATCAAAACGTGTAAATATAACAAAAACTCACTTTCGAAAATTTGACCCAAAAACAATACCTTATGGGTAAGAGAAAGTAAAAAGGTGGTTTGTGTTTTGCTAGCGTGGCAGAAAATTCCCACTTGTTTTGATGGCTGGGCCCCACCCGTTTTAAAACTCATCTTTTCTTTTCCTAACCAGCCCCAGTCCGTATAGATCTTTTAGTTATGCACTATAGAATGAGAGATTAAAAATGCTATTTCCTAATTTATAACCACACTATAAATTAGGAAATAGCAGCAGTATCCGTCGGCCGATATGCACCCAAATCAGCATAATTTTTCATAATCAGCATAATTTTTTATAATTTTTAATGAATCAGCATTATTTTTCATGATAGTGATCTCACATATTAAGTTTTGTGCATTTATACATTATAGAAGGTCAGGTATATAGTCTTCCCATAAATATAGAAAGTCGTCTGCTAGGCGATATATGCTAAAATCTAATTAGCACCATTTTCGATCAAAGTTGAACCAAATAAAAAGTTTTGTAGAATTCCGTTCAATAATTTGTGACATACAACGCCCATAAAAATTTGGCAACACACAGATGCACATAAAAAGTTAGTTTCCAAAAATAGTCAAATTGTATTCAAGACATCTTAAAACGTGAAAGTATAGACCAAAAATCAGATGTAGAAAAAACATAAAACTAGTGTTGAGTAAGGAAGAGTAATGGTTTAAAAAACAGAATATCATAAAATACACAAATACGCTACAACTGTTTCTGGTGGAAATAGTTGAACGCGATACTTCACCATTACATTTTTAATGATATTTTCAATTTTTCAGATTTACTAAATTGTAGTTCCTTGTGTGATGAGTGCAATATGTATTGTTCGTATACACAGTCATTCATAATAACTTTAATATATTACCAATATTAATTAAAATCTTTTTTCAAAAATAACACACATTTTTTTTTTCTTTTTTTTTTAACTGAACAAAAATTTTCTATAGAAAAAAAAAAAAAAAATTGCTTACTTGCACACGTGCTTTTGTTGCTGTAAAAGTAGTTTTACAGGAAATTGGGAATGAATGATATAATTTATTAATCAGTACAAGATTCTATTTGACAGCACTTTTAGGTATTAAAAAAAATCATTCAATATTTACAAAACAAACAAACAAAAAAAAAAAAAAAAAAAAAAAAACCACCTTCCAGTAATATTGGAAAATATTTCGCAACCAAGCTTCATTCTTTTTATTTACATACATGATTTATGCAACTAAATCAGTTCAATCAAAAATGATATAAAATAAAATGTCAGATCGATTTCAAAAACACCAAATCATAAGAGATAATTGAGATTATAATCACTTGCACACGTACAATCATCATAAAAAAAAAAAAAAATCCACTTTTCGACTAATTTTCGATTAGTAATATCTAGTTATTAATGAAATAGTTAAATTTCGCTTAAGGGGTCGTCTACATATTAAAATTTGCATCAACTTCAATTTTTCGAACAGTAACACCCTTTTTTGGTTCCATATTCGAATTCCTGAGATCAAGGCGGTTTAGAAAAAGGCATAGCTTATGTACTTTAAATTAATTCTTGATAGAATTGCAAGAGATAATGTATTACAGGTAAATACCTATATTAAAAAAAAAAAAAAAAATAAGATATCACACAGAAAAGTATTGCATCCATTCAGATAATAACCGGAAAAGAAATATGATAATTTTAAATATAAAATAAAGTAATGCGAATTATAAAATGATCTGTGCAACTAAATTTACTTGAGTAACTATTTCAAATTATGGATGTACAAAGTTATAGATGACAAAAATGGTAGCAAGTGATCCCCTAAGAGAAATAAAAATAGAAATATACTTGCAACTTGAAAAATAATGGTAGGAATGAGTTATAAATTTGGAAACCCATGTTTTTAATGATGCCCGTTCTGTTTGTGTAAAAATTAATCTGGGTCATAATCCATATTTTTTTTTAATGTGTAATTATTGATAATTTACATATTTCAAAAAGTGTTTTTTAATCAAAAATATGCATAGAACATGTTTGGGTACTTTTATTCTATAGTATAAAAAAAGTGAAATTTGAATATATTAATTTTTCGGATTAATATTTGCATACTTGCCAACATCCTAATTAATATTCCGTAGTATTGTTAGTCCCGCCCTTTTCATCACACCAATAAATTTTTAGAATAATATTCTCTAAGTGTAATTGCGATTAAATAAAATGAAAAATACTCTAAAAAAATACTGGCGTGAAAAAAAAAGGCGGGTCTTACAATACAACGGAATATTAATTAGGATGTTGGCAAGTATGTATTTGTCAGATTCATTTAATATTAGTATCCCCATATGTTGACAAATTATAACTCTATGAAAAATTGAGCGAAATATATAAACTATACCCTTTTCCGGGCTGATTTGATCCAAATAACTCAAAGAAATTGTAACGAAAACGGAGTTTTCCATTGGAAAATAAATAAATAAAATAAAAATTGAGCTGTTTTAATATGTAGACGACCCCTAAGCAAAATATAACTATATCGTTACAAACTAGGCATTATTACTAATCGACCGACCCCAGCCACATTTTTCTACACTAATTTACAGTGAAATTAGTCAGAGAAGTTGCTTTTTTTTTTTTTTTTTTTTTTAATGACTGTACTATTGTTGCTGTAAAAGTAGTTTTACAGGAATTTGTGAATGAATGATATAGTATAGTTTATTAATATGTATAAAATTCTATTTTTTAATATTTTTAATACCAAGGTGAAAAAATCCTTCAATATTTAGGAAAAATAAATTTTCTGGTAACATCGAAAATATTTCATAGCCAACGCTTCGTTCATTATACGTGCATATTTAGGAAATAATAGGCAATTAAATCAGTTTAAAAAATTTTGCAATTAAATCAGTTCAAGCAAATATAAAATAAATTAAAACATTACAAAGATTTCAAAAAGATTAAGTCATGAGAAATAATTGAGATTACAGTTACTAGCACATGTACTTTTGTTGCTGTAAAAGTAGTTTTACAAGAAATTGTGATTGAATGATATAATTTATTCATCATTACAAAATTGTATTTGACAGCACTTTAAGATCTAGGTAGAAAAAAAATCATTCAATATTTAGAAAAAACACACCTTCTGGTAATATTGGAAAATATTTCGTGAACAAAGCCTCATTCATTTAATTTACATACATGATTTATGCAACTAAATCAGTTTCATCAAAAATGGCACGAAATAAAATATCAGATAGATTTCAAAAAGACTAAATCGCGAGAGATGATTGAGATTATAATCACTTGCACATGTAGGAGAGAATAGGGATGAATGGGACATTTTGCATGTTTTTATTAATAACGTTCACCATATGTAATTCAGAATTTTGTAACATTGCTCATAAGTACACTTCAGTGATCAGTTACATATAAACATACTAACTTTAATAACAAGTTATAATTTTTAATTAATAATAATTTTTTTAATATGCATGTGCATTGTCCTATTCATCCCCATCTATGGGGATGAATGGGACATGACTGGAATTAACAAAGAAAAGAAAAGAAAATGGAAAGTAAATAAATTTTTAAAGTTAAACTGGTTTATGTGATTTTATTACACATTATGAATTTACTGAAATTAACATAAACTGATGTATTGACTCAAATTAACGTCAAAAGGCAAAAGTCCTTTGGTTCGCACAGTTCCTAGTGCTTTAGGCTTTGGAAATTTAATCTAATAAGATCTTATCTAAAAATAAATAAATAAATAAGACACTAGAAAGATATAAATCATTATAATAGAGTACAAATTATCCAGATAAATTTTTGTTTCCGACTGATCGGGAAAAATCAGCATTCTATACTGTATTTCATTATTAATCACCAGAATTTATTTAATTAGCTTGATTGAAATTGTGATTTTAATCAAATTATTATTAGTTTATTTTTTTTAATTATTGATATTATTGATTTAAGTTGCATTGAATATTCTAACTTATAATTTTTTTTAATCATAATATTATAAACAAAAATCCGAACAATTAATTTCAATCTATTTTTCTCTAAATCCATGCTACTTTTATAATTCCATGTTATAACTTCTGAACTACAGGTTATTAAAACATTGAAAATCTATTTACGATTTGTTTTAATATAATTCTTGTGTACAATTTTAAATTAGCACATAGTGGGGAATGTCCCATTCATCCCCACCACCACATGATCATATAAAATAGGAAATAGGCTTAAGGAACAGTTGTCAATATTCTTCTTGAATATCATGAACGCAATAAAAGATTATGCCTTTTCACCATATAAGAGTTATATTAACTTTAAGCAAATAGTTAATTTCTTAACTACTACCTAATTGAATCAGTAAAAACTTACTTTGGAAGCAGAAAAAGACACTCTAATTTCTTTCTACCCTTCTATAGATAGCACAATTCTGAAACTACACTTGATGAATGACCTCAGCACTACCATATATCAGAAAAATTGTCAAGTTTATGGTGCTTGCAAAACATAAAAATTTTGCTATTGTCACATCCATCCTGCGTCCCATTCAACCCTACTCTCCCCTACTTTTGTTGCTGTAAAAGTAGTTTTACAGGAATTTGTGAATGAATGATATAATTTATTAGTCTGTACAAAATTCTATTTTTTAAGATCAAGGTGAAAGATCATTCAATATTTAGGAAAAAATAAATTTTCTGATAATATTGGAGAATATTTCATAATTAACGACTCACTGATTTTATATACATACGTAATTTACATAATTTATGCAACTAAATAAGTTTAAGGAAAAAGGATACAAATTCAGATATCATACAGATTTCAAAAAGACCAAATCATGAAAGATGATTGAGATTATAATTTTAATCTGTATAATCTAATCAGGATATTAAATTAACCAGGGAATCTATACATAATGCTTACATTAATAATGAACTTGAAGCAATATTGAAAGAAGTAGTACAAATGTAAAACAAATAAAATGAAATGGATAGTAACATGAAATGGTAATTAAAAAGTACATAATGGATTAAAATAAAACCAACTCCCAAAAAACGATGGAATTTTCATATACAGTCGGTAACAAAAGTGTGCGAACACTAGCAAAAATTCCTATGTAAAAAAGTACACTTCATACGGTTTTGTTAAACAAATCCTTGTCGATTCATGTTCTTAGAAAGTGTAAGAACATGATTCGACAAGGATTTATTTAACAAAACCGTATGAAGTGTACTTTTTTTACATAGGAATTTTTGCTAGTGTTCGGACACTTTTGTTACCGACTGTACACACGCGCACGGAAATTATGTTTTCTGTTATATTTATGTATGTATGTATGCATATAAAAAGGAAATGCTAAAAAATATTTTTTTTTTTAACTGTATCTTATAGCGATTCATAAGAAAAATTATATACTTTTAAATTAATTAATTATTTTGAAGAAATATTAAATTTTTCTAATTAATATTTTGCTAATTAATCTTTTAATAATGAATAATTATTCTTAAAAACGTTGTTTCTATGATATTTTTCAGAAATAATTTTCTGATTTTGTGTTTTGCACCATTCCATAAAGCGTTAACTAATTTATGTTTTGTCACCACAAACCCACAGATAGTTACATTTTACAAAGGGATATTACTATTTTTTACTAATAGATATCATTAAATATAATTTATTATTTGTGTACGTCTACCCTAGTAGCATTGATTGTATTTTGCTCGGCCTTTCATCGACTCCTTGAAATTTGCTCGAGCATAGACATGGACATATAGTTCAGAGTCAGAGCAATATTGGTTTTCGATTATGAGTAAGATCGGTTTTCGGTGAGGAGTATTCTACCGAAAAAATATATCGAACCGATGACAAATCACGTGAAAACTCGATAGAAATCATGTCTCTCCATTAGATTTTCATTGGATCAGCTTATAAAATTCATCAGGTACCGATCATCAGATTCAACTATTCCCGATGAGACATTTTAGATGAACTCCCGATGAGATTCGTCGCTCTTGACGAGATTTCGAGTATCGGTCTTTCACAAGTTCATCGGTCGTCGATTAGAGGCCATTCAAAGGCCGATTACATTTTGCTGCTAGGTTAGTTGTAAAACCGGCCAACTCCTTAAATTTGGAAAATCCGTTTTTTCCGTTCTAGATAAACGTTTTCACCATCTGGAAACAAGAAAACATGCTAAAGCCGATCCATCCCTATGTTATTTGTGTTTAAAAATCACGATGTGCTGTAAAACCGGTCAAATCCTAAGGCTGGTGAGTTTCAAAACCGTTCGTCTCCATATCTGTCAGATCGCAATTCTGCTCCACCCAACTAAGTCGGCAAACATGTTGATTAAGTTTGTGTTTTCTCTCGCCTGTGACTGCTCTTTCTTAGTGCACACAATGCTTGTAATGAATGAATTTTGTGTTTTCTTCGATAATGGAGAAATTTGTAGAAGAAGTATCTTCTAAACAATCGAGGAAGAGGAAAAGTGACCCTACGACGTGAAAAAGGAAGAAATTCAAAGTTCTAAGGTAATGTGCAATTACTTTGTAATAGCATAAAATTAATACATAACATAATTGTATCTTAGCATATTATGATTAATTAATTATTATCAATTTAATAACATACTTATGATGATTCAGCAGATTATAGCGGTGTGTTTAAGTAAGTTTGTTTACAATTCGAATGATTTTCCACTGTCTTAAAAACTACCCCGTGATTAATGAATAAGGACCGTTTGTAATACATTTTCGTAATTTTGTACCGTAATTTTTTTGTTATGAATATAAGTTATTTTTTATAAAATTCTTTATTTTTATCAGTTTTTTTTTTTTCTTTTTTAACAGACAACAGAAATCAGTTATTCATAAATAAAATTTAATTGAACAAAACATTTTGTGTATTTGCAACCCTAAAAATCCAATATTCACACTAAGTTTTGCTAGAATTAAATTATAATTTATTGAAAAACCGGTCAACACCGAAATAAGTTGCAAAGGTGGCCGAATCCTAAATAAAAATTTGAATAATCCCCTTCCATCGCGAGCCCCTGCCACCATATTTCGAGTTTTCAAATATACTGTCCTAATGGTTGTAAAACAAAAGAGTTTTTGTTCTTATCTTATTTTGTCTGACAAGGAAACATTCAAAAGATGTCGTCTTCAAAAAATATTGAAAAAAAAAAATATATGTGATTCTACTCTTCATAAAACACAAGAAAGTGAAAAAATTATCGGCTGAAATGAATTACAGCGACCACAAAAAATTATCAAAATTAAGCATTTTTTGCGATTTAGCGCTGTTAGGCGATAATTTCGCTAGCACCTAGATTGCCGTGTACGAACAGAACCGTGTTTTGCTTCTCCTCCAAGTACTCAAAATCAATCGCCTAGCAGTGTGAAATCGCCAAACATGCTTAATTTTGATAATTTTTTTTGTGGTCGCTGTAATTCATTTCAGCCGATATTTGTTTTCAATTTCTGGTGTTTTATGAAGAGTAGAATCACATATATTTTTTTCAATATTTTTTGAAGATGACATCTTTTGAATGTTTCCTTGTATGTGTGGAAAAAAATCAGCTCTTTCTCAAACTTTTATTCTTTGGAGATGGCCGATTTTGTAACTAGACAGCACATTTCACAAATTAAGAAATGTATTACTGATAAGTGAAAAATCTAGAAAATGCTTGTGCCTACAAAACAAACATAATTATACTCCTTTCATGTATTAAAATTTACTTTGAATAATAAATTCATCAACTGAACAAATAGAATCTTCGTATATAAATGAATAGAAAATGGGTCGCCATTAATTTCCTGTAGGATAGCCATCAATCTTGCAGCAAAAATGCGTTGACTATTTCCTTGTAGATTTCTTTTTAGTGAACAAATAATGTCAATCATTTTATCAAGTTTTAATTGTATAATAAAAGTTTCTAAGAAATTATTTTTATGACACAAAAGACTATACGGCAGTAAAATATTCATAAGAAACACATTTGTATTTTTATTTAAAGATTATTATCAATAATGTGAGAATTGTAAAGTATTATCTTATTTCAGATTCAGTGTTAATTTTACTATTCAATTAACTAGTTAAAGAAAAGAAAAAGCTTCAGAAAGCAATCCACGATTGTAATGAAATGCTCGCCCTCTGGTGGGCTAAGATGAAATTACAATTAACATGCATAGCTTTCGGCTTCCATTGAGACGCCATTGCTTGCCGATGTTTAGTTTTACATATATTTATTGAATAAAAATAAATAAATCCGGTAAAAAAGGTAACACATACTGTTGTGTGCCACAGTGTAACTCCAAAGGATCAAGAAATCCAGAATTAAGCTTCCATTTATTTCCAAATGGCAAATTTAAAATTTCAGTTGCTTCGGCTAATGAAAGTAAAGAATTAATCAGACGATTTGAAACTAATATTTGTTTAGCTTCAGTTAAATATCTACTTCCGATTGAACTTTAAATAAACTGAAATATTTTTTCCAAAAGCAATCGATTTTCCATGATGTAATGGCGGAGAAATTATAGCACGAATATTAAATAGTAACACAAATAGAACATTAATAAATACACGTGGCTACTATATTTACTAACAACAAAAGCTGAAAAAGCGCCATCTATCGATCATTACAAACGCGGATATATTCTTTCATTGTTTATTTTTAGTTCCCCATCATACTATAGGTATGGGGAACTTAGGTAATCGTGAAAAATTTCGACCTCGGTTTTTTGACTTTTCTACACGTTTTCAGGTGTGAGGAATCCGAAAATGACAAAATTTCTATGGTGTCTGTCTGTAGGGTGTCTGTTAGTCTGTTAGTCTGTTGGTGTGTTAGTGGGTCAGTCCGTTAGTTTGTTAGTCTGTGTACACGATATCTCAAGAACAAATTGTCGCAGAGAGGTCAGATCAGTTTTAAAATATTACTCTCGACACTGGCAAGAACCCTATTCATTTGCAACATTCGATTTTAAAAACTTCGTAAGTTATTCGAAATTTACGATTTTCTTAACATGGGAGAATAGGACAAAAAATCACTTAAACGTGCATTAAAAGAAAACTTTTTATTGTAAAAATGTCAGACCAGTTTTAAAATATCAGTTTTGATGCCGGAATGAACATCAGTAACTATAAATATGCTACTTTGAAAATTTCGCAAGTTACTGGAAATTTACGAATTTCTTAACATGGCAGTATAAGGGAAAATTTCACATAAACGTCAATTTTGAGAGATATTTTCATCGTAAAGATGTCAGACTACTTTTGAAACATTATTTAGGACACTGGCATGAATATTAATGACTATGAATTTTCCAATATAAAGATTTCGTAAGTTATTGGAAATTTACGAATTTCTTCACATGGCTGAATAAGAGCAAAATTTCACATAAACGTCAATCTTGAGGGATATTTTCATCGTAAAGATGTCAAACCACTTTCGAAATAATATTTAGGATACTGGCATGGATATCATAGACTATGATTTTTCCAATTTAAAAAATTCGTAAGTTATTTGGAATTTACGATTTATTTAACATGTCAGAATAAAGCAAAATTGAGCATAAACTTCCATTTTGAGGATCCTAAATACGTTAGACAACTTCAAAATTACGTTTATGATATTTGTTTGAACATGATTGAATACAAATATTCTAATAGGAAAATTTCGTAAATTATTCGTAATTTACGATTTTATCAACATAGCGAAATTGTAAATTTTTCATATAAATATGAATTTGAGGATTATTGCATTGGAAATAGTAGCATGAAAACTAAACAACGAAATTGACCCTGATAAAATAAATTAATAGATTAGAATAAGATAAATATATCGAAATGAACGGTGGATAGCCTATTAGGCGGGGATTTCATTCTGTCACTGTATAAAGCTTTGGTCAAATTGATTTATTTTAACATTATTGCCGAAACGTCAGTGGAGGCCCTCTGTTGAGACTCAAAACGGTTTTGGGCTGTGTCTGTCTGTCTGTCTGTCGCGCGATAGCGGCCGCCAAAAAAGCGCTATTTACTTGAAATTTGGTACACATGTTCATGAGCCCCACGAAATCAGCTGTATAGTTTTTGGTGTGTATTCCATTTGTAGTTCGTATACAGGGACACGCCAAAGTTTTTCTTATCATTACGGCCTATGGGAGAAATTTATATGTATCACGATAGCGGCCACAAAAATCACGCTATTGACTTGCAATTTGGTACACGTGTTCATGTGCCCCGCGAAATCTGCTGTATAGTTTTGGGTGTGTATTCCATTTGTAATTTGTGTACAGGGACACGCCAAAGTTTTTCTTATCATTACGGCCTATGGGAGGAATTTGTATGTACCGCGATAGCGGCCACAAAAATCACGCTATTGACTTGCAATTTGGTACACGTGTTCATGAGCCCAACGGAATCAGCTGTATAGTTTTAGGTGTGTATTCCATTTGTAGTTCGTGTACAGGGACACGCCAAATATTTTTTATGATTAGGGCCTAT